>JAJPUD010000571.1:367154-460640 GCA_023553655.1 Myrmecobius fasciatus | reverse complement strand
CTTCTCCCCTCCCCTTCTCTCCTCTTTCTTTCTCCTTTCCCTTCTTTCCCTTTACTTTCCTTCCTTTCTTTTCTCTTCTCTTTCCCTCCCCTTTTCTCCCCTTCTGTTCCCCCTCCCTTTAATGAGAATGTGAGACCAAAAAAAAAAAGCTGATTAAGGGAATTCAACAGCAAAAGAATACTCTTGGAAAAAAGGGTTGTCCAAGCTACAATTAAGGAGACTATCAATCAAGGAGAGTGCTAGACCTTATCAAGCCAGAATTTATGGGAATAAACAAGAATCAAAAAACCAGGCAGACTATCACTGAGATCACAGAAATATTTTATGCAGGGGGAGCAGTAGCTAGTGGTGAAATAATAACTTGACTCATGAAGCCTTTCATCCCATTATGGCTATGGTGTGTATAAAATATATCCTTTCTTTGTTCTACTATATATTCCTTGGAGCTAGCTGGAAGAGAGAGTCCAATTGATGTCTGAAGTAAAAGTCATCCTTGCTGCAAGGATGTTTCATATCCGTGATAAATAGTCATCTAGCCTCCATTTAGGACAGTTAGAGAAGAAGAGTTCATGCTTATTCTATTTTCAGATACCTCTAATTGTCAAGATTTTTCTTCTTTTTAGCTGAAATTTTCCTTTCTGTAATTTTTACCCATTTCTAGAGTTGTCCTCTGGAGCCAAGCAAGACCAAAGCCAAACCTCCTTTTTTCATATTTTCTTCATTTCCTTAAATATCCCAAGCTTTTGAACCCATCCTTATATGGCTTGAATCCAAGTCCTTAGAGCTTCATCTTGTCAGTGTCCTTCTGGAACAACGGTGATCAGAATCCATTATAATACTCCAGGTGGGGGTCTAAGGAGTACAACAGGACTACAACCCTCCCTTGGTCTAGACACTAAGATTTTATTTAAAAAACCTAATAGTGCATTAACTTTTGGGGGGCTGCTTTATCATCTTGTTAA
Organism: Myrmecobius fasciatus; assembly: GCA_023553655.1. Lineage (NCBI taxonomy): Eukaryota > Metazoa > Chordata > Mammalia > Dasyuromorphia > Myrmecobiidae > Myrmecobius > Myrmecobius fasciatus. The sequence goes on along the minus strand of JAJPUD010000571.1, from coordinate 459,678 downwards.
TTTGTATATGGCTTATATTGCACTTAAACTTTCTGATTTTTTAAAATGAATATTTTTTGGCTATATGTCTTCTATCCAGCACTTGTACATTTGATATTTTGAAGTCTAGTGTAGGCTTTTTCCTTTATCTTTGTTAAATTTCATTTTATTAGACTCAACCTATTGGTCTAGACCATTGAGTTCAAAAGATCTTGATTAGTGACATGTTAGCTCTTCCTAAGATTTGACAAATATCTATGGCTTCATCGAAGAGAAATAAAACTGTTGAGTAACATGGGGAAAACACAGATCTATGTGGTATTATACTACAGACTTTCTTCTAAGTTGACATTGACATCATTAATCTCCACTATTTGCAATTAGAGATTCAATCTATTATATATAAACGTCCAAAAGTCACTATCACTCATCCAGCACCTCTCTGATTTGTCCATGAGGTTAAATTAAAATGAGAAATGTTTTCAAATGCTTTGCTCAAATTTAAGCATGCTGTATGTCAAATCGGTAACTCTGTTCAAATAAGGCAATGAGATTAATCTGATGTGACATTCTTAATGAAGCTTTTCTAGCTTACAGTGATCACCACTCTCAAGAATTCTGACATTCATTTCTGACATACTGTTTTCTCTATTCTGTGGTTCCATTCAGCTTCCATTCCAGGAGTCTTATTTTATTTTTTCCTTCGTTCTATTTGAGAGCACCCTATAATATAGAAAATCCCTTTTCACCTCCCACCCCAGAGACCAAGCCTACCTCCACCAGTTCTCTGAATCCCTTCATTGAATTTGTCTTTCAGTTTCTGAATAGAGATTGAATAGCTCATTTGGGGAATGGAGGTTGGAACTAATTTAAAGGTATTCTTGGAGCATTGCTCCAGGAAAGCGCTTTCAAGGAGTGCAGACTTTTCACATATTTCATGCCAATAAAGTCTTCCTATAATTTATTTTCAGGAGAAATGCATTGATATAAAAGGAGGAAAATTGGAGAAAGATTGGAGAGGGTTGCACATCAGAACTATGAGCAGTTGGATCAGCTTTTGTTAGGTTCTACTCAGAATTTAATAGCAGAGCAAAGTAAATATCAGAACAAATGGCTATTTCGACACTTTTCCACTATTGAAGCCTAGCACATAGGTAGCATCAGATATTGCAAAGGATACTGAACTTGGAGTCCGAGTGAATCCTTACTCCCAATTGTGATTGTGGTAAATGATCTTTCGGAACCTCAGTTCCCTTATCTGTAAATTGAGGGTGTTACTATGTGTAATATCTATATCCCAAGACTTTTGTGTAGACCAAATGAGAAAGTGGATGTGAATTCTATTCTGTACACGTTTACCCAAGCACCTAATACAGGGAATACATAACGACCCAGTTCATGCCCTCTTGGAGTTTACAGTATAGTCATTGGAATGAACTCACAGACAATTGATTACAATATAAAATGTAACTCAGCCCAGGACATCACCCCTTAATATTACTGAGAAAATATAAGTCATCTGTCTGGAGCTCCATTTTCCATTTTTTATAGCTCAAAATCCCCCTTCATTCTTTCTCTTTCTTTCTTCCTTTTCTCTAGTTTCTGATTTAGAGGGAACTCTTACTTATTATGGTTATTCCCTACTTGTGCTCTTATCACCTCCTATGGATACCACTGAATTATTCTTTATTTTTGTCTCATCTTCAATTTCTCTTTTATCCACTGGCTCCTTCCCAATTGCTCAGTTCTCCCCAATCTCTAGAAAAAAAAATTTCCTCTACCCTCCTGTCAAGCTGACACACTATTTCTCCTCTCATCATAGCTAAACCCTAAGAAGGGTCATTGCCTGCATTTTCTCACCTCACACACTTGTTACATCTGGAATGTGTTCCCTTCTCACTTTTGCCATGTAGAAAGTCTGATTGCCTTTAAAGCATAGCTCCAATGCAGAGAAAACTTCTGACAACAGCCTTTTTCTGATCCCTTCATTTGTTAATATTCTTTCCCTCTTCAAATGACTGTAAAATCTGATTTCAGGAGGGTCCCAGATGTCTCCATGCAGTTTTATACTTTATCAACTTTTTCAGTTTATTTATTAGTTTGAGTATATCTCCTCTCTTCCCCCAATAGAATGGAAACTCCTTAAGATGAAGGACCATTTTGTCTTTGTCCTTGTATCTACATCATAGTGCCTTGTATATAGTAGGCACTTCATAAATGTCCCTAGAAAGTAGATCTTAGTATTATCCCTATATTCCAGATAGGAAACCAAGGCAAATAGGGAATAAGCAACTTTGTGAATCTGAATGTAGGTCTTTCTGATTTCAGATTCTGGGGCTGTAGATACATTGTACCATCTAATTCATACATGTGGTGCTGAGATAGTTAACTAAATAATACATGAGTTGCACAAGAATTAAATTAGTTACAAAAATGCATTTGGGGCTTCAGAGGAGAAATCTATCATCAACCAGGGGAATCCAAGAAGGCTTCTTGGTGGGGGTGGCAATTCAATTAAGTTTTGAAGAGTGGGTTTGGATTCAGTAGGTTAAGATGGGGAAGTGGTACATTTTTGAGCTTTGGGAGTAACTTGAGCATAATAGACATGAAAGTGTGAATGCATAGCATATGTTAACGAGTGTCCAATCAGGCTAAAGCATAGAGGGGAGTAGAAATACAGGTTAGCATCAGACTGTGAAGGACCTTGAATTGTATGTAAAATAGTTTGAATTTTCCTAGAACATAGGGAAATAGTGAAGACTTTTGTGTAGAGGATTAACATGACCATGTTCTCTGGTAGTATCCTGAAGGATGGACTATAGTAAACAACAGAGATATGAATATTTATAAGAAAGTTATTGAAATAGTTCAGGATAATGATGTTGGAACAAGACAGATGACAGTTGGACTTGAAAATGGGGCACAGCTGCGAGATATTGTGAACAGGGATTGATAATACCCAATAGGTGATTGAATGTGAAAGAAAAAAGTAAAAGATAGTTCCAGGGTTTCTTTTGTGTGAGAATGGGTTATGCTTATCTCAAGAGAAAAATATATGAAGAAAACTATGACTTAATAAAATCTCATTCAGGAGCCCCTGTTTGCAAATGAGCAGATGTTCATGTGGATAGCAATTTAGCCCCAACTAAGTTAAAGAGGCGGGACAGAGAGGCTGTTGGTCATAACTGTATAATAGATGAGTTGGCCATAAGACCTAACAATAAGAAAATAGAGGATTGAAAGTCTTGCATCTAGGAAGCATGGGAGACAAGAGGAACTTTAAAGTTATTTGCAGGGTCTGTTGTATTTCTTTTTCTAATTGTGCTAGCAGAAAGGACAGATTGTTCTATGTCTAGAGAAGAAATTCTTAACCTTTTTGTGTATCATGGCTCTCTTTGGCAGTCAGGTGAAATTGCATTATATTTGTACAGAAATATGTTAAGAATGATTTTTACTGTGTAAAAGTATATTTTAAAATTGTTTTCACACTGTAAAAATATTCTTAATTTGTGATATATAGCTTGGTAGCTACGTTCATGGGTTGTAGATTACAACCTCCAAAATAGAGAAATATTGGCTAAATTAATGTATAATTATGTGGAGTTGGAACAAGTTGATTAAAAGAGTTATTTTTAATAAGCCAATGCCAACTTGAAATAACAAGAATTAAAATTATTTTATAAATGATAGCTAATATTTATAAAACACTTCAAGATTAGCAAGGTAGTTTACATATATCATTTTACTTCATCTTCATAACAATCCTGTCAGGTAAGTGCTTTTATTACCTTCAATTTACAGATTTGAAAACTGAGGTTTGGAGACATTATTTATTTGGGATCATACAGCTAACAAGTGTCTGAGACAGGTGCTCACCCAGGTTCAAATTCTATCTCCTACAATAAGTTGCCTTTGACTCTGGGCTATTTAACAGTTTTGTTAGTGACCCAAATAAAGTCCTGGATGGCATACTTATTAAAATTTTAATGACATGAATCCTGGGACAGATAAGCTAGCATGTTCAATGGAAATGTCAGGAATGATGAACACAATCTTTACATTTAGAAGAGATAAATGTAAATTCTTATACTCAACTTCTAAAAAATAAATATTACTTTTTTTCTTTGACTTTATTTTTTTTTATTAAAGCTTTTGATTTGCAAAACATATTTATGGGTAATTTTTCAACATTGACCATTGCAAAGCTTTCCATTACAAATTTCCCTCCCCTAGTCCCCACCCCTCCTCTAGATGGCAGGAAGTCTATTACATGTTAATTATATTAAAATACTTGACACATTGAATGTGTATACATATTTTTACAGTTATCTTGCTGTGCAAGAAAAGTCGGATCTACAAGAAAAAAAAATCTGATAAGGGAAACATAATGCAAGCAAACATCAATAGAGAGCATGAAAATGTTTTGTTGTGGTCTACATTTCATATCCCTCTCTCAGGGTGTATATAGCTTTCTTCATTGAACAATTGGAACTGGTTTGAAACATTTCATTGTTGAAGAGAGCCATGTCCATCAGAATTGATCATCATATAGTATTGTTGTTGCCATGAATAATGATTTCCTGGTTCTGCTCATGTCGCTCAGCATCAGTTCATGCAAGTCTCTCCAGGCCTCTCTGAAATCATCCTGCTGGTCATTTCTTATAGAACAATAATATTCCATAACATTCATATACCATCTCCAATTGATGGGCATCCATTCAGTTTCCAGTTTCTAGCCACTACAAAAAGGGCTGCCACAAACAAAAAATATCTATTACTAAAAGACAAGGGAAACATAGACCAATTTTCATGTGAAAACTTTAGTGTCTTGCAAGCTGAATTATGAGTTAGTTGTGCGGTAGAGTGTCAATCCATTAATTCAATCTTAGGTCACATTAAGAGAACCACAATGACCAGGATGAAAGGTGACACTTTTGCTATGTCTGCTCTGCTGTGATGTCTTCAGTTCTGGGTGCCTCATTTTAGGAAGGCTATTGATAATCTAGAGATTTTCTACAGAAAAATATCTAGGATGTTGATGGGATCCTGGAGGCAGTGGCAGGGGAAGAACCTGATTAAGGGGAAGGGAGAATTGCTGAGAGACAGCAATTGTATGGTATAAAAAGATCAGGAAAAGCCTTAAAAATTGGAGTCAAGCATATTTGCAGGTATGTGAGGAACAAGTAGAAATGCATATGCAAGATGCATATGAAACAGAAGTCAAGGTCTTTAAGGGGATTTAGGACGTTAGAAGTACAGGTAGGCATTAAGTCTGAGTTGTAGAGACAGGTCTGCAATGAGAGTGAAGAAAAATAGGGTGAATGGTGATCCTGAGCAATCCTTAGAAATGGAGGAGGGGAACAGCAATTTATGCCAGGTGGTTTCAATTTCAATGAAGGAGGCAAAGCCATCTTCTGTAAGTTAGGGATCTGGGTATGGAGCTGATGGTGAGAGAAGAAAAAAAATTTAGGTAGGGTTGTGGGGAATAATATAAGGTGTTGGTGAGAGTAGAATAGGGAAATTTTGGAGTAGCAGTAAAGATAGAAGTGAGATTAAATACTGTGGTTGAAAAAGGCTTGGTTTCATGATTTTCTATAGCAGCAATAAGCAAGTATAGATAGAGTAGAAGCAGAGAAATTGGATGTGGAGAGGGTTATCCAGGTAGGAGGATTCTCAGACCAGGAGCAATCAAACGTGAAAAGGCAGGTGTTTGGAGTAATACCTATTGAGATTTTAAAGTAGAACACAATTGGTTAGGTAGTAGAGGCAAATGAAGTCAGAGGAATAGAAATAGAGGAGTCAATGAGGATGCTTAAATGAATGGTCATAAGGACAAGGTGTAGATTTAATTTGAGTCGAAGGGATAATGGGATAGGATATTGTAGCTGGAGAGGACTTTTTCTTTCCTAGATCTTGGAAATGGGGTTATTATGAGAAATACTAACATCTAAGATGTGATCAAGTAGTTTTATTGCTGAAGCCCAGTGGAAAAGGGAGGGTTTCTTAAAGAATTTGAAGAGTTAAGAGATTGGGTTCCAGAAGGTTGTCAGTCTTATTATGGAATCATAAATGGTAAAGCTGGAATGACCTTTGAATTTAGAGCAAACGGTATATGAAGCCAGAATTTATTCTTATGCAAATCTAAAGAAGGAATCTTAAGCCATAGAATGTCAGAACCAAAAGAGACCTTAGAACTTGGAATGTTAGAGGTGGGCAATACCTTAGAACATGGAACATAGAACTGGAAGAATTCTTATGGATGATGACTTGCCTACATAATTAATTAGTGTCATTGTTGGGATTAGAACAGAACTATCCTATTGCCCAGATAGGTGCTGCCTTTATCAGACTATGTGTAAAATACATTTCACATTAATTTTAAAAAAGAATTATTATTTATTTTTCACAAGACTACCCTATTGAAGACTATCGGAATCATTGTAATATTTTTACATTGTTAGTTCTCTATAGTAAAATGAAATATTAAGTACTTTAGTTTTAAATTTAAGGACCATGCATTAAATAGTACTCGATTTTTTTTTTTACAAATGTCACTAATTCTATTACTGCTTATCTTAATTTGCCACCTGTGAATAGCAAAGGCAAATACTTTAGACCCCCCCATATTCATTGATTTGCTTTTAGTTGGTTTCATTCTTAGCTGGTAGTTTTATGTTGACTGGACTTGGTTTCAGAACAGTTAGAGTTCTGGCCTTTACATTAATCAGCTGGGTCACTTGTACAAACACTTCATTGCTCTGAGGCTATTATTTCTTTATCTGTAAAGGGGAGATAACACCACATTTTATGACTCCAAATTCTGAACGCTTATTCACTGAATATCACTGAAAGACTTTTTGCATCATTGTACCTGTAGAACATTTAGGTATTATTGGTGGTGATTGGGCTATTGTCTCCACAGCTCTCATAAGAGGCAGGAAAAAGTGCTAATTTTAGGATGAGCAGAGTTGACTTTGCTTCTGACTCAGTAAATCTGTGACCATGGGCAAGACCCTTTCCTTCTCTGTGTCTTAGTTTCCTCATTTATAAAAATGGGTTTAAGATTTAGACTGTTACCTACCTGACGGGTTTCTTTTGAGGGCACTGTTGTTTATCAATATTGAAATCTTATTACCACATAGAGCCAGGAAGATAGGACCTATTCCTTCAAATCCCTTTCATAGAAAGACAAAAGAAGGCTGTCTGCAAAGTCAGATGCTTCTCTTTGTCCCCATATGACCTTTTTGGAGCACCTTCTTGAAAGACCCTCACTCCCCAAGATTCAATCCTTATAAACCAGTACACCTTGGTTTTTTAATTCTGTGATTTACTCTGTGGCAATGGACAAGTTCCTTTATGTCTCAGCCTCTGTTTCTTCATCTGGAAAATGGGATGTTTAGCCCAAATAATTAATTAGTTAAGGTCCTTTCCAACTCTAAATTCTAAAATCCTACACAGAAAGGTTTTCCATTGTATGGAAGGCTTTGTAGTCAGGCTTCCCATACAATACTCAATCCCTAAGGAACAAAGATTCCCAGGAATGCTCTAAAAATTGAGGGCACAACTCCTGAAAAACATGTTTTTTGAATTTGGTCTCTTGTCAAATTTGGTATAAAAATCTTGAATTGGCCCCTTGATTTAATGATCTCTTTGTGTGTTGTTTGTGTGTGTGTGTGTGTATGTATGTACACTGTCCTCTCTCTTGCAGTGTGCTGTTTCGTAGTCCATAAGAGATGCCATGAATTTGTTACCTTCTCCTGCCCGGGTGCTGATAAAGGCCCAGCCTCTGATGTAAGTAACTGGACTTGCTAACCTCTCATTATCCTCATTAGGGACCATCAATGAGAAGAAAGCCAAGTTCCTTTGGAAAAAATAGAGCGAGGCTCTCTACTGTGCACAGTGAGAGCCATTGTGTAAGCATGAGCCCCAAGATTGACAGCTCACTTTGGTGTTGGATTAAAAAACCTACTTTTTTTTCCAGTTTATTTTGATGTGTATTAGACAGCATGACAGTGGAGAGAGAGCTGATCTTGGAGATCGGAAGACCTAGGTCTTGTTGTACATCTGGTATACTGGATATCTGGCTTAGATCCAGTGACTTACTCTGTTAATCCCTCAGGCAACTCTCTTGAGAGTAACTTTCAGAGTAGTTGTGATCTTCTTTGTAGGTGGAATTTCCTTATATTGATGAAATATGGGATTAGACACCCCACCACACACTAGTGCTCTAGGTTGTGGTTACAAAACTATGATAGCCTTTCAAAGATCTTGCAACCTGACTTGGGAATAAAACATTTCTACAATTAACTATATGGTAAAATATGTTGAGTGGATAGAAGAGATCAGGAAAGCTAGAGGGCTTGGGGAAGACTTCATAGAAGTGTCACCTGAGGAAGTCCTTGAAAAGAAGAGAGACAGTTGGGAAATGTGGGCAGCGTATATTCTTGGCATGGGGGACAATGTGCAAATGAGCAAAGGGAGAGAGGGAAAGATGCGATCTGGAACTGAGGAGTACAAAGTATATGAAAGGAAGCAGCAGGAAGAAAGACTGAAAAAGAATAGTCTAATTGAGTTGTCAGGGGGCTTTGAATGCCAGCTTAAGAAATGTGTATCTTATGCCACAAAAAAAATCAGGTTTTATTTTTAATAATAGCTTTCTATTTTCAAAATATATGCAAAGATAGTTTAACATTCACCCTTAGAAAACCTGGTGTTCTAAATTTTTCTCCCTCCCCTAGACAGCAAGTAATTCAATATGTTAAACATGTACAATTCTACTATACCTATTTTTCCACATTTATTATGTTGCACAAGAAAAATCAGACCAAAAAAGCAAGCAACAACAAAAAATGATGAAAATACTATGTTGTGATCCACATTCACCTCAGTCTTCTTTCTGGAGGAAGATAGCCCTCTCCTTCACAAGTATATTGGAATTGCCTTGAATTACTTCATTGTTAAAAAGAACTATATCCATCAGAGTTGATCATAACATAATGTTGCTTTGTATACAATGATCTCCTTTTTCTGCTTATTTCACTTAGCAGCAGTTTGTGTAAGTCTCTCCAGGCCTCTCTGAAATAATCCTGCTGGTCATTTCTTACAGAACAATAATATTCCATAACCTTCATATACCATAACTTATTCAGCCATTCTCCAACTGATGGACATCCACATAGTTTCCAGTTTCTTGCCACTACAAAAAAGGGCTGCCACAAACATATTAAGTAATCAGGTTTTGAATGGAGAAGTATAGGTTCTCAAACTGAAGACTTTTGAGCAGATGTGACTTGTTCAGAATTGTAGATTAGGAAGATTACTTTTACAGTAAGCATCAAATGGATGAGTCTAGGGTTAGGGGGCACAGGAAGGCAGGAGGTCCAGTTAGGAGGCTGTTTCAATAATTTAAGAGGGAGGTGATGAGGGCTTGAACAGATGCTATCAACTTTAAAAGGAGGTATTTTGGGCTAAGTAGCTGCTGCAACTAATTTGCATTGTGAAAATAAGTGAGTTAACCTGTTTGAATCCAGCTGAATCCTACCAGTTTGAAATATTTATTTGATGGACCTAAAACAGAAGTAGCTGTGATGGGTACTTCACACTCCCTGTAGCTCTCCATTAGGGAGCTTACAGAATTTTATTGTCACATCTTAGCTATCATTTAAATTGCTCAGGGAGCTGGGGGAGCAAAGGTATTTTCACTTATTTATTTTTTATCTTCACAGTAGTTCACAGTTTAATTCAACAATATTTATCTAAAACACTGTTTATTTGCAGTGCCCTGTACTAGGTTTATAATTTACAAAATTTTCTCCCTGCAAAAGTCCTTTAATGTTATGGGGTGTCACATTTTTATCCCCATCTTACAAATGCCCCTAGAAATGGAAATATGATTTAGGCCCACATATCTAATACCAAAGTTGGAAATAGAATTCAGATTTCGCCTCTGAGTCTAGTCAGTGGTATGTTGGTAAATGTTTAACAACTGACTCTCTGGAAGGAAGGTAGAATCTACAGGACATACTTTTAAGTTTAATGTCCATTATTTACATTTTCTTCATCACTGTAAATCTAGGCAATCAACAAAACAACAAATCAAACCTTTGAGTCAGTACGTTTCTCATGCACTAAATGAGACTGGCTTAGATTCTGCTAACTGTGATCCTTTCCAGTTCTCTAATAACTTACATTTATATAGCATGATCAGGGTTAGAAAGCTTCCTTCCTCACAGTGGTTAATCCTTTTGGAACCTGATGATGTTGTTGGGGATAGAGCACAGGCCTTGGAGTCAGGTAACCCATGAGGTCAAATGCTCCATCAATTACTTATAAATTGTGGGACTCTAGGCAAAGTAATTTGCTTCTCTCTTTCTCAGTTTATTCATCTATAAAGAGGGGATAATTAATACTTCAGTCATAGTACTATTTTTTTTTTTGTAATTGGGCATCTGAGATTGAATTTGAACTTGATTCTTATGATACCAGTGCTGGTACTCTACTGTGTCACCTGGATGCTTCCCATGTTGCTTTGAAGAACAAATGAGTAATACATGTAAAGCCCTTTGCAAATCTTAAAATGTGAATGCTGCTTATTATTAATCAAACATTTATTAAGCACTTTCTATATGCTAAGCACTATGATAAGCAATGGAGATAACAAAGAAAGCAAAAGAGACAGTCCCTGATTTCAAGAAGTTTATGATATAATAGGAAGGCAGCTTCTTCTTATTGAATTCTCTTCTCCTTTCACTTTATTCTGCTAACTTTTCCTATTACTCCTTCTAGTAGATTGTGTGCTCTTTGAGATCAGGACTTAAGAATTTTTTTTGCTGTGTTTTAGTCATTTTATATATCTTTAAGGCTGAGGATGGTGCTTAGTACAAAATTGGTACTTAATGCTTATTGACTGACTTGTTGGTGATCATTTGGAACATGTAGCTTCCTCAGGATGCCAGAAGAGAACAAGGTACAAGCTGTCCCAGAGCCTTCCTCACTTGGGGTTTTACCTACCTGTGCCTGCTAGATAATTTACCTTTCCAAGCTGACTCTTCATTGGCCAATTGGAAATTGGCAATTGCCTGGCAAGATTTTGGGTATTCCACCCACATTCCAATGAAGACACTTGTTCACTAACTTCTTCCTTCCCCCGACGAAGGGAAAGACAAGGAAATACAAACAGATGCAGTGTTCCCATCACCTCGAAAATAGAATATAACGCCATTTAAAAAGTACATCGAGCCAAGCCCATCTGTCACAGAAGGTAAAGGAGTTATTATCCCCATTTTATAGATGAGGAAGAAAAGCCTCGAGAGCCGAGGTTCCATATCTTAGAAATACAGGTAAAGCACACTCAGGTAACAGACACCCAGCTATGCTGAATCAGCCCTGTAAGCTCTGCACATTGCCTCACACTAAATGTCTGGCTTGAAAGGCCTCATTTCTCTTTTTCAAAGGTGAGATATTTCTTCTTTATCTTTGGATCAGTAGTGTTAGGCCTATTGTTCATGATCTAGTACAGGAAGACTTTTTTTCCTCTGCCTTTTGCAAATTGGAAAATTAAACTTTGTTGAAGGCTTCCTGTGGAAATGACCTACTCTTTTTTTATTCCTTAAGAAACATTTATTTCCCTTTCATACAGGATCTGTAATTTAGATAGCCCATTTCCTTCCTTTTATTCAATCATTTAGCAATTATTTTATTAAGTAGCTGCTATATATAATTCACCTAAATAGACACTGGACAAAATGAAAAGGTAAATAAGAAATGTTATCCTTTCCCTCATGGAGTTTATATTTGTAGTATAGTGCGTAGCACATAGTAGGTATTTAATAAGGGTTTTTTTGAATGATTGATTACAGTTTGGTTCCATATATCAGTCAGATACATGGCTTAACATTCATTCTATCAAGAACTTTTTTAAATATATATATAATTCACCCTAATAGGAGCTAGGAGAGAGATAATCAAGATTTGTAGTCCTTAGCCCTGTGCCAGTTTAGTATGAAAACTGGAACATAGCAAACACTTAATAAATGATTATTGATTGACTACAGCCTATTAGGGGAAATAAGGAAAGTTTGCAGTTCAATGAATTAATGATAAAGCATTTATTCAATACTTACTATGTACCAGGCCTTATGCTAAGCTTTGAAGATTATAATTCGAGCAAATAAAAGAGTCTGTTTTCAAGGACTTTCCATTCTAATGGGGGCAGACTATATATAAAGTGAAACCAGGAGGGGAATTGGGGGTACCATTGGGGCATATTATAGAAATGAAGCAGCTAGTTGGCTTGGTGAATAGAGCTGGCTTAAAGCCAGGAACACCTGAGTTCATATGTTGTCTCAGACACTTTCACAAATCTTTTAGACTTTCTTAGTCTCAATTTCTTCATTTGTAAAATGGGGAAAATAATAGTATCTACCTTACAGTATTGCTGTGAGGATTCATACAGGATAAAACTCTTGGCAAACTTTGTTGTTATCTAAAACTGCTGGTTATCATCACCACCACCATCATTATTCTGAATGCCTAGAGAGTGTTGTGGAAGCTTCACTCTGGCAAAAATAAGGGCAATTATTCATTTACTCAGAGCACAGTGCCCCAGGGACTAAGATTTCAATTAAAAGGGAATGAGTAGCATGAGGAAAACAGCTAGAGTGCCTGTGGTTTACTATGGAAATGACCAGATAAATAAATGTAAAATTAGAGTATAATAGGTACATAAGGAGAATTCAAAATGCTTTAAGGTCAGATGAAGGTGAGAATAATTCCATCCTGGGGAGGGAATTAGCAAAAGAGTCCCAAAAAGTTAGTATTTTAACTGAGCTAGAATGGCAGGAGGCAGAAATGGAAAGTGGGTAGTGTCAACACAGAAAGGAGAGTGAACAAAGGAAGGCAACAACATAATGAGATGTCCATAGCATAGACCAAGACTTCTTAAACTTTTTCCATTAGCGACACCTTTTTGCCTGAGAAAATTTCACAACACTGGGTATATAAATATACAAAATAGGTATATAAACTAAATTTACTGATAACAAATCACAAAGAAATTTATTTTAAAACAATTCTTTGAAATACATATAATTTTACCATTAATTAAAGATGGAAGCAAAATTTCTTACTAATGAGATGGATATGCTTATTTATTTTTATAATAATAAATATTATTATTAATAATAAAGAATCATATTTTGGTGGAATATTTAATACTTTTTAAACTGTTGGCAAATTTTTTGTGGAACTCCCCCTTAAGTTATACCACACCATATGGGGCTGTGAACCACTCTTTAAGAAGCCTAGGGGATAGACTTATGTGGGAAGGGAGAAGCATGAGATAAAGTAGGTAGGAGTAGATTGAGGACGTGGGAAATGTAATTTTCATTCCTAGCAATGCCATGAATGTGAAGATTGATTTTCAGTCATCTGATTTCATGTTGAAAAAGTCCTGGAATTTGGTCTCTAGGGGTATTGGAGGTAGAAAAGGCAGAAGGAACTAGGAACTTTCTATGAATAAGGAATCTTGGAGAACTTCCCCATTGCCCCAGAGATATGCAAGTATTTTAGTATAGCCCAGGCACCAGACTTAAAATGCTCTAGCAGAAAGGGACCAATAACTCTGAGTAAAGAATGTCCATGTCAATTATTAGAATTTCCAATGGGATAGTAGAACTTAGAACTCAGATTATTTGAGGTGAAAGATCTTGATGTTGATTATAGGTTATATTTATAGAGCACTGTAAGGTTTATATGATGTTTTATTGGAATTATTTCATTTGCACTTCCCAATAACTTTTTGACATAAACAGTAGAATGATAGCTATTCCCATTTTATAGCTAAGAAAACTGAGGCTGAGAGGGGAAAAATAACTTGATCAAGGTTATATGACTAATATACACTAGAGTCAATGTTTTGTCTTGGATTTGGTTCTTTAAATTCAATTTTAAATTCATTTTGCCACATTTTCCTCAGGACAGAATTGATTAGGTCTGAAAGGAGCCTTTGAGATCATCTTAGTCTAGCAATACAGGAATGTGTTATGTGCATTTCCCTGCACAATTCTGTCCATCTTATCTTGCTCTTTTTTTTTTCTTACCATGGTAACCAGATAATTTCAGGGATTGATCAAAAATGTGGGGGTAGGGAAGCATAAAGAACAAAAAAGAAAGAGAAAAAAATTGGATTTTCAGAAATAATTGTCTGTTGACACAAAACAACATTAAAAATAGATATGGTGGGTAGACAAAAGGCTAAAGTTGAGATAAATGTTGTTAAATATATGTTTGATGATTAACTAGAGTATAAAATGGGAAGCTGAATGGCAGGTGGCCTCCTGTTGAGAGTCTCATGGGGACATGATCATGAGTTGGCTGCTGGGGAAGCTTTTCTAAGCCATTCTTGATGAAGTGGTGAACTTGGCTCTGGGGAGCCCGCCTCCAGCCCCCTTCCTACACCTACTCTCTGGCTTTAGCTGTGTACTTTCCTTAGATAATAGAAAGAGTTTCCTTTAAATCTCTAAGGAAGGAACCCTCACAGCCTGCATTTGGAAAGACTTTTCAAGCACAGTAGTTTTGTCATCAGTCCAGAACCTCTCTGAGAGTTAGTTGTCTTCTGTTGTTTCATTATGGAGTTGGGTAAGCCAGAATTATGGAAGGTAATCCAGTAAAGCACAAAGTGTGACCAGTCTTGTCAAGTAAAGATTTTGAAAATGGTTCTAACAACAGATCTATGTTATCTGAAGGTTAGCCTAGCTGAATTCAGAGATGCTCATCACTCAAATGATGGCCACCAAATGATGGATTTTCTTCTTTTTTTTAATTACATTTTATTTTTTCCAAATACATGCAAAGATCATTTTCAACATTCATCTTTGCAAAACCTTGTGTTCCAAATTTTTCTCCAAGACAGCAAGCAATCCAATATAGGCTAAACATGTCCAATTCTTCTGAACATATTTCCATATTCATTATGCTGTGCAAGAAAAATCAGATCAAAAAGGGAAAAAATGAGATTTTCTTTTTTGAGGAGTAGTGGGGAGTGTACATGAACAAAAGAATGAAGGGATGGCAAACTTTGTGTTGGAGGGTATACTTGCCTGTAATCAATCATGAATCTGTGAAGTAAGTGTTCAAATAGAGATTGGTCAGATATTCTGGGTACATTGTAGAAGGGATTGGATTTGATAACCTGTTAAATCTCTTTCAACTGTTGTTCTTATTGAATTGTTTCAGTTGTGTCCCGCTCTCCATGATCCCATTTGGAGTTTTCTTGGTAGAGATACTAGAGAGTACTTTGCCATTTCATTCTCCAACTCATTTTGCAGATGTGGAAACTGAGGCAAACTTGGTTAAATGACTTGTCCAGTGTCACACAGTCAGTAAGTGTCTGAGGCCAGATTTAAACTCAGATCCTCCTGACTCTAAGGCTGCCACTCTGTGCACTGTGCCTCCAGATCCCCTTCACTTTTAGATGTCACAATTAACTCTTTAGATTCCATACTTCTATTGTCTTTCAAAATGACAGACTGGACTATTCTTGTACAATTGTGCCAGAAGCAATCATTGAATTTTCGTACTGGAAAAGACCTTGGAGATCATCTATCCTAAATCCTTTTCATTAGAAATAAGGGAATGATTTCTAGAGGAAATAATGAACTCGGGCACGGTCATTTAGTTGGTGAGTGTCAGGCCTTAGATTCAGATCCCTGTCTCCAGATTCAGTGCTCTTTCCATTACACCCATTACTGCTTTGAATATTGCATTATGTTCAAAATCTTTACAGTGAACAAAAAAGCCATATTCACAATAGGAAGAATGAACCCTGTCCAGTTTCCAATCATTATCAAGCAGTCTAATGAATTTGGATAAGATTAAGCAGCTGTCAAGTTTTCATTTCATTTTCACATCCTGAGGGAAGTGTGAAGGCCCCCCTATCTGCGATCTGTGGGAGAGTGTTATTGGGAGGAAGAATCCTCAGGACTTTTTGGAGACTTGTAGGTAGGGGTGGAGAGGTCGAGAGCCAACACTTCTACCTGATAATCACCTTATTGCCAGACCTTTTGTAATGTCACCAAGTCAGGTGCTCAATAAGGAACTTATTCATTTGTTTATTTTTGGGTAGGGAAGGGTGGTAGAGTAATCAGGAGGAATAAATAGGGAGAAAGGAAAATTTTTTAATGTTTTATTTAATTTTTGCCACCAGCCTTTTAATTTTATTGGTATGAATTCCCAATGAGGAATCTATATAGAGCTCTGCAATTTCTAGCCTTGGAATAAGGGCACTAAGAGCTTCGGTGACTTGCCCTAAGGTCACAGTCAGAATATAGGACATGAAGCCAGGTTTTCCTCACCTTGAAGTCAATAATTTTATTCAACACCGTCACTTGACTTGACCTTCACTTTCACTATCTTCCTTTTTTCTCTTTCCTCCTCTTTCCTTCAATACCTTGAAAGATCACCACGGGTATTCTACCTGTCAACAAATAATGCAGATTCTTCACACCTTTAGTAGATAATTCTCATGAATTGCTATAGTCCAAAAAATCCCCCTAAACTTTCTTTTCCTGGGGAGAAATCTTTCCATGTTAAGCCACACTAGGTCTTTGATGACATCCACATCTCTTATTGTCTTTGTTATCTCACTTGGACCTACTTTAGATGGTGTCTTGTCTCAATTCATTCCTTTTCGGGCATGGAGGAGGGAAGCCTACAAGAATATGTGTGATGAAGATTGTTGTTGTTTGGCCTTCTTTCCTGAAGAGTTCCATGACATCAAGAAGATGAAATTGTAATTTAGAAATTAATTGGATACCTAATCCAGTGTTTTGTTTTGTTTTTTCCATTGTGAGTACAGCTAGGGAGGAAAGTGAGGCTATGGGGGCTCAAAGTTGTGTTTTATATAGAAATTGTTGTTTAAACTGGATGTATTTAGTTTGGAGAGAAAAAGAATTGTGTAGGATATGACATCTGTCTAAGTAATTTAAGGGTTATCATATGGAAGAAGAATTTAACCTTGTGAGTGGTGATTTTTTTTAATTTTTATTTTTATTAATACTTTTTATTTGCAAAACATATGTATGGGTAATTCCTAAACATTAACCCTTACAAAGCTTTCTGTTACAAATTTTTCCCCCCTACTCTCCACCCCTCCCCTAGATGGCAGGATATCCACTACATGATAATTATGTTAGTGAGTGGTGATTTGTTTTACAATTAGTGAAAGCTCAAGGTCCTTAGTTCCAAAATAAGAACTTAATTCTTATTTTATTATTTAGTTATTTAATTCTTAATTTAAATTAAATTGTTAATTTAATTATTTAATTCTTATTTTTTTTATTATCTTATTCTTATTTAATTCTTTTTTATTTATTAAGAAGCACACAACCATTCAGTGTTGTTGTGGTTCACTCCTTTCAGTCTGTCCAACTCTTCATGATCTGTTTGGGATTTTCTTGGCAAAAATACCATTGTTGTTTGCCATTTTTTTTTCTAGCTCATTTTACAAAAAAAGAAACTGAGGAAAACAGGAGTACTTACTTACCCTACTAGTAAATGTCTGAGGCTAGTTAATGTCTGAACTCAAAAAGATTATTCTTCCTGATTCTAGATCTGGTACTCTATCTACTGTACCATCTATTGTTCCAGCTATGTTATGAGCTAATCTCAAATAGCATATTGACACTAGTCATAGATGCTCCCATAGAACCACAGAATTTCAGATCAGGTAGGGATTCTGGAAACCATCTAATCAAATACAAATCTGATAAAAATACTTCTGCAACATGTCCAGCAAGTTTTCTAGTTTTCAATCTATGGTTTCTAATTGGGCAAGTCAGATCTGGGAGATCTCAGCTACCATTTTTAATAGTATTTTATTTTCCTAAATACATACCAACATAGTCTTCAACAATCACTTTGCAAAATCTTGTATTTTGAATTTTCTCCCTCTCTCCTCCTCCCCTGTCTCCAAGACATCAAGTGATTCAATATAGATTAAACATGTAAAATTCTTCTAAATATATTTCCATATTCACCATGCTGTGCAAGACAGATCAGATCAAAAGGGAGAAAAACATGAAAGGGAAAAAATAAGGAAACAACAAAAAAAGGTGAAAATACCAAAATACCATGCTTCAGTCCACATTTAGTTTCCATAGTTCTCTCTCTGGATGAGGATGGCATTTTCCACTTAAAGTCTAATGGAAATGTCAAGTCACTGCATTGTTGAGAGGAACAAAGTCCATCACAGTTGATCATTACATAATCTTATTATCACTGTGTAGAGTATTCTCTTGGTTCTGCTCACTTCATTTAGCATCGATTCATGTAAATCTTTCCAGGCTTTTCTGAAATCAGCTTGTTGATCATTTCTTATAGAACAATAATATTCCATTTTATTCATATTCCATACCTTGCCATGCCCCAACTGATGGCCATCTACTAGCTGCCATTTTTTAGAGTTCTCATTATGTCATAGTTTTCTTTTACATCAAGCCTAAATCTAACTTTTTGCCTTTTGTACCCATTGCTTCTTGAGGGCAGGTACTGTCTTTTGCATTTCTTTGCATCTCCAATGCTTAGAGTATTTAAAACATAGTAGACTCTTAATAAATACTTATTGACAGATCGCTTAGGATTCAGCAGAGTAAATATAGTTCTTATTTCACCTGACAGGCATTTGTATACTTAGAAGACAAGAATAGCCTAATTTTGTTTCTAGACTCTACCTTTTACTGGTTCTGTGATAATTGTGAATCATATAATCTCTTTGTGTCTCATTTTTCTCATCTATAAAATAGGCATCATAGGTTAATAGGTTTCGAGTTGGAACGTACCTTATAGATCTTCTAGTCCAAGTCCTCCATTTTACAGGTGAGGAAACTGAGCTCTAGGGATGTTGCAACCAATTCAATGTTACATAATAGTAATGACCCAAACAGTAATTATAGTAATTATACCTTGGCTAGATCAGGTGAGGAAATATATATATATATATATATATATATGTATGTATGTATGTATATGACAGCAGTCTGAAAAATATAAAATAGTATATAATGGTGGTATTGCTTTAAGCTAGGGGATGGGAATCCCACTCTTTCTGGTGAACCACGGAAGTGGATAGTATCCAGTTCTTTTCTGAGTAGAACAAAAAAAAAAAAAACAAACTAGTGCATTGTCTGACTAGGATGTAAATGGACCAGAAGGGGAAAGTCATTCCAAACATATGGAGCATCATAGGAAAATTTATTCAGGGAGGGATGACTGGGATATGTATAGGGGAGAGTGAGTGGTCTACTTTATCTAAGGCATAGAATGCAGGAAGTAAGAGTAGAGCTCTTACATAGAATGAACCTGGGAACATAAAATGTTTTTTTGTTTGTTTTAGCCTTTATCATTTTGGAAGAAGGATAAAATTTTGAGTAAGCTTGTAAAAACCATATTTATGATACTCATTGTTATTGATTATTCCACAGTCATTTAGCACAGAGGCCATGTGTAGTGATAGTTAGATATATAGATTTAAAAGTTTGAATGGAGATTCCACATTTCTATGGGGTCGTGCATCGAAAGGCTGAAGGAAGCTCAAACTAATTTTCCCATCTTACAGTTAAGGCATTTAGACCAGGAAAACCTAATTACTTACCTGAAGCCTCTCTTAAACTTCTTGAATGAATGTCACTATCCCTATTTGGAGTCAGTTAGGCTAAGTTTGTATTAAGCAATGCCAGGGAAGGCTATATTGCTGCTGATAGATATTTCCTACCTTTCTTTTTTTTTGCTTCTTTGCTTTTTCCAGTATGCTAGGAAGTCATTGAAGAGTGAAGATTCTACTAAGTGAAAGTGATTTATATGGGATTAGGTATAATATGGGATTTCATTTGTTCCATTTAACTAGCCCCTTTGTGCGAGTATTCCCCTAGTTCAGTGTCAAAGGCATGATCTTGATGGAAGAAAGGATTTTTCCTTAAAAACAACAATAAAAACAACCCACTACCTCTTGACTGTAGTATTCTGTGCTCCAAAACCCAAGGGACTTATTCACATAGTTAGGCTGAATTGGCTCTGGTCTTCACAAGTCGCTGATTGATTTGTTTCTCTTGGGAATTCACAAATTCTTGGTCTCAGTTATTAGTGGGTTTCTTGATTAAGAGTTGGAATTGATCTAGATTTGCAAAGCACTATATCTATATATCTATATCTACATCTATATCTATATCTATATCTATAATCTCCTAATTGGATATGGTAGTCTCCTGAGGGGTTGTGACCTAATTCCAAAGAATATATGATCAATCAGTTGGAGAGTGGGAAGATGGGTTCCATCCTACTCTTCTTACAATATACCCAGTAGTGGGCCTTGTCTTTCACACAGCCACAATTGCCCTCAGTTCCTTGATTCTAACCCTCTTCTTTCATTGTAAACTCCTAACTTTCCCCTTTCTGATATCGAGGGCTGCATTTTGGATCTCTTAGAATAATTTTAACCTAACAGACATCAACAATACAGCTGCTGTTTGGATAATTTTGGCCAGCCTAAAGCATCTTTACCTCCTATACCAGGTCACCAAATGGCTGTAGCAGGTACCCCTTGGATGATATGCCCTCTGCCTCAGAGGAGACTAATGAGTAAATACTATGATCCCCTCTTTTCATGTTGGATTGGGAGAGTGTGTCCTACCAAATGAGCAGTCATGGACTGGTTTTGATAATCCACAGATCTTATTACATTATATTTTTACTCAAATCCATCCTTCTTCCAAACCCCCTAATTACTCCAGGTACATAGTCTCAGGGTCATGCTTGACTCTTCATTCTCCCTTAATTCATATATCCATTCAGTTATCACACCCTCAACTTTTATCTCCCTACTAACCATAGTCATCCCTCTAGTTCAAGGTCTTATTACTTCCCATTTAGACTATTGTAATGGCCTTTTAATTGGTCCCTTTACCTCAAGTCTCTTTCCTTCTCTGTTGCATCTTCCATTTAGTGGCCAGAATGTTTTTTCCCCTAAAGAATAAGTCTGATCATGTTATTTTCCCATGCTAAATCCACCAACTCCCTATTGTTACTTCATTTTTAGTTCGAGCTACTTAAATGTCTATTTTAAGTATGTTTCACATAAGTATTAATAAAGTAGCACATGAATATTATTTATAAATAAATGTGGGAATATGCTCACTTTTTTAAACTGATAAGATTGCACAATTAAAAAAAAGTTTTGAAACAATTGCTAAAAATTATCTAATTTTATCCTCAAGAGAATCCTTTGAGGTAGGTGTTACTGGCTATTAGAATCTCTGTTTTACAGAATTGGAAACAGACTCATGGAAGCTCAATGATATGTTTATGGTCAAACAGATAGTAAGAGTAGTGGAATTGAAACCAACTCTTCCCTGATTTCAAGACTAGCACTTACTCTTTTTAGTCTACTTTTCTGCCCTTCTGCTCTTCCTCCTTCTCCTTCATCATCATCCCTAATAATTCTAAAATCACTAGAATTTATATAAACTTTTAAGGTTTGCAAAGGCTTAAAATGTCATCCTCATGACATTATTAGGAGGCAGATATTGTCATGATTCCCATTTTACAGATAAGGAAACTGAAGCATAGAAAGATTGGGTGATTGGCCCAGGATTACACACCTAGTAAATGTCTGAGGACAGATATGAAGTTAAGTACCCTGATTCCAAGTTGAAAACTCTATCCACTGAAATAAACATGAATAATTTAAGGTACTCCATTGGTCTGAAGTGGGTCACAGAAGATCAAGAGGCAGTGTGTTTCTTTAGGATGGTAAAGGGAAATTAGGGATAATTCTTTATGGATAAATTTAAATAGATGAAGCCAAGCTATGGAGTGAGAAAATGATAGAACTTTATTTAGTGTGACATTATATCCCTCCTCCGAGTCTTCCCTTTTTCCACCCCAGTATACAGATAAGAAAAAGAGATTCTCTTTTGCATGAGTTCCATATATATACTCTAAAATGCTTTCTCTGATAGAGGCAGTGCAGTGGAAAGCCAACTCTCCTGGATTCAGTGCATCAAGGTTCAAATGCTTTATTATATGATTGATTTAGGGCAAGTTGTTTAATCTCTCAGGCCCAATTATTTCCTCATTTGTAAAATGCAGGTAGCCTCTCAATGACTTCCAGTTCTCAAACTAGTTTCTTATGAACCTGTTTTTCCCCTATATTCCCATTTCATGTGACCCATCTACTCCAATTCCAGAATACTCACTGTATCTATTTTTTGAATTTGTTTCCTCCCAACCCCATCCCTTAGACACAGAGTCCTAGAATCAGATTGTGCTCATACTCTAATTCAGCCAGATTGTAATTGCTCTAGATTCATTTAGTATAAGACTTCCCCACCCCCCCTCCCCCAATAAAATCTTTCTTGGAAAAAGAAAGAAGGATTGTGCAACATTTTCATCATCCATGATCTAGTGAACCTTAGGTAGGCAATTAATGGGGGGGAAACAGAGTTAGAAAGAGAAAGATAGGAGCCTTCTTATCGGGAAAGGGAGAGAGCTCCATTATCTCTTAATTATCTTGGTTTAAATTAGTCATAGAGTTGGTAGAAACTTCATAGATCCCTTGAAAATGTAATCTTTTCTTAGATTATTCATCCCTGCTTTGAGGGGTAGGAATTGGGTGAGGGTCTTATTTCATATTTGTGTCCCCCAGCATATTTTGTGCACAGACTCCAGATTAGCTTTGGCCAAGAGGCAGAAATTTTCCTTAGCATGGGTTTGGCAATCTGTGTTATGCACAATAAGGAAGGCATCTGAGACCAATTTTGGCATATGAGAGATACTTGCCATTACTTGTCTGTTCCTATCCCCTTCTACTCCATCATGAGAATTGGGGCTAATAGCTAATGCATCCTGTGCATGTAGGGACAAGTATCATCTCCCTCCTTGTGTGCCATAACAAAGGTTACTGATTTAGAATTCGGACTCTCATGGTTCAAAAAGACTTAAGAGGTCTTCTGGTGTCCAAAATATGAATTTTCTCTAGAGTATCTCTGGAAAAATTAGTCATTGAATTAATTCTTTTCCTACACACACACACACACGCTCACGTTCACTCACACTCACGCACTGTTCTGGATTATGGGTGATTGTAAAGCTCATAATAACAAATGGTCACCAACAGTTTCTGGTAATGGGGAACTCACTTTCTGTAATAGCCCATTGCATGTTGGAAAAGTTTTAATTGGTAGGACATTTTCCTTTATATTAAATGGAACTCTACCTCTAATTTTCATTTATTAGCCTTAGTTCTCCCCTCTATGATCAAGCCTTTCAAATACTTGAAGAAATACTCAAAATATTTCTGCCTCTGCCCAGAAATACAATAACTTGGATTGTTCTAAATAAATAATTCTTAATTTCTTCTGTCTATCCTTTGGAATGTTTCTAGTCCCCTTGGTATTCTGGTTGCCTTTCTCTGGATGACTGTGGTGGAAATGGGAAAGATTGAAGGTAGCAGAAAGAAAACTGGGAATTGGGGGAGGGTCAAATGAAGGGGGGAAAGTTTTCTTGGGAAAAAAACCAGAAGGTCAAAGGGAAAGCTGATATGAATTTATACAAAGAAGTTCCAGGGTAACTCCAGATTCAACCTAGAGATCCAGTTCCACCCATATTTGTGGCTCCCTAGACTACATGATCATAGTAATGATCCCATGTCATCAAGTAAAAATTAAATTTTACTCTTGCCTTTTGTTAAAGGGTGAGGCAGGATTCAGAAGGATTTCCAACCAATAGAGTCAGAATAAGATGCTTGTGCCTAAATGTATTGTTTTAAAATTAAGGATCATTTCAAGCTTGTTGTTACACAGTGCACTTGTTATCCTTATGTCAAGAGCAGATAGAGGTCAGGCTGATGCTCATTGAAGCACTTACCAGCCACCCTTTCTTACTTTGTCCCTGAGACCTGATTGACATACAAATGGCTCTGGCCTTGCAACACCGTTTTTGGTTCTTCCTTATTTTCTTTGATCCTCGTGGTAATGTCTCAATTCTTAGCTTTGCTTCAGATGTCCTGGCTGATATGTGTGAATATTAATAATAATAGCTAGCATTTATATTACATATGTTCTCATTTGATCCTCATTTCAGCCTTATGATATACTTGTTATTATTCCCATTTTACATATGTGTCAGCTGGAGCAAACAAAGGTTACGCTGCTAGTGAGTGTCTGAGGCAGAATTCTAACTCTGGTCTTCTTGATTCACATTCTAACCCTTTCTAAATCTACTTTACTTGATTTATTGTTTCCAAGAGCCAATCTTGGAATCTCCCAGTTTCCCGACTTGATTATTGCCTTTTTGTTACTGCTCTTGTGCTTAGGTAGTTGCTTCTGACTTTCCTTCTAAGTTTCTTTATGATCCACTCTGAATAAATGCTGTACATACAGGTTTATGTGCATTTTATTTTTTTCTCCATTAGAATGTAAACTCCTTGAGGGCAGGGACAATTTTTGCTTTTTCTCTGCATCTCTGCTGCTTAGCACAGTACTTGCTACATATAAGTACTTAATAAATATTTCTTATTTGATTAACTTTAATTTTAAAGTACCTTTCTACGCTAGGGATCTTCTGTACTAATAGCTAGTCTGAGTATTTTAGGGAAGGATTAACAAAAGTATGATGGAGCCAGAACTAGGATTCTGATATCTTAACTTCTGAGCTAGAGAAGAAGCTTGGTGTAGAGGGCAGGAAACTGGACTTGGAGTGAAAAAGGATTTTTCAAATCCTTTCTTGGACACTTATTTGCCATTTTACCCTGGGCAAATCACTTAACCCTGCTGTATCTGTTTTTATACCTCTAAAATGAAACAATTAGACTCAATGACCTCAAAGGTCTCTTCTTGCTATAAACTTATTATTCTTTGATACAAATCTTTGGTCCTATCGATGCTACTTCTCAAGGTATTCTAATCTTGAGAAATGATCGAAATTGAATTAATTATTGCGCTTCCCTTCAGATACTTGAATGTTGAATGGCAGATTACAATCCTGATTCTTAACTCATAAGGTCATAGAACTTTGGTTTTCAACAAACTCTACAATAAAGGACAAGCAACATTAAAGCTAGAAGAGACCTTGAAATAACAACAAAAAAGGTTGTATTTGGCAATAATACCCGAGAATAAAGAATGTTAGAGATTGAAGAGAAAAATAGAAAATATATAGATTAGATTTTAGATAAAATATAGAAAGTAGGATGTCAGAATTGGAAGCACCCTTAAAGATGGTCCTTAAATTAATTAAAATTTAATAAATAAATAAATTAAAATTAATTAAATCCTTAAAGATGATTTAATTCATCTTCTTCATTTATAGGTGAGGAGAGGGAGGAAGGAAAGAAAAGAAGGAAACATTTTTATTGTCTAGTACATTTCATACTGTGCTAAGCACTTTATAAATATTGTCTCATAGAACTTCACAGCATCCTTGGGAGAAAAGTCCTATTGTTATCCCTCAATTGTCCTCGGGAATTCTGTCATCTTCATTTTATATTTGAGAAAACTGAGGTAAACAGAAGTCAAGCTTACACAGCTAAGTCTGAATTCAATTCAGGCCCAGTGCTCTGACTGTACCACCTAGATGCATCCACGAATTGCAATGAGGTCAATAAAAATGAGGTGATTTATCCAAGTATACATGAGTTAGTGGTAAAATTGGGAATTAGACATAAGGTCTTTAGAGTCTTATTCTCATGCTGCCTCCTTTACATTGAACCTGACTCCTGCTCCAGATGTCCCAGATAAATGAACTACCACAATGCTAAGCAAGGATGTGAACTATCTTGTTTGCAGTTATTGACCAATACAGGCTCTGATTACAATCTTCTCTGGAGACAGGATATTAGATTAGATGATCACTCAATGATTCTTGCAGGCTAAGGCTTTTATGGGCTCTCCTAAACTGTCACTTAACATAACCACCCACAGAACCAACCTTCACACCGAATGGGAGGAAGTCATCAAAGTATTAGTCACCTCGTAAATGGAATGGAGTGTCCATCATCAGTAATGACGCACACAGAGAGTAGCCTTACAGCTTCTGGAGGAGGAAAAGTAATTCATTTTGATTTCTATTATGCTTTCATCCAACCAAATTAGAACACCTTAGAGAGAGGTTGCATGACTTGGTACAAGAGAACTCAATTGGACTTCAGGAAGGCTGGGGTTCATTCGTACTTCTGCCATCAATTAGCTTTATGACTTTGAGAAAGTCACTTTATCTATCTTTTGTTTGAAAAAATGAAGGACTTCTAAAGGCATTTTCAGCTCAAGAATGACTATCTTTATTCTAATTGTTCTTTTGATTCCAACATTCCTTGTTTGTATTCTAAAATCCTCTCTAGCTTAAATGTTTTTGGTTCTAATATTCTGAAGAATCCTTCCAGCTCTCAAATTCTATAATCTAGCCTTTGCACTAGATGAATTATGTCCAATAACTAGCACAGACTGAAGTTGCCAAAAACATGCTCTATGCAGCCTCTGATTGATCCTCTCTCCTCTCAAATATTTTTCTGTTCTTTTCCCTGACCTCCCGTAGCACATCAGCGTTGCTAAGCAATTCTGCCCACTGCCCTCTCTATGGCTCAATGGCCAATTAGTACAGACTATCTTTGTTGACCATTTCATTAACTTCTTATTACTAGGAAAAGCATGAGTAAAAATTGTCAAATGGGCATTTAAATATATTTTAAGTTAAAAGTTGATAGGTCGTGGGCTTAAATTTCAGTTGGGGGAAAGTTAATCAGTACATAGTATTCTAACTACTATTTGTTACTACCATGGAAAGAAATACTTGTAATTACTTATTAGTTTTAATTATGTTTGGCAAAAATCTCAAATTAGATTTCCAGATAAAGAAAGTGATTTATCTATAGACAGTTTTCAAGCTTACTAGACTGAATATGTCTTATTGACTAGAAGTTGTTTCCATTCTCTGGGGAAAAGCAATGTCTCAAAAGATTCTCAGAAAGTCTCTATCCCAGGAATACTTAGGGTCATTTTTCACTATACATCTATTTCTGTGGTGATTTATCTTAACTTTAGACAAACTTCCATTTTGTCTCCATGGTTCATAAATGTACAATATTCCAATTGTATCTATGATCTTCACAATATGCACATTCCCTCAACCCATTTCTTCTCCCCTTTCTAATATATCTATCTAAATACACATACATATACATAAATATGAAATAAATCACCGTGAATGTTTACACATAGATGTTTACATATTAGATGCCCAATATATTACATTGGTATATGGTATTATGTCATTATACAAAAGAAATCAATTCCATTGGAATACTGTTATCAAAATGTATTTTTAAAAACCAAGTTTGAAGACAATTGGTTAAGAAGTTTTTGCATACTTTGTGTGTGTAAGATCTTTTTAATTCCTTCATGAAAAGCCTACTCTGATGGACAATGAAGTTCCAGTGTCAGTAGGTACTGCTAAACTAGAATGGTGTCACCTAAGGACTCAGCCATGACTGTGTATGGTGTCTGTCATCTGAGGATTAGCTTCTCTAAATCTGCAGAACTTCATCATGAGGCTGTCCTCGGGGGGATGAATTTTTCAGCCCATGGCTACATTCTAAAGCTTTTGGTGTCATGGGGTTTGTGATCTGCCTCAGTGGACAGAGAGTGCCCGTACCAGCAGCAAAATCACAGGTCCTAGAAGTATTGAAGCTTGTGTTATTACTGGGTCAAGGGGAACAGAACGATTTTTTTTGCAAGTCTTTTCATGAAAGCTGTTCTGACTCTTCCAGCAGGTTGCTGTCTTGGCTGTTATCCTAAATACAAAGGAAACTTGTTAGATGTTGCTACCATTTCCCCTTTGTGCTTGGCCCTACTTCCCCAATACCTATACACTCACCATGTACCTTTCCACCCCCATATGCACAACTGGCACAAAATAGCACCTCTGTCATTGTCTAGCTGTGGAACCAGATACCTCCTCTTATTTGGGGGCCTTTGTACACTGATGGGTGGTTCTGTAGTACTTGAGGAAGTAATCTTGTCTCTTGAATTTCTTCATTCTACTGACTGGGCATTCCTTAAGTTCTCTCTGTCTATGCTGAACCTCAGCATTAGTTAGATGGCACAGTGGGAAAAGCCTTGAACCTGGAGCCAAGAATATGTGATTTCAAATCTAGCCACAGATACTTATTAACTGTGTAACTTTGGGCAAGTCAATTAACTTCTATCTCCTCCATTTTTCTCATCTGTGAAATGAGATTAGTAATAGCACCTACCTCACAGGGCTGTTATGAAGATCAAATGAGATGGTATTTATAAAGTACTTTGGAAACCTAAAAATTGTGTGTAATTGTTAGCTATCTAGCTTTTGATCATTCTAATGTGGATTGCCAGTAGAGTTGTCATGTGAGAGAGTAATGGTAATATTTAGGGAAATATGGAAATTGGTAAATGATGAACAGGTTTTTTTTTTTGATGAAATGCTTTTCCTCACCAAAGAATATAAATCACAGAATTTCAAAGTCTTAATCACCATCATCTAGCTGAATTACAGGAAACCAAGGCAGAGATGGGAATAAAACTCATGTCTTCCCAAAGTTCTATGTAATTACATTAAAGATAAATACTCCTTCTTACTTTACTCTATCATGCACTCCTAAGCAAGTTCCCTGATGCATTTACAGAAAGTATATATGATGTGTGGGTATTTCTCCTTCCTTCTCTCTCTGTCCTTCCCACTTCTAATCTGCCCCAGGCCAGGACTCATTTCCCCCCCTAAATAGTTCTTCCTGAATTTTTTTTGGTACACAATAAAGATAGGGAAATATGTTCAAAGATAGAGATATAGCAGCAGAGACACTCCCAGGGAAATGGAAGTATGCCCAGAGATAAACACACCAACATAGATACCCAGAGGGAGAAATATCTCCGGTTAGAGACACTCAAAGGCAGATAGAAACAGACAGGAATACAGGCTTAAATAGAGGCATACAGAGAAGCAAGGGTATATGCTTTGAAATAAGACATGCAAGGAAGAAGATGAGACGGACATATGGCAGAAACAGAAATCGACTTAGAGACATAGAAATGGAAAGACACTATAGATAAATAGAATAAAATTCAGAAATTGGGACACACTTTTTTGTTTAATTCATTTCAACTTGGCAAAAATTTGTCAAAGCACTTTTTTTGTGCTGTCTTATTTGAAGCATAGGGGATATTTAGAATTTAGGTAAGATATGGTACTTTTTCAGTAAAGCTTATGATCTAATAAGGGAATAGAACACATACTCACTTATAATGCAAAACAATATATAAATGAATGCAAAATAATAGCAGCTTAGATATAGTTCCTTAAGGAATTTGTTAAGGAACAATATAGAACATAGTCAAAGAATTATTATATCATTTTATGGGTAAGCAAACTGGGGTTTCTTTGAGATTAACTTTTTATCATTGTATAACAAATTAGATATAGAAATTTAGGTTTCTGATTCTAAGACTGTTGTTCTTTCAATAACACAATGACAGAAAGTATAACTAAAATATTACATGAAGTCCAAGTTGGTTCTGGGAAAAGGCTTTGTATTATTATATGAAAGGATTATAGAAACCTTTCTGAAAGAAGTAGCATTTAATCATGGGTAAATCATAGATAGTAATTCAGTAGGTCAATAGGGAGGAATGAAAATATTCTTGATACAGGGTGTGAGGAAAGATCAAAAAGTCCAGGATTTGTATGGGGAAGAGTGAAGAATTCTGTCTGATAAAGTTGTTGAGAATAGTAACATGGAATGGCTGTTTAGGATAGTGTTAGATATGAGAGACTCAAATGTTCTCCTGAAGAGTTGACATTTTACTCAGCTGTCATTAGGGAACCAATATGAAGTTTTGAACAAAGGAATAACCATACCATATCTATATGTGAAGATTTGTCTTGAATTGTTGTCAAGGATGGATTGAAAAAGTTAGTAAACACAAAAATTCTCATCAGGAGACTGCTGGCAATAGTTCAGATGGGGAAAAAAAGAGCCTGTATTAGGGTTATTATAGTGGGAATATTGGGAAATGGATGAGTGTGAGAAAAATTGCAGAATTGAGCAACAAACAGGACTTGATCACTGGGATTTGAAAGGTGAGAGACAAAGGGAAGAGTCAAAGCTAATACCAAGATTTCCAACATGGGAATCATGGCGCCATTGACCCCTATTTGTTTTCACAGTTAGCTCTGATCAAAGAAGAATTTAAGTTAGAAACATAGCTTGCTCTAAAATCTTATTTGTCTGATTTACTCTCTAATGGTGGTTGTTTGTTTTTTTAAAGTGCTGTGCTACCTAACTTGTCAGAGGCTGTTACTCACTTTACTTGGTATAGCTATGAGATGGAGTCAATCTATAGCTTAACTAGAAACTTTTATGTTTTAAATATCTAACTTCAAATCTTTGTGCCTATATATGGACTCAGCCTACTTTGAAAGCCTACAGCCTTTTCATTATCATAGGTCTTAGCAGAGCTTGTGTTTAACTTGTTTAGCCTTGGAAACCTATGGTTATTTTAATACCTCAGTGATATATTGGAATACATCCGTAATCCACATTCATATAAATGTATATGTACATACAATTGTATATACATGTATATGTTCATATATATATGTATATATATATGGGGAGAGAGAGACAGACAGACAGACAGACCTGTGTCTGTCTCTCTATTTGTCTATTATGACTTAGAGTCATGAAGGGACTTTTGAAATGATTTAAATTAGTTATCAGATACAGCCTGGATTATACTCTCAAGTACAACCAGAATCAGATTTAAATGTAATTGGGAGGGGCAGTTAAATGATGCACTGGATAGAGCACTACCTCTGGAACCAGGAAGATCTGAGTTCAAATTTGATCTCAGACACTTGACAGTTAATAGTTATATGACCCTGAACAAGTACTTAACCTCTATTGCCTTGTGCAAAAAAAAAAAAAAAAAAAAAAAAGGTTTTATATTTATTTATCACCTATCTATCTATCTATGTATCTATGTATAATTGGAAAATATTTACTGAAATAAATAAAAATACAAAAGAACATTGATAATGGTAACATGTAGTTTTAAAAGTGATTATGTGGCCCACAGAGGTCTTTATGTATGAGTTAGTGGCCTCCCATTTCTATTTGACTTTGACATCACTGATACTAATCAACTTTCTCATTTTACATATGAAGAAACTGGGGCATGAAAGGCAATAATTTTCACTAATTCACAATTAATTAATAGCAGAATCGTGATTGAAAGTCAGGTCCTTGTATTCCAAATCCTGTTCTCTTAATTAAGAATTATACCTTATGCTTTAACATTAGATATCAAATGGTCTTTGTCCACCATTAATGCAAGCCAGAAACTTTTTGGCAGACAGTCTTGGCAAGTAATCCATCTTTATACCAATTTGTAAATATTGTTTCAAGCCAACATACACAAATCAATGAAATATGTTGTCTGCTTTATGAAAAATGAATAAGTAAAATAAAATGCTAGAACATAGTGCTCCCTTGGTAACTTTTCTTGGTCTGAATACAACTGTCAGAAGAATCCTTTTGTCTTGTCTATCATCTCCTACCCAGGGTGGCTGTAATCATTTGTTTTTTCAATGTAGCATAAATAAAAACAGAAGAAATCTAAAATCCTCAGGGATTAGGTCAGATCATTCTAATGTAAGTGGCTTACATTCTAATGTAAGTGTGGGTTCACTTCTGTTTAGTGATAAGAATATGAGATTTGGAGTCAGAAAACCTATGTTCTGGGAGAGGCATAGTGATGGAATCAAGAGATAACCAGACTTGAATCCTGATTCTGACATTTTTTAAAATTATCATCACAAGGTTATTAGCAATAGTTCAGAGTTTAGAGATTAGGATTTGTAGCCTTGGAGAAATCATTGAACCTGTCTGGACCTCAATTTTCTTTCTGGTAAAGTAAGATTTTTATTTTATAAAATTAATTGCCCTAGTATGGGCATCATAGAATTGTTATGAAGTTTAGTCAAGAGAATACACACACACACACACACACATACACACACAAACACTTGGACAACCTTAAAGTGATATATATGTATATGCATAAATATGTATATATATGTATATATGTATGTATCAATTATTAATACTCAGTAGTACCTGGCTCTTGGATTTTCACAATAATTTTTGCTGGGATCTCTTTGAGCATCAGTTTTCTCTCCCACCAGTTGGATGAGAAAATATCTAAAGTCCTTTTTAACTTGGACATTCTACTATTCTGGGAATCTATATGAGAACAGTGCCAGTATTTTCCTACCTTTTAATCCATTTTTGAAGCATTATTTTTTTTCCTGCATAAGTGCTTTTTCTTACTCCTGTACTATCTTCTCAAATGCATTAGGACCTGTTGCTATATATGCTAACGTATGACAGGGCTCTGACCTGTGTCTAGGAGGAAGCTGCCTCTTATGAACCTAGCTCTCCCTGCCCTGAAAGCTCTAATGAAGAGATCAGTATCCTTACTAGGAAGCTGATCCATTGATTCTGACACCCAACCCTGCAGGCTTCCCTAGGGAAATAAGAAACAAGTCAAACCAGAAACCAGAAATCCCTTTATACCCTAATACCAAAGACTTCTAAACAGGTGAGGATGGTAACTCACCTTAGTCATATGTTGAAATCTCCTTTAACATGGAGAAAATCTGCCTAGAAAATAGAATCAAACCTCTTTGGATTAATTTAAATGGAGCTATCCTTAGTGCTGATATTACTCCAATTTGGACTTAAATGGAGCTAACTTAAATGGAGAATTTGGACTAGCTCTCAGATCATCTTCTAACTTACCTAGTTAGTCTATTGCCTGTCACTGTTTATAGTCTTCAACTTTGATGTGACATTTCCTTATATAATACTTGGATCTTGATTTATCTATCTCATGCAGTATTTTCTCTCCTCCCTTTCCCTCTTTGAATATATACGTGCATACACACATATATTTATATATATAACATACATACACACATATATACATGTATATAATATGTAATATAATTTGCATGTACTTTGTATACATAGTAATATATGTATGTGTGTATATGAATACACACTTCTGTATTTGTATGTGCATTATATCCTATAAATTGTATACACATATGGTATAAAATACCACATATGTTGTCTTCACCAATAGAATGTAAGCTCCTTGAAGAAAGGGACTGTTCCATTTTTGTCTTTGCATCTCCAACGTGAAGAAGAGTGCCTGGCACATAATGAGCACTTAATAAATTCTTCTTGATTTAATTTTTGATTGATAATCATCTCAAGGACCAGTCTTCAGGTGGGCTCATTAAAAAATTAAAGGGTAATGAATTCTTATGATTCTAAAAATTTACTTTTGGTTCCAGGAGACTGGAGCTAATCAGGACTAGATATTTCTAAATATAGGAGACAACCCCTGGGATTGCCAACTTGGTCTTTATATCTCTTAATACCTTTTGCTTTTCATTGCTTGTTCCCTTCTTTGTACTTATTCAGCTCAAGAACAACATACTTAAATTCAAGAATACTAATCAGAAACAAAAATGCCTTGTTAATAGGCAATGAGGTTGCTCTAGTTATAATCATTTATAGGTTAAACAGTTTCAGATATATTGAGTACATGTGGAGGCCAGCATTTGTAGCTTCTCTTACAGGTTTTCTTTGATCTTGATACCTCTGTTCAACCCCCAGAGTTTAATCTGTTTCCTTTCTAGTTTTTAACTTTCTACCAACACCTAGATATCTAAGAAGTTTTTCCTTAATAGAATCCAAATCATTTCTTCCTCTTAAATCAGACAGAACATATCCTCCCCTAATTTTCCAAATAGTTTTTCTACTTGCTGGTTCCAATTCACTAATTCTAAGCCTTTTCTTCTCTTCCATTTGAAATTTTGGGCTCTATTTTGCTTTTACTGATTGTCATTCTTCTTCTATAGCCTCTCACTTAATGTGTATTATCAGCAGAATATGTAAACCAGTGACCAGTAATTTTCTTCTTCATATATTAAAACCCACCTGTGATATAAGGCAAGCTTCTGGTCACTGATCATTGGAAGACATAAAATTTTGGCAGTGATATTCCAAAAGGTAACTAGAATTGCAAGAGATAGAGGAATTTCTTGATGAGGACGGACTCAACACTTCCTTCTGGAAAAAGGAAAGAAGAAATGATAAGATTGAAGTGGGTAAAATTATGAAAAATGAGAGGATGAAGGTGAAAGAATACTTATTCACAGAATCTTGGAACTTTAGGGTTTTTCTTGAATTGAGAAATAAGAGAAGTTGAGATATTTATAGTGCTTTATAGTTGTAAATCACTTTACAAAAAAGATCCTATATAATTTTCCACAATCTTATAAGGGAGATACTATAGGTATTATCCTCATTTTTTAAGATATGAAAACTGAGGCTCAGAGTTTATCAAAGGCAGAATTTGAAGCTATGCTTTTCTGACTCCAAATAAGCTCTCTTTCCATCATAGCATACTGTTTAAAACAGAAGAAGCTGCTGTTTCACAAAGAAGTTAGTAAGCTTGTAAAATACATTATCCCCAAGAGGTGATACAGGTATCCCACAGCTAAAGGACAAACTTGCTGTTCTCAGAGAAAAGGCCTCAATAGAATCCATACTTATCTATAGCAGATGGAATGCTCAGGACTTTCCTTTTATCTCGTCCTTTTAGAATACTTTAAAATAAATAAATCATGAATAATTTGTTGTTGTTCAGTGGTTTTCTGTTATATATGACTCTTTATGACCCTATTTGGGGTTTTCTTGGCAGAGGTGGAATGGTTTGCAATTTCCTTCCAACTTATTTTACAGATGAAGAAACTGAGACAAACAAGGTTAAGCGACTTGCCCAAAGTCATATAGCTAATAAGAGTCTGAGTTCACATTTGAACTAAAGTCTTCCTGATTCCTGGCCTGCTACTCTATCCACTATACCACCTAGCTGTCCAATGGAGAAAAGAGAGACAGCATAATATGTAATCTTGAACTCGAAGTTAAAAGATGCAGGTTCAGGTTCCATCTTTACCACTTAATTGTGTGACTTTGAATAAACCAGGTCACAATGAAGTGATTGGATTATATCAGAATTAACCCTTTCCCCCCAGCTTGGTTTGCCTGCCTGGTAATATTTGGACCCCTTCTCAGAATAATGTCTTTAAATTCATGAAAGAAAATGCATAGAATTATAAAAGAAACCAATTATGCTGAAATAATTATCAAAACCTTTTTTTTTAATTCATGAGCCCCAGGTTTAGAACTCCTGGATTAGATTATTTCTAAACTCCCTCCTAGCCTTTAATATTCTGTGATTCTCTAATATTTCTTTTGCATGTCATGTATCCTGGTATTGGTTATCAGGAGACAAAGTTAGTCCCAACTCCACCATTAACTTGTTCTGTGATTTTGCAAGTAACTTCTCCTTCTAAGTATTTCTTTATTTGCAAAATAAAGGCATTGGACTAGAATGTTTTGAAAATTTTTTTTAAAATATTTGAAGGGATAAATTAACCTTATTCTTGTTGGTCAATCAATAGAAATTGTAGAGAGGCAGATGTAGGTATTGGCATAGGTATTGATATATTACCAATTGTACTTACCAAAAATTAAAATAGATTGCCTTAGGAGATAGTAGGTTCCCATTCATTTATTCAGCATTAATTAGATGTCTAAAATGTGGAATGTATTATGCTAGGCATTAGGGAGACAATGACAAAAAGAAAACTCATCCTTCTCTTTGGGAAGTTTATATTCTTCTGGGGAGATACACAATTTAATCATATAAATAAATACAGTATATCCTGGGGGGTTGAAAGAGCAGTAGTCTTCCCTTAGGATATGGTACTTGTCTGCTAGGGCACAGTGGGTAGAATACTGATCTTGAAGTCAGAAGGAGATGAATTCAAATTTGTCTCTACATAATATCAGTGTGACCTTGGGCAAATCATTTAACACTATTTTCCTCAGCTTCCTTATCTGTAAAAGGAAATGGCAAATTACCCTGATTTCTCTGCTAAGAAAACCTGAAATAGTCATGAAGAGTTGGACATGACTGAAAACTGAAGAACCACAAAATATTGATCCTTAAGGGAAACTAAAGATTCTAAGAGTAGAAAGAGAAAAGGGTTAATTCTGGCATGTAGGGCAGCAAACTTCTGCAAACACATGGAAAAATCATTAGAACTCTTTAATGAAAGGCTTTAAGTCAACTTGTTGGATTTATCAATGGAGTTTTTCTTGTTCACATAGAGTGGAGTAGATGACTTCCAAATTTCCTTTGCTTTTTGAACTTTCTGAGATTTTATGAATAATTGACTTCTAAGGCAGCAATTCTTAAAAATGGGGCTATGAACTTTAAAAAAATTCTCATTAATTGTATTTTAGCATAATTGGTTTCTTTCTTAATTTTATGTTTTATATATTGAAAAATTATTTTTCTGAAAAGGGATCCATAGGATATCCCAGATTGCTAAAAGGGTCCAAGACAGAAAAAAGTAAAGGAGGGCAGGTAGGTAATACAGTGAATAGACACTGTTCCTGGAGTTAAGAGGAACTGAATTAAAATCCTACTAGCTGTGTGACCCCAGACAAGTCATTTAACTTTACCCCCCCCCACCTTCAAACAAAAGTGAAGAAACCTTATCCTAAAGTCTGTTTTATAAAGAAAAAATTTTGATTCTAAAGAGTCTTTTCTCATTTATATTATTCCTTTATTCCACATCTCTCTAAGTATGGTTTTACTAGATGCATGGCATTGATTTGCACTTATTTATTTGCACTTACTTTGAGAGAGTTCTCAGTCCTTCTTTGTGTATGCTATGCATCCTCAGCTAGATAATAAATTCTTCAGATCAACAACTGTCTTCCTGGTGCCCAGGGATGTAATAAACACAGTAGGTATTTTTAAACTGTTGGTTCAGCTGTATGCATCTAATGAAACTCTGCCTTTCTGGAGAGAGCCAGTCGCTGACTCCTCCTGTACATTTTGCTCATGGTCCCTGGCAAAGCTTCTGATTCACAGTGCTCACTTGGGGGTTGTTTCCTGATAATGAATATAATCATTGGCTTTGCTCTGACATCAAGAGTGAATTCCCAGAATCTAGGATCATAGAATCCCCAGAAGGGATCTTAGGGGGTGTATAATCAATCCAACCTCTTGTCCAATGTTAGCATCCCTCCAGTTGATTCTATAGTGATAGGAAATTTACTACATGATGAAACATCACATCCCATTTTCAACAATTGTAGTTATTAGTCAGCTCTTCTTATATTCTAAATTCACCTTCACCATAACTTTTACCCATTGATACCATTGATATTTTTCCTTGTGGAATCAAGTAGAGCAAATCTTCCTCCTTTTGTTTGAATGAGGCAACATGTACATTTGGAGATAGCTCTCATTTCCTGTTTGCTCTCTTCATGACTCTTATACAAGCTCAGTATTCTTAAGTTTCTTTAATGATTTCAAATCCTTTGTCACCCCCAGCATCTGGGTCACCCTCATTGGGGTGATATTCATTTTGTCAGTGTTTTTTCTAAAATGTTTGACTCAAAGTAGAACTCTATAGGCCTGGTTTAATTTGGCCAGGGTTGATTAAATAATATAGTTGTCTTTTATGTTAGTAATCTGAGATTGTGGAGTCTAGAAATCACGGAATGGATATGAGGGAACCTAGTCATTATGAGAGTGATTTTTGTTTTGTTGAGTCATTTCATGTCTGACCTTCCATTACCCTTTTTGGGGATTTCTTGTCAGAAATACTGGGACGGTTTGCCATTTCCTTCTCCAGCTCATTTTACATATGAGGAAATTTAGGCAAGCAGTGTTAAGTGACACACAACTAGTAAGTGTCTGAGGCCAGATTTGAGCTTAGGAAGATGTCTTCCTGACTCCAAGTATACACTGTACTAGCTAGCTATCCTAATGAAGGTGATGGGAAATAGAAAATTAGTACTATAAGCAGTTGGGGGTTCATAGGATCATAGCTTTAGAACTGGAAATTTTAATTCTAAAATCTTTTTATATTATTTTCATTTATTGCTATTATTTTCATGTTATACATTGTTCTCTGAGATCTGCTTCCTACTTTACAGATGATTTTTCTTTTCTTTCTTTTCTTAAAAATGCATTTATCCTAAAGACCTCATTTCTAAAATATGTAGAGAATTTACTCAAATGTTATAAGAATACAAAACCATTCCTCAGTTGATAAATGGTCAAAGGATATGAATGATTTTCAGATGAAGAAATTAAAGCCATTTCTAGCCACACGAAAAAATGCTCTACATCACTGTTGACTAGATAAATGCAAATTAAGACAACTTTGAGATACCACTATATACCTCTCAGATGGATTAAGGTAGCAGGAAAAGACAATGATAAATGTTGGAGGGTATGTGGGAAAATTGGGATACCAACACATTATTGGTGGAGTTGTGAACTGATCCAACCATTCTGTAGAGCAATTTGGAACTATGCCCAAAGAGCTATCAAACTGATCTAGCAATATCTCTACGTTGCTGTAAAAAAAGGGAAAATAATCCATCTGTGCAAAAATGTTTATAGCAGCTCTTTTCGTAGTGGCAAATAACTGGAACCCCATCAGTTGGGAATGGTTGAATAAGTTATGGTATATATATGAATGACAGTGATAATTTCTTTAAAAATTTTTTTTATTAGATAAGCTTTTTATTTGCAAAACATATGTATGGGTAATTTTTCAACATTGACCCTTACAAAGCCTTCTGTTACAAATTCCCCCCCCCAGCTCCCACCTCTCCCCTAGATGGCAGGAAGTCTACTACATGTTAATTATGTTAAAATACTTGACAAATTGAATGTGTACACATATTTTTACATTTATCTTGCTGTACAAGAAAAATCAGATCTATAAAAAAACAAAACATAATGCAAGCAAAGATCAATAGAGAGCATGAAAATGTTATGTTGTGGTCCACATTCATGTCCCTCTCTGTGGGTGTATATGGCTTTCTTCATCACTGAACAATTGGAACTGGTTTGAAACATTTCATTGTTGAAGAGAGCCTTGTCCATCAGAATTGATCATCATATAGTATTGTTGTTGCCGTGAATAATGATCTCCTGGTTCTGCTCACTTCACTCAGCATCAGTTCATGCAAGTCTTTCCAGGCCTCTCTGAAATCATTCTGCTGATCGTTGACAATGATAATTTTTGATGGATTTGACTGTTTTTAACAGTGAGGCGATTCAGGCCAATTCCAATAGATTTGTGATGGAGAAAGTCATCTGCATCCAGAAAAAGGATTGTGGGGACTGAATATGGATCATAACATAGCATTTTCACCTTTTTGTTATTGTTTGCTTGCTTTTTAAATTTTTTTCTCATTTTTTTCCATTTTTGATCTGATTTTTCTTGTGCAGCATGATAAATATGGAAATATGCTTAGGAAAAATGGTTACCATTTCCCCTCTAAATATTATCATTCTTTTAATATTATATTCTGAGAATCTAAATCAAGTTCACCCTAATTAAAAAATGCATTCATCCTTATAAGTATGGTAGAAATGAACTGCCCCCAAACAGAAGGCCCTGCTAGCATGGATCCCGATTGACATTTCTTGTGAATTCTTCCTTTAGATTATAAATGTGTTGAGCTTACAGAATAAATCTGGATATCACATTATTTAGCATAAGAAAGGACCATTTAAAACAAAATAAGAAATTTACAGATAAAGAAAATGAGCTGTGAAAAGGTCAAATGAATTTATTAGGATCATACAGATAGAAAATAGTAAAGCTAGAATTTAAACTCATGGCCTTTGACTTTAAATCCAATGCTCTTTTCAGCACATCATAATTATTTTGGGGCAGTTGTGCATGCTCCAAGATGGTCTTGTGTGCCAGTGTGGTGATTTTTTTTAGGTGGCATCATGCTACTTGGAGACTTCATGGAGAATTTACTGATGCTATCCCAGTGATTGCTCCTAGGTATCCCTGGGGACATGTTACACACAGTGGATTTCAAGAATGTCATTCTCTGAAGGCTTTAACATTTAAGAAAAATATTAGTGTTTTTGGTTGTGGAAAAGGGGACTCAATGTTAGTGACATTTTAGGTGCTTTCCAATGATGTGATTCTCCAGTTATATCACCCTGGGGCCCTGGCAATGTTGTGAAGAAATCTTGTAAGAAGCCCTATAAATTTCATGTTGAAAAGGATTCTCCTTAATTCCTTTTCTCTTCCTCTTCCTCTCCTTCCTCTCCCCCTTCTCCCTCTCCTCCTCCTCCTTTTTTTCTGAGGAAAATGGGGTTAAGTGACTTGCTCAGGGTCACACAGCTAGGAAGCATTAAGAGTCTGAGGTCAGATTTGAACTCAAGTTTTCTTGACTTCAGGGCTGGTGCTCTATCCACTGCACCATCTAACTGCCCCTTTGGACTTCTTCTTGAGGGAGTTGTACTTTTCTTGCTCTTCCCAGTTATTCAATGGCCTCATCACTTAAGAGTAGGGATGTAGTCATTTTTTCTTGTGACAAGAGGTTCTTTGCAATAGTCCCAGGAGGGTGACTGAGGCAGACATTCCTGGATGTGTCATTTGGGGTCTACTGGGAGTTAAAGAATTGGAAGTTATGCTGTTGCCCCCATTTGAAATTTCTTATAACCCTGAGACAGTTTAGATGTAGGGTTTGAAAGACTTCTATTTTATTATTTCTTCTGTTACTGTTCCTATGTGATGGTGTGTATAGAGTGTTCAGAAAGGACTAACACCTCTGATATGAGGGCTTACTGAATCTTTTTCAGGGCTCCTCAATCACCTTTTGGGCCTACTTTTCACCTGAGTCTCACCTGTGTCTTCAAGAAACTACATTTTGTATAGCTGCCATATCCTGCTGAAACTATCTTAGCAGATGGGCTAAACCAGGTTAAGGGCAACTGACAGGTTTCCAACTCATTAATAAGTTAAAGGGATGTTTACCTCAAGTGAAGACTTCTGGTCGAATGGGTAAATGAGAACAATTGGTTTCAATGACAATGAAAGTGGAAAACTCGGGCATTGTGGAATGCTTAGAGCTTGATCAGACATCTAAGACACCAAGGTCAACCCCTGCATCCTTAGCTGTCTCCAGTCATATTTATCTTGCCACTGTACTTTTTAAAAAATGATTAATTTATTTTATTGAAGCTTTTTAATGTTCGAAACATATGCAATTATAATTTTTCACTATTGACCCTTGCAAAACCTTGTGTTCCAATTTCCCTCTCTTCCCTCCACCCCCTTCCCCTAGATGTATCCAATATATGTTAAACATGGTAAAAATATATACAAATCCAATTTATTGCAACTGTACTTTAATGACTTTAGAAGAGAAAGACGAATGATTTTGTGCAACTCTTCTCATTTAACTCTAATTCATGTTTAAGTCAAGATATCATCCAGTGATGTCATTAATCCTCTAAAATAAAGGAGGAACAACATTGTTAATATGATCTTGGGTAAACCACATCCTCTTTCTGCATTTCAGTTTCTTTATCAATGTAATAGGTTGGAGTCAATCGACTCTTTAAGATTCTTCCCAGTCTTAATTGTCTATATTTTTGAGTTCCTTCTTGTACCAACATTCTATGTTGTGTATTTTAAGATCTCTTCCATTCTCACTATTTTATGTCCTAAGTTTCTTTCCTGTTTTTTTGCCTGATCCCTCTTTGTTATTCTAATGATGGTAAGGAATGATGGGTTAAGGATATTGCCTCCTCCAAGGCAAGTTGGTACCTAATTCTATACTGTATAGCCTCAGAAAGTTTCTATAGCATCCATAGGTTAAGTGACTTGCCAACTTCTCACAGTTCATGTCAGAGGTGGAACTGGACCTTAAATCTACCTGCTGTAACAATGCCTCTCTTTCCCCTACATCACATTGCTTCTGAGGAAGTTCTTTTCAATTTTGGACAGCTTAAATGGTTAGGAATGTTTTTCCTTAGGTTGAGTTAAGATTTTCCTTTTTTGTAACTTCAGTCCCCTGGTTCTAGTTTTTTTTGGACCAAAGACAAGCCTAATTACCCTTTTATTTGACAACCCCTTAAATACCGAAGTCATCTTTTACCTGAGTTAGCTTTTGCCTAAATACCTGTCATGTTTTTTTCCCAAACTAAATCCTCCATGAACTCCTACTCTGATCCCTTATCATTCTGCAGAAGTTCTTGAGATCTATGCCAACAGAAGGAAAGTTATGGCAGATTTCTACAGAGCTTGGACTCAACAAGAGATTAAGGTTGTTTCCTGCAGACCAGCTCAAGTGCAGAGAAGCATATCACCATTAGGTTTGCCACAGGGTGATTAATTCTTTGCCCTTGGAACTCCATGAAGCTACTTTTATATGGCATGGTCCCTTCACCATCTTAGTTCCTTCCTCTGGATAAACTCTGGCTTGTTAATGGCTTCCCTAAAATAGAGTGGTTAGACCTGAACACAATATTCTCTATATTGTTCTAACAGGGCAGAAGATATCAGAGCTATCTTCTTTCTTATTTGGGTGCTATCTTTCTATTAGATCCACCCAAGATCTCATTAACCATTGTGAATTTCATAACGTACTCTTTTATACCTACCATGGGTTAATGGGAACAGCTTAAAAGCAAATGAAATACTGAAAGGTCAGAAAGAATTGCTTCCAGCTGCCTCCTTTGTCCTTTACTGTCAAGGAGACAAACTATCTCATGCTGTGGAGGGGAAAAAATCCATGATAGATGGTGTCAGAAAAAATGAGACCAACTGTTTCTTCTCCCCATGAAGGGGAAAGTGCTGTGACATGGAGAGAGTCTGCAGATGCCTTGTATTGTTCATCACCCTGGCTTCTCTTTGGGGAAAGATCTTACAGTTTGACAAAAGGCCATTTCCCAGAACCCCTTGGTTCTGAAAACCAGTGAACTTAGGGAAAATGGGGGGAAAAGAAATGACCTTGAGAAGGGGCAACACTGGTCCAAATTCAAAACCTGAGTTCTATTCAAAACTGCTATTCACCCTCATTTGAGCTTATAATATCTCTGTGGAACAGTTGGGTCATATGAGTATTATTATCCCCATTTTTCAGATGACAAAGCTCATAGAGCACTGTGACATATCTACAGTCATTATAGGCAGTGACTGAAGGAGCTAGAACTTGAACTAAGCTCTTTTGATTGACTTCTGACCTTCATGTCCTATTTTTTCCTATTTATCCTATATATAGCTTATTTGGGTATATTTATTTACTTGTATCTTACTAGGTTGCAAACTCCCCAAAGATAGTTTTTTTTTAACCTTTTTTGTATCCCCACTGCTTAGCACAGTGCCTGACAGATAGTAGATGTTTGTTATTGACTTGATTCAATGCACAATACTCTTGCCACTGTTTCTAGTGCAGTCTTCACTATTTTTCTGGTAGTTATTAAACTGGTAGATCAGAGGAACAGAATAAGTATCATTTATCCACATTTCTTTCATTCTACCCTTCTGGAAATGATGGTGAAATATGGGCAACATATAATACATGTGGATTTATAAGGAAAATGATCAGATCCAAAAGTTAGTCATTAAT
Organism: Myrmecobius fasciatus; assembly: GCA_023553655.1. NCBI lineage: Eukaryota > Metazoa > Chordata > Mammalia > Dasyuromorphia > Myrmecobiidae > Myrmecobius > Myrmecobius fasciatus. Next base: position 416,066 of record JAJPUD010000571.1, on the reverse strand, counting down.
GGATCAATGTCAATGTCTCCTTCCCCAGTTCATTAATGATCACTTTTAAGGCATAAGTTTCTCTAGATACAAAATAATGGCATTGGATTTGATGTTGGCTGGAGTCTTTTCCAGTTTGAGCATTATGTTCTAAGGCCCTTTTCAACCTAGCATTTTAAGATTCTAAGGTTTCTTCTAGTTAGAAACTCTAAATTCTAAGTTCTCTTTCAATTTTGGCATTTCTAAATGACAAATTCTAAGTTCTCTTCTGGTTTTAACAATCCATATTCTTGTCTTTTTTCCATTGGTAGCATTCTGTCAGTTTCTAATTGTTACAGAATTCCATGGTACAACAAGAATACAGAAGTTGCCTGCCTTTTTAGTAATAAGTTCAACATGATTCAGTTGAGCCAAAGTGGTGAGTAGTTACTGGATTAGAGTCAAAATAGGCCTGGTGTTTCGTCTCATTCTCCTGCCAAAACTATTTGGAGGAATGAATTCTGAAGATCTGTTTGTGCAAATACAGCCAACTCTCAATTTTTCACAGAGGAGAATGACTTCCTTCTCCTTTTGTGGCTTATTCAAACTACCTTTTTTATCCTTAGCCTACTGCTTGCCTTTTGGGTGTTTCACTGAGAGACCAGGTAAAGGAAAAGTTCTATTGAGCAGAGGACCTGTAATTTCCTTCTTTTTTTAGGACTCTTAGATACTGTCTAGATAGGAGATTCTATAATTCTGACTACAATCCTTTTGCTTTTTCCTTTGGTGTCAGATATTTTGAACTTATAGTATAAATACCATAACTTATAGAGTAGAACCATTTTCTTAGGTCTTCCTCATATCTCAATATTTTTCAAAGAATTTTGCCGAAACTGTTTTCTCCAAGATTTACCATTACCTCCTAATTTTTAAATCCAATACTTTGTCTCCTTTACCTCTCTCTGGCATCCAAAACTGTCTATCTCTTCCCAATCTCTCAAAGACAAGGGTATTGCTTCGCCTTACCCTATTCTACTCAGTTTCCAAAAATGTTAAAGAGTACATAGCCAAGAAAAATGAGAAATAATATATTATGATCAGACCCAGAAAGTTGATCATTAATGCATTGATGTCAGTGGGGAAAGTGACATTGACATTGATCCACTAATGACCAACTTTTGGGGTCTGATCATTTTCCTTATAGATTCACATATATTATATGTTGCCCATATTTCATCATCATTTCCAGAAGGGTAGAATGAAAGAGTTTGTCAAGTATTTTTCTGAAATGTGGATAAATGATACCTATTCTATTCCTCTGATCTACCAGTTTAATAACTGCAATAAAAAGAGATCAGTCTTTGATGACATATTTTTGATAAAGCCATTCTAGCTTATTATCATTGCTTCCTATTCTACTTTTCAGTTGCCAGTTATTTAATAAAGCATTGTAGAATTTTGCCAAAAATTAAAGCCAACCTCCTTTGCATGTAGTTTGTTGACTCTATCTTCTCTCCCTCCCACTTTTTTTTTTGAAAATAAGATTAACATGTCTCTCCTACACATATTTTTTTTTTGTTTTTTTTTATTTTTTGCTGAGGAAATTGGGTTAAGTGACTTGCCCAGGGTCACAATGTTAGGTATTTTAGGAAGTGTTAAGTGTTTCAGGCCAGTTTTGAACTCAGGTCCTCCTGACTTCAGGACTGGTGCTCTATCCACTGTGCCACCTAGTTGCCCACTCCTACACAGTTTTTTTTTTTAATATTATAGACAGTGTTTTAGATTTAATAGATAGAGTGCCAGGACTAGAGTCAGGAAGACCCATCTTCCTGAGTTCAAATCTTGCCGCAGGCATTTATTAGCTGTGTGACCCTGGGCAAATCATGCCTCATTTTTTTTCCTCATCTGTAAAATGACCTGGAGAAGGAAATGGCAAACCACTCCAGTAACTTTACCAAAAACATCCCAAAAAAGGTTTGCAAAGAGATTGAAAAGATCAATAACACAACAACAGTATTATCAACTAGTTCTTCTGGTGCCCTGGGATAAAATTTGTTTAGGACTGGTGACTAGAGCTGATCAAAGGCAGAGAGATACTTACTATTTCTCTCTTCATCTTAGGCTTCTACTCTCTTTAGACATTTCTGTTTTTATTGTTTCTAGTTTAAGGATTATTCACCTTGACAGGGCAATCAAAGGAGAAATACAAAATGAATAATTCTACTTTCATTCATTTGTTATTCTGTTGTTCTGTACTCTGAGTAGAATTCTATCTTTTCTTTGATTGTTTTCTCTCTCACTCCAATGTAACTTAATTTTTTTATTATTCTTAACATTCTTTGCAAGCCTTAGCTCCTCCTGACATTAAGGATGCTGCTACTTTGCTTATAGGATTATGTCATTTTCATATTCTTACTCTCTTATCTGCTCTTGATTTCCACCTTCCAAACATCTTTTATTTTATTAAAATTTTCCTTTTCGTTATGAAATTGGCAAACATCAAAAAATATGATCTTGTGGCATGGAAAATATAATAATAAGATTTAATATGCAACTGTGTGTTTTTATTATTTATATATGATTTTTAAAAAAATTGTAGCCGGTCTGCAAGTTTCTTTGACATGGATTGGGATGGGAAACTTATCCACACTAATATCTCCCATTTTTCTCCTCCTAAGAATCCTTTTTTTTGTTATTTCCACCAAACCTGACTCTTAATAGTTTCCCATTCTTCCAGGGCGAAGTTTAGGTTTGCTTATCCTTTCTCTGATTTCTTGGAAAGTTGCTTTTCTAAAATTTAGAATATATATGATATCTTTCTCATTTCATGCACGATTAGAGACCTCTAAATTGACATTGATCTACAAATCTACTATATTTTGCATCATTATTAAAAGAATTCTAACTATATTATTATCTAGACCAAATCTTTTCATCTTGTTGGCAGGTATAAAGAGAAGAATTTTGTCAAATGCTTTAAGTGCTTTACCTTCCTTTGAAATTAGCTCAGCCCCAAAACTGAGGCTGATCAATTTAATATAAAATTTGTTTTTCAAAATCACTATATTAATAATACATGGGCCTTAACCTCATGGAGTTTTTTTGGTAAAGCAATTATTAAGTAGATACCATATGCCAAATACTGTCCTATGCATTTTACAAATATCTCTTTTGATCCTCACAACAACTCTAGGAGGTAGATATTATCCCTGTTGCATGTATGCATTACTAGAATACAAAATAAGATATGAAAAGGACAAAGTGCTTTGTAGACATATGATTCCCCAGTCATCCCACAAACTCTAATTCCATGATTCCAGTTCCTTTCTGGCCACCTTCACCTGGTTTTCTTGCACTTTCACTCTCAAGGGTTTCAGCTCTTTTCCAGTCCCTGTCCTTCCTCTCAGCTTTCCTGTTTATTCTGAAAGCATCATCATCTAGACACGAGGGCTTAAAATCTCGATTTTGGAGGGGGTACTTCTTTTTTTCACCTCTTCATCCAATCATGTCACATCTTGTACATTCTTTTTTGAGACTATATCTCCAATTCATTGTTTTTTTCTCCCACTATGACTACTCTAGTCCAGTCTTAATCACATCATATATTGTAAAAGTTTTCTAATTGATTTCACATTTCCAGTTCCTCTTGAATCCATTCAGTCTTTCCTTCCTCTTCAATCCATCCTTCACACAGCTGCCAAAATATTCTTTCCAATGAACAGTCTTCTGATTGGGAACTTTTGTGGTATTCTATGTTCATAGAATAGAATAAAACTCTTCAGCCTAGCATTTATGGCTCATCATAAAAAAAGCTCCAATCTACCACTCAGGCATATTTTATGTAGCTATTTCAAACATTCTGGTATTTCAGACAAATTGCCCTACTAGGAGATCCTTTACTTTATTCTGTCCTCTCTGCATTTTATTCTTGGATATAATTCTTTTATATTTTTTTCATAATCCTTATCTTCTAGCTAAGGTGCCATTTCCATACTCCTCTTCCTATGTGTTGATGTTGACAATTAGAATACCAGTTCTGCCCTCAAGGTCAGAGACTTTCTCACTCACTTGTATTGGTATAAACATCAATTATCACAGCCTCTAACACATAGTATATGCTGGCTTCATTCATTAATTCATGGAGCCACCCTGAATTGTCCTAGCTGGAAATAACCTATCCTTGATTTCTTTTTTTGAAAAATGCACATTTGTTTTGCATCTCTCCTTTGTTCTCACCACATTTTACCTTTCTTCATATTAGCATTTGTGTTGTATACACCTAAAGGATTGAAAGCTCCATGAGGAAGAGACTTAATTGATTTTCATTTTTGTAGACTCCATCTACTTAGGACTGTGCATGATAAATATTAGGCATTATTAGGTGGTAAAAGAAAAAAATAAATGTTTTTTTGAATTATAATGGAGAGGAAACTAGATAACTTTTTCTTAGAAATGCTATGGGAACGGAATTTTTGTTTAGAAGTATTTTGAACTAAATGGCCTCTTAGGTTTTTTTCAACCTTGGTATTCAATTATTCTATGATCTGCTCTGCATAATAGGAAATAATTACTCTGATTTTATCAGGAGTTCAGACAAGGGGAAAGAAGACCAGTTTAAGCTAATGACTATTTGTTGAAATGAATTGTGTTCATTGAAATAGTTTTGGTGAAAAGTAATAAGGACCTCTATTGAAGTAGTACCAGCTAGAATAGAAAATAAGGGAGGGATGCTAAAAGTATCGTGGAAATATAGTTGAGAAAACTCAGTAATCATAGTTTGTAGAATATGAGGGAAATAAAATAATTGGTGATATAAGATTTTGATTACTAAGTTTTGCGTAAATGGTTATGCTGTTTGCAGAAATAAAGAAATCAGAAGTAGAATTAGGGGAAAACATGATATTTTTCATTGAGGAAATTTTGAATGTGGCTTGTCAATGCGAAATCCAGGTAGAAATGCCAGTCAATAGTATTGATTACTGAGGAACAAGGCAGATGAAGACCATGATTCCTCAAAGATCACTGATAAGAATACTATACCCAAGTTCCTTTAGTATTCTGGAATACAATTTTTTTTTTAGTCTCCTTTGTGTCCCCTTTGGGAGTTTTCTTTTTTTCTTTTTCTTTTTTTAAATTTTATTTTATTTGCAAAACGTATGTATGGGTAATTCTTCAACATTAACCCTTACATAGCTTTCTGTTACAAATTTTCCCCCCAACTCCCCACCCCTCCCCTAGATGGCAGGATATCCACTACATGTTAATTATGTTAAAATACTTGACAGATCAAATATATGTATACATATTTCCAAACTTATCATTGTTGTGCAAGAAAAATTGTATCTACACGAAAGAAATATCAGATAAAGGAAACACAGTGTAAGCAAACATCAATCCGAGAGCATGAAAATGTTATGTTGTGGTCCACATTTCACATCCCTCTCTCTGGGTATATATGGCTTCCTTCAGTGAACAATTGGAAGTGGTTTGAAACATTTCATTATTGAAGAGAGCCATGTCCATCAGGATTGATCATCATATAGTATTGTTGTTGCCAGGTATAATGATCTCCTGGTTCTGCTCGTTTCGCTCAGCATCAGTCCATGCAAGTCTCTCCAGGCCTCTCTGAAATCGTCCTGCTGGTCGTTTCTTACAGAACAATAATATTCCATAACATTCATATACCATAATTTATTCAGTCACTCTCCAATTGATGGGCATCCATTCAGTTTCCAGTTTCTTGCCACTACAAAAAGTGGAATACAATTTGTTGAAATAGATTGACCTTAGGGGCAGCTAGGTGGTGCAGTGGATAGAGCACCAGCCCTGAGGTCAGGAAGACCTGAGTTCAAATCTGGTCTCAGACACTTAACAGTCCCTCGCTGTGTGACCTTGGGCAAGTCACTTAACCTTAATTGCCTCAGCAAAAAGCAAAAAAAAAAAAAAAGAAATAGATTGACCTTAATTCATGAAGTACAGATGTGTACTAACTTGTGGTAGGTGTCAGTTTGTCTTAGCTGCTCCCCTTCCTCTTCAGTCTTTTGTGGTGTGAAATCAGTTAATCATCAGGTTTTTATTAAGTGTCTGTGTACCAGGGACTATACTAGGTATTGAGAATTGAAGTATAAAGATTGAAATAATCCCATGAGTTTGCATGCTGTAAGGCAGAAAGCAATTATATATACGTATATATATATATATATGTTTACACATACACATATGTGAATCATAAAAGTAAAATCAAACACCTTATATAAAGTAGTGTAATACAAGGTAGCTTAGGAAGGAAGATGCTAGCCTTTGAGGGAATCAGGAAAGGCTTTATATGAGAGATGATACTTGAGCGGTCTTAAAGGAAAGGAAGGAATCTGTGGAGTAGAAATAAGGAGAAAATCTATTTCAGTTATAGGGGTGGCCAGTATAAAGAAAGAGAGAGGAAATGGAACATTGTATGTGAGGATGATCATTTTGTAGAAAGGAGAGCGGGGCAGCTAGAATTGTGCAGATAAGTATCTACACAGCATCCAAAGCAATAGACATAGCATGTATTGATTTACATTCAGTCTCCTTAGTTCTTTCTCTGATTGCAAATGGCATTTTTTTTTGTCCAAAGTCTATTGCTTTAGATCATTGAATCACTGAAAAGAACTGAGTCTTTCATAGCTGATCATTGCATATTCTTGTTGTTATTATGTACAATATATTTCTGGTTCTGCTTGTTTCATTGAGTATCAGTTCATGTAAATCTTTCCAGGCTTTTCTAAAATCAGCTTGTTCATCATTTTATAGAACAATAATATTCCATTACCTTCATATACACAAATTGTTTAGTCATTCCCTGATTGACGGACATCCACTCTTTTTCCAATTCTTTGCTACCATGAAAAAAGCTGCTGCAAACATTTTTGCACATATGAGTTCTTTTCTCTCTGTTATGATTTCCTTGGGATCCAGACCCAGTAATGGCACTGCTGGATTAGAGGGTATGCACAGGTAACCCTTTGGGCACAGTTTCAGATTATTCTCTTTGTTGAATCATTTCACAACTCCACCAATAGTGTATCAATGTCCTAGTTTTCCCACATCTCCTCCACCATTTAACATTATCCTTTCCTGTCATCTTAGCCAATATGAGAGAGTTGTTTTAAAGTGTATTTCTCTAATCAATAGTGATTTAGAGCATTTTAAAAATATATCTATAAGTGGCTTTAATTTCATCATCTAAAAATTGTTTGTTCATATCTTTTGACCATTTATCAATAGGGGAATAATGTGTGTTTTTTATAAATTTGACACAGTCCTTTATATATTTTTAGAAATGAGACCTTTATCAGAAATACTGGCTGTAAAGATTTTTTTCCAGTTTTGTACTTCCCTTTTAATCTTGTTTCTGTTGGCTTTGTTTGTGCACAACCTTTTTATTTTAATGTAACCAAAGTTGTCCATTTTGCCTCTCATAATGTTTTCTAGTTCTTTGGTCATAAATTCCTTCCTTCTTCAAAGATCTGATAGGTAAATTATCTTTTGTTTTCCTAATTTGTTTATGCATCCATTATGCCCAAATTATATATCAATTTTGATCTTCTTTTGGTATGGAGTGTGAAATGTAGGTTGATGCCAAGTTTCTGACATAATATTTTCCAGTTTCCTCAGCAATTTTTATCAAATAGTGAGTTCTTATTTTAGAAGCTGGAGTTTGGGGCTTATCAAATACTAGATTATTAAAGACCTTGATTATTCTGTTGTATGTATCTCATCTATTCCACTGATCCATCACCGTATTTCTTAGCCAGTACCAAATGGTTTTGATCACTGCTGCTTTATAATATAATTTTAGGTTTGGTACTGCTAAGCCACCATCATTTGTATTTTTTTTTCATTAATTCCCTTGATATTCTTGATCTTTTCTTCTTCCAGATGAATTTTGTTCTAATTTTTTCTAGTTACATAAAATAATGTTTCGGCAGTTTGATTGGTATGACACTGAAAAAACAAACCAGTTTAGGCAGAATTGTCATTTTCATTATATTAGCTCAGCCTAGCCATGAACAGTTTGTATTTTTCCATTTGTTTAGATCTGATTTTATTTCTGTGAGAAGTATTTCATAATTGTGTTCATATAGTTCTTGGATTTGTCTTGACAGTAATTTTAAATGGAATTACTCTTTCTATCTTTTGCTGGTGGGCTTTGTCACTAATATATCGAAATGCTGATGATTTGGGCTTATTTTATATCCTGCAACCTTGCTAATGTTGTGAATTGTTTCCAATAGATTTTTGGATGATTTTCTAGGACTTCAGACACTTTCTAGTTGGGCAAGTCATTACCTTGTTGATCTTGGTTTCTTTATCTGTAGACTGAGCTAATGAAAGAAATGGTATTCCATCCCAGTTTCTTTCCCGAGAAAACCCCACATAGGATCATGAAAAATTAGATATGATGAAAAATAACTGAATAGCAACAGAGAGGAGAAATGAAATATATAACTGAATAAATCATCTTTCCTCTCTTATCATCATAATATACGTCCTCAATAGCAGTTCTATTTCTTTTTGTCCCCATATGGGTTTTTGGTTTTTCAGGTTGTTCAGTCATTTCAATCATGTCTGACTCTTTGTGACTCCATTTGGGATTTTCTTGGCAAAGCTATTGAAGTGATTTGCCATTTTTTCTCTGGTTCCTTTTGCAGGGGAGGAAACTGAGGCAAACAGAATTAAGTGACTTGCCTGGGGTCATACAGCTACTAAGTGTCTGAGGCCATATTTGTACTCAGGTCTTTCTGACTCCAGGTCTGGCATTCTGTTCACTATGCTATTTAGACATAATTTAGAGACATAAAGGACATTTGATATTACCTAGTCTAGCCCTCTCCTATTATAGATGAAGAGGTGGAGGCTTAGAAAGGTATTGTGATACAGTAGAAGAGCCTAGAATAGTCCAGGTGTAAGTATCTATACAGGTAGGCACAGGTAGGCAGGTAATATATTATTAGCTAGTTAGATTTTAGAATCAATTTGCCCACCTTCTTAAGCATATTCTGAGTTCCACTTTATATTGATTGTCTTTCTTTAATTCCCAGTACCCAGTTTAATAATGTTTTCTTTAAAGAAGGAAGGAGTAGAAGATTCCTGGGTGTACCAGTAGTCTTTGCATTATAGTCAATCTAGAAAAAGTCACTGCTAGCATTGACAGCAGTGCCCTCCAGACTTTCTTCTTTCTAATTGGAAGCAGTGTTTATTTTTGTCTTCCTTGAACAAGTGAGGTCCACTTCTTTCCTAGGGCATGTCTATGGCAGTCTCTGGTCTGAGCCCTTTCCTTTGGCTCATTGCCATCCAGAAAGAAGGAGGAAGGAAGTATTTTCTTTCAATTGCAGTTTGCGGGAGTTCACTTTGTAATTCACTAATTCAGCTATAAAAAGGTTCTGTGTGCTATTCTGAAAAGCAGATTTCTGAGGTCTACCATGGTAGAACTGAGCAGAGTGGGGTGGTAGCATACTTGGGAGCTTTGAGATACACCCATAAATCAAGCTGACAGGGACTTCAGAGGTTATGTAATTTCGTGTCATACATTTGCATTCAAGCATTCCAAATTCAGCAACAAGAGGAGAGAATGTGCTGCTTCCCTGGCATTTGCCATGATTGGGGAAGGGGGTTGCTGGGAGGGGGTGTGTGTGTGTTGGTGGGTGAGAGAGGATGTATTTATAACTTGAGGGTGTGATCTGATGCAGTGTGAATATTCCCTTAAACAGCTACTGTACTCAATGGGGACATCGGATGCTAAAATACAGTCTCCATAAAAATAGGCTGTACGCAAACATAGGATAATAGAATCCCAGAATCTTAAGTCAGAAAAGACCTTAGAATGCAGAAGCTGAGCTCTAGAAGGGTCCTTAGTACATAGAATGTCATCATTGAAAGAGACTTTAGAGCACTGATTAATTGAGCTAGTAAGGACTTTAGAGACCATGTAGGAGACACATTTTTAAAAATCCTTTTTTGTCTTGGACCTCTCTGGCTGTCTGATGAAGCTTTTTTAGCCTTTCTCAGAATAATGCTTTTAAATGCAAGAAATAAAATATATAGAATTACAAAGGAAACCAATCATACTGAAATATAGTAATAAAACATTTTTAAAAACTGTATTTGGTAAAGAAACCTGGTAAAGAACCTTTGATTTAGTCTAACCCTCTCATTACAGAAGAAGAAATTATGGATAGAAAGGGCATGTTATTTGGGTACATTCACACAATTAGCTATAGTGATAAAATGTCATTCAGCCCCAGGTCTCTAGACTCCAAGTAAAATGTCCTTTCTACCATATTTACTTTTTTGCTGAGTTGGATTTATTTTGTACCATACCTTTGCAACATATTTTCACTGAAATTTAAAAAAAAATTATTAAAGCTTTTTATTTGCAAAACATATGTATTGTTAATTCTTCAACATTGACCCTTACAAAGCTTTGTTACAAGTTTTCCCCCCCAGTCCCTGCCCCTCCCCTAGATGGCAGGAAGTCCACTACATGTTAATTGTGTTAAAATATTTGACAAATCAAATATATGTATGCATATTTCCATATTTATCTTGCTGTGCAAGAAAAATCTTATCTAAAAGAAAAAAAATCTGAGAAAGGAAACACAATGCAAGCAAACATCAATAGAGAGCATGAAAATGTTATGTTGTGGTCCACATTTCATATCCCTCTCTCTGAGTGTATATGGCTTTCTTCACTGAACAATTGGAACTGGTTTGAAACATTTCATTTTTGAAGAGAGCCATGTCCATCAGAATTGATCGTCATCTAGTATTGTTGTTGCCATGTATAATGATCTCCTGGTTCTGTTCACTTCACTGAGCATCAGTTCATGCAAGTCTCTCCAGGCCTCTCTGAAATCATCCTGCTGGTCGTTTCTTACAGAATAATAATATTACATAACATTCATGTACCATAATTTATTCAGCCACTCTCTAATTGATGGGCATCCATTCAGCTTCCAGTTTCTTGCCACTACAAAAAGGGCTGCCACAAACATTCTTGCACATGTGCGTCCCTTTCCTTCCTTTTTAAAAAATATTTTAACTTTCATCTTCTACGCATCAGATATAAACATTGAACTCATTCCACCTCAGTTTCAAGGCTGATCATTAGCCTTAGAATCACAGCTACATTATCATTAGTCATCCTTTTCTTTTTTTCATAGTTCATTTGAGTGTACAGACCCTTCTATTAGCCCTCCCCCTTTCTTTTTCCTTTTCCCTTTCTACTTTCCTATAGGGTGAGACAAATTTCTCTATGAAATTAAGTATTTCTGATATTCTCTCTTTGAGCCAAATCCGATGAGATTAAGGTTTACACAGTTCTCATCCCTTTTCCTGTACAGACCCAAAGAAGATCATTCCAGAAAATTAGTTTATGTCTCTGCAGTGAGCCATTTGTTGGCCATGTTGTTCTTAGTAAAAATAAGCTTTAAATTATCGAGCATGAAAGAAAGTTAAATCCCACTTTATTTTGTTTTGGTGATATTAGTGTAATTTTCCACTTACCTATCATTCGTTCATTTAAACTTTATTGATTGCCCAGCATATTCAAGCCACTGTTGAGATCTCCAGGTGAAGAGCAGGACTGTCTGCTTTAACTCAGGGAAATGCATTTCATGGAAAAGTTTCAAGATTCCTCTCAAATATAATAGTTTCCAAACTGAAATTTTATTATCTATCTATATTTCTAAATGCAAGGCAAGAATTCAATTCTATTAAGTACCTACTAAGAGGCAGTCACTGTGCTGAATCTGGGTCATACAAATAATAATAAGGAAGCCAAATCTTGCCCTCGTGAAGCTTACATTCTGATGTGGAAAGGGGAGGGAATTAGGGGCTAACTGCAATGAATTTAAACCAAGCAGAACTGCATATGGAAAGTAGAAGTAATGATCTGAGTTCAAATACTGCCTCTGATACCTACTGTTTACATGATTGGAAAGTCACTTAATCTCTTAGTGCTTTTCTGACTTGTCAAGAAGATGATGACCTGTATTAAGGGAATTTTCTCATTTCACAATGCTCTCTAGCAAGGAAATCATAGATCCAATTTTTATACTGCATTAATCCAATGTACTCTCCCCACCTCACCACAAATATAGTTTATATGAACCCAGAGTCCAAACAATCATCAATGTGTATTATTTTCACTCTTTCACTGATTCACCTTTATATGTACAATGTATACATGCATCATATAATGTGTATATATGTATATATGTGTGTATGTACCACAGATACACATTTTTCTTCACCACTGGTTGTGGTGACAGCAGCCTATCTTTGAGAGGCAATCTTTATTCAGACTACTGTGTACAGTATTTCCAGATTTACTGTTTGCTCTTCACACATTACCTCCTAATTCTTTGCTAATGTCTCTATAACAGATGTTCGTGTCCTTTACTTAGACATATGGGGTAATGCTAGACTGGAGGGACATACTGGTGCTGGGGGATGTGATTAGGACCCGTGTTCCCCCTGCCTTATGCTTCTCTGCCCAGGATCAGCTGAGCCTGTGTCAGCACTTGCTTGAATGATGAGGCTGGAAACTCCAGCTCCTCCCCACTCCTCTGCCAGCCCCCATTCCAGCCTGACTTCTCAGCACTGCTCATCTCTCTGGGAGCAGGCCTGAAATATCATTAATAGACATGTTAATTAAGCCCAAACTCTTTTTTTCTGTCGAGGACCAATAGGGAGGCAGTGGGTTATGGCAGATATACCTAATTTTTTTGTCAAGAGACCTGGATTGGAATTTTTACCCAGACACAATTGTGCGGCTATCAATAAGTCATTAAAACTCTAAATGTCCCATTTTCTTTAAATATAATGTTATAAAATAACAAAACATAATGAAACAAGCATAACATAAATATATGTATATAATAAAAGTTGGAGAGAGCATAGTCTAGTGGTTAAAATGATGGATTTGGAATAAAAAAAAAGTTCAAATCTTGACACTATAAAATTTAATGATTATATGTCCTTAGCCAGATCACTTAGCTTCTTTGGATATCAGTTTCCTTATTTATACAATGAAGAGTATAGGAGTGGGTGACATCTAAGTCTAGTCTAAGTAATCTTAAAATCACTACACAGTAAATAGACAAAAGTCTGGGGCAATGAGGAAAAAACAACAGCCATATGGTCACTTTTTTAGTATAGTGCCACCATGTTAAATCCCCCCTTTCTAGACCATTTCTTTGTTGCCTCTGTCCACAGAATACTGTCTTGACCCAGAATTGTCTATTATTAATTTTTAAAGCAGTTTTGACTCCCAACTCAACATTCTGTCTACTGGATGATACTAATTTTCCAAAGTACTATTATTTTAATTTTACATATGAAGAAAATGGGGCACTCAGAAGTTAAGTAACTTCCTGATGGTTACACAATTGTATCTGAGAAAGAATTCAAACCCAGATCTTCTTCTCCTTTGTGGAGGCTTTCCCTCTCCCCTAATTATTGACTCATTGTCTTTAGAGGGATGAGATTTAGTAATTTGGAAAAGGTCTTCACAGGGGGCTGGTGGGATCAAGAAAGACTGGCCTTGAAGGAAAGAAGAATGACAATTAGGTCCCTTTCCCTTAAAAAAACTAAAAAAAAACAAATTTGGAATAGTTCTAACAATTTGGTGACTGATGATTATTGGATCCCTTAAACTTGGAAAGGGGATTGAGGCATGGTATGGAAAAGGATAAATAATATGCCTTGAGGGAAAGAATAATCCCAGATAAGGTAGGTGGGGTCCAAGGAATTTGTAACAGAAAATCAAAGCCTGGGAGATCAGCCCGGTCATGATTTAATGGAAACAATAAATGGGGAATAGAAGAATTTTTCTCTCACAATTCTTCTAAGACCACAGTATTCTGTAAAAGTAATGGCATGCAAGCCAGTGTTTCAAGGGTACTATTGTCCCAGACAATTGTCATTGTTTCATCAATCTTCCCTGTCAGAATAGACATATGTGGGCTTTTCCTTTGGGGAGCAGTCAATGTCATTCGTTCTAGAGGTCGCCAGATTCTGTTAATTCTTTCTATAGTATTTATCAAATTCCTTTTCTTTACTTTCCCACAACTCTTTTCTGACCTCTTGTTTCCTATCCCTTTGACCAGTCAGGCTTAACCAACTCAGAATTAGATTACTGCGCCATCTTTTCCTTCATATCTTCCCTCCAACTACCTTTGGGGCTACCAAAATTAACTTCATTATAAAAATCATCTGTTTACATGGTTCATAGGTTTTATTATTTTATTAGATTATTTGTTTCATAATAACTCCATAAGCTAACTATTGCAAAGAAATCTCTTCACAACATAAGACTACAATCCATTTGTAGCAAATATTAGAGCTGTACCTGAGTACCTTATGGTTTAAGTATCTTGTATGAAGAACTCTGCAGTCTTCAGTATTTTACTTACTTTACTTATACTAGATTATCTCACCAAGGCAGTACAAGGATAATCATCTTAATTTTTCTGATTAAGAATTCTGCCTTATGCATAATAAATACCTAACAAAGGTTTGTTGATTGAGTTTGCTTAAAATTCCATATCTAGTATTAGAAGTAAGATTAGAACCTAGATGATCCATTACATCTCTTTATTTTCCCTCAGAAGTTTTCTTTCAATTTTTATTGCTTACCTTACAAATCCAAAGTTTTGTCTTTCTTCTTCCCATCACAGACTTTTCATAGCAGTAGGAGATGCAGTTGATAGAGCATTAGGCCTGGAGTTGGGAAATCCTGAATTCAAGTCTAGCCTGAGAAACTTACTACTGTGTGACTCTGAACAAGTCATTAAACTTGTGTTTGTTCAGTTCCTTCAACTGTAAAATGGAGATAACAATAGCACTTATTTCTCAGGGTGTTGTGAGAATCAAATAAGATAATACTTGTAAAGCACTTAGCACAATGCTTGGCATATTGCAAGTATTAAATAAATATTAGCTATTACTATTACTTCTATATTTTAAAAATCATTCTTTCCTCTACTGACCTCACCTTACTTGTTTGTTGTGTCTTTGAATTCCCCATACCTTTCATAGAGTAAGCCCTCATTGAATATTTGTTGTTGTTGAATTGATTTAGTCCAGGACTCAGCCAAATGTTGCCCAAATTGTGGCAGGTCCACTGTCCTTACTGTGTTTCTTTGTGAATTGTGTGGCATTTATCCATTGGGTTTGTAGAACTGTATCTGGATTCACCCTAGGCAATGCAAGGGAAGTCTTGACTCTGTTGTCTTGTTTCTCTGTTGGTTTTAAGAATAGGTGGGTAACTTTGACCCAGCAGTGTTTCTATTGGGCCTATATCCCAAAGAAGTCTTAAAGGAGGGAAAGGGCCCCACATGTGCAAGAATGTTTGTGGCAGCCCTTTTTGTAGTGGCTAGAAACTGGAAACTGAATGGATGCCCATCAATTGGAGAATGGCTGAACAAATTATGGTATATGAATGTCATGGAATATTATTGTTCTGTAAGAAATGACCAGCAGGACGATTTCAGAGAGGCCTGGAGAGACTTACATGAACTGATGCTGAGTGAAATGAGCAGAACCGGGAGATCATTATACACGGCAACAACAATACTATATGATGATCAATTCTGATGGACATGGCTCTCTTCAATAATGAAATGTTTCAAACCAGTTCCAGTTGTTCAGTGATGAAGAAAGCCATATATACCCAGGGAGAGGCCTTTGGGATCTGAGGGTGGACCACAACATAGCATTTTCACATTCTCTATTGATGCTTGCTTACATTATGCCCAATTGTTCCTCAGATGATTTTTTTCCTTCATAATTCTAGTTCTAGAGAACAGCTATAGTAATAGAATTTTATATACACACATAGACAAATACAAACACACATACATATATAGTTATAGAGAATAATACTTGAAAGAAAGCAGTAAATAAGTTGCTAGATTTAGAGGGTCTTTGAGTTTTACTTTCATTTTACAGGTGTGGAAACTGATGTTCAGAGAAGTTAAATGAATTTCCCAAGTTCAACCAATTAATTAGTAAGTTTGCCATGTGTAGGTGCTCAACTTTGTTGATTTTCTTTTGATGATGATTTGGAATGTGTTCTTATGTGTCTTGGTCTTTTAAAAGGCTAGTATGTTGGGAAGTGAGAACTGGACAGATTGTAAATTGTAGTCTTCAAGGTAAAGTTTTAAGCGAAAAATTAGGAAACATGCCATAATGATGATGAAGGATGGGGAATATTGCCAGAAACATGACTTAAGTGGCTGGATTTCATTGTCTGGGGACCTTTAACAGATTGGTTAATTGTCATTAAACAAGAAACTCTTAGTGCTTTTTACAAACTTGGCAAAGCCAGCTATTAGAAGGTAGCCATTTGGATCATTCATAAGAAAAAAAAGTCTATGCTTATAACATTCTACATGTGACAGGGTGTTAGAATGGAATGGTGTGTTGTTAAATCAGCAGTAGTCTAAAGTCAAGTGTCTGATTCTTTTATCTCTGCCGAATTAAGGGTGGATTTGTTCATCTCACCAGCACAGCATTGATTTGGAGCCTTGTGAAGAAAAATAGTAGCAAATTAAAATGGTTCATACAAATTTAAATTCTTGATTTTTTTCTTCAAGTTTTTCTTCAGGATTGTTCAAAATGGTATATTACCTAATAATAGCCTTATTTGAGATTTATATTTCCTAAGTGATTCCCATGACTTGCTCACAGGTAGATCTCAGAATACTTGATGAAGACAATGATTTACAATCAGGAAGCTGCCAACTGATTGATGTCTTATTTATCCTTAAAACTAAAATGTAGCTTTTGTGCAGGAAAGAGCATCTTGGGAAGGATATAAGAGATCAAAGATAGTATAAAAGAATACAGATTTTTAGGTCTGTATCAAGGAAAGACTTCAGGTCATATACTATGTGCTATGAGGTTGCTTTATTAATTATCCACAAACTTTTTTGTAAGATTAGGAGATGAAAATTTTTTTGAAGGAACTTAGACTATAGTAGTGAGATCATATGATATAGTGGAAATAATCCTTGAGTGAGAATGTCTTAGAGCCTCGTTTTGCTACTACCTATGTAACCATGAGCATGGTTGTAACCAAGAGCAAGTAGGTGGTTCAAAGAACAGAGTGGTAGGCCTGAAGTAAGATAGTCTGATCTTTCTGAGTTCAGATCTGGCCTCAGATACTTATTAGCAGTGTGAACCTGGGTAAGTGATTTAACTCCATTTTTTCAATTTCCTCATTTGGAGAAGGGAATGATAAATCATTTCAGTATCTCTGCCAAGAAAACCCCACATGGAGTCATGAAGTCATACACAAATGAAATACTGAAACAACAGCATGCAACTACTTCTTTAAGCCTCAGTTTCTTTATAAAATGAGGGAATTGGACTAGATTATTTATAGGGATCCTTTGTACTCCAAATTTCACAATGTTTTGAAGCTGAAATGTACTGAAATAAATCCATTTCCCTACTTTGGAATTCCATTGTCATTGATTCTAAAGACATGGTAGAGCTATTGATGATCATTATTTAAAACTTTATCCTAGAATCTGTCCAATACATTCAGAATTTCTTCTTTGCTTTGATCTGGAGTTTATTTCCTAATGTGTATTTTTTGTTATTTGTATGTGTATTTTTAAAATTGAAATTAAAGAGCATCTATACTTTTGCTTTGAAATAGAGTGAAGTGAATTATAGCAGATATGAACAAAATGTCTTCTAAGATAGTAAAATTCAGGAAGGGATGACTTGTGGCTGGAAATACTAGGGAAGGTTTCACAAATGAAAAGGCATCTGAGCTGGAGCTTTTACGATGGAAGTAGTAAAGAATGGGGAGGGAATTTTGAGAAGAAGTTATAGATTGAGCAAAGAATCAAAAGTGAGAGAAGGAAAGGGATTTGTTTGGGGAATGACAGGCAAGCCAATTGTTTGCAAAGTAGGCTATGAAACAGAATAGTATAAGATAAAGGTGCTGAAATGGTTGAAAATAGATTGTAGATAACTTAGAATGCTGGGCAAAGAAATTTGGTCTTATCCTGTTGGGAGTAGAATGACCTTGAAGGATTTTGGTTGGGAGAGTAACATGAACAGAATAGAACTTGGGTTCTCTACAGTATGGGACTCATTCAATAAGAACTGAAGTATAACCCAGAGAGAGGGATATGAAATGTGGACCACAGCATAACATTTTCATGCTCTCTATTGATATTTGCTTGCATTGTGTTTCCTTTCTCTGATCTTTTTTTCTTATATATATGATTTTTCTTGCACAATAATAAGTGTGGAGATATGTATACATATATTTGATTTGTCAAGTATTTTAATTAACATGTAGTGGATTTCCTGCCATCTAGGGGAGGGATGGGGAGTAGGGGGGAAAATTGTAACAGAAAGCTTTGTAAGGGTTAATGTTGAAGAATTACCCATGCATATGTTTTGCAAATAAAAAGCTTTAATAAAAAAAAGAATTGAAGTATATGTTTATTATTTATACCGCAACTTATAAATGATAGCCCAGAATGTTTTTAGGTCTGATATTGGCTTATTCAAAATTTATTTAATTAACAATCATCCTTTTTTTCCTTATTGGCTTTCAGGATCCACGGAGCAAGCACAAGTTTAAAATCCATACTTATTCCAGTCCAACATTTTGTGATCACTGCGGCTCTTTACTGTATGGGCTCATTCACCAAGGAATGAAATGTGACAGTAAGTGAAGCCCCCCAGCTTTTTTCTGTCTACTTATTGACTTCTGGAAGCAAACAAGAAGGACCTATTTGTTGGGTTTGGTGTTTATGTCCAAAGTGAATTTCCCTTAGGTCAAGGCTCGGTGATTTGGACACAGAAATGTGATTGCTACTGTCTTCTTAGTTTAGGGTAGGACTACATCTCTTCCTTCAACCTGATATTTAAAGGTCAAGTAGATTCTGGAGAAAGGATAGTCATGAAGATGATGACTCTTCAGCAGTTTCCAGATCTATATTTTCATCAATGTGTACATTCTCTATCTCAGTGGAAATGGCAATTCTTCCATACCTGTTAAAATGATCTTCATACATTTTTAATAAACTTTATATATTGTGCCTAAATAGTCATCATCCAAGAACTTAGAGTTGTCAGATTAATCTAATCATATGCTTATTTAACCTTCAAATATTTACTGATCCCTTTTTGTTTTTTCAAAAAAAAAAAGATAAAAGAAAAAAGGAGAAATAACAAAATCCACTAGTGAGCAACTTTATTCTGCTCCATATATTCTATATTCTAGCTAAATAAAAACTAAGAACACATCTGAAACCAAAAACTGCCTCACTTAATAAGAGATCTAAATGCCTCAAATGCAGTGCAGTGATTGAGGGAGAGAGCTCGGTGGCAATGAAAAAAGTACTGGATTTGAAGTCAAAAGACTTGGGATAGAATTCTTCCTCAGCTAACATCTCTAGGACCTTGGACAGCTCACTTGGACAGGTCTGATTTTTCTCTGTTAGATGAAGGCATTAGATTCAGTGAAATACAGTGGAAAGAGTTTTTGGATTTGGATTTGGGAGGCAGAAGACATGGACTTCTTGGATGTGTCCTTTATTACTTGTAGAAATCACTTAACTCAGGTAATTGAAGTATCTTTTTGGGTCTTGGTTCCTTGTAAAATAAGAGACTCGGACTAGATGAACATTACATTCACTTATGACTCAAAAATCAATGGCTAAGTGACCTTTTAGGTCCTGTCCAGCTCTAAAGTTATGCTCTAATGACTAATACTGTGATGATAAGATTCTCTGAATAATGGTAATGATAATAATAGATAACATTAGAATTTCACTTTAAGTTTTGCAAAGTGATCTTTATTATTCTCATTAGGTTTTTATAACAACCCAGTGAGATAGGTGCTATTATCACCTTTATTTTGCAGATGAATAAACTGAAGCAAAGAAGGGTTAAGTGTTTGCCAAGAGTCACACAAAACCTAAATGTCTGAGATAAGATTTGAACTCGACCTTTCTGACTTCAGGTCCAGAGCTCTATTCATTGTACCACCTCTTTGTTGACTGGTAAATGTATTTAAAACATTCAGCTCCCAGGTTCAGGACTTCTTCTATTATACTGTTTCTTTTCATGAGAAAGTATGATTATTTCTCATCAGTCAGGACCAAAAGGTTTTGAAAGACAGTTTAATTTAGTAATCATTTGCCATCCATTTTTTCAAGCAGCTGCTGTCCTCCTTTGGGGACTGCTGCAGAATCAGCTAGACTACATACATTTTGGCCCATGTCTGCTAGGAGCCCTTGAGGATAGGTTGAATGACATAGTCTGAAGTACTTGGTAATTGAGAATACCTTCATCAAGCAAAGGGAAGAGCCAACTTGTAAGGAAGAGAGGAAGGCAGCTAGAGACTCTGCAGGCAGAGTTACTTTGCTATTTCAGGAATCTGTAATTTCATCAGTGTGGGTACTCTCTTCACTGACTGATCCCAGCCCCTGAAATGCAGTCATAAATGGTCTCAGAGACTGGCTGTGCCCAAAACAATACATTTCTCTCTAGCAACCTAGGAATAAACCCAGAACCCTTCTGGTGAGTCTGTAGTCATCATCAGTTACAGATAACTAGCATTACTAGTAGTCTTTATATTTGACCTTTAGTTACCCCTTCTGAGAAGTATTCTTTACTAGAAGGCAACTCTAGACCTGAGGTAGCCCGTATCCTTGCCTCAGAACTTAAGTAGGTTGCTACCACATCAGAAAACAAGCCAGCATTTTATTACTGGGCTCATTCCTGAGGAGTTTCAGCTTCTTAGAATCTGCTGCATCTTGCACTAGTGCTACTTGCTGTCTTTGAGAACCAGGGATTACCTCCCTCCAGCTGGAATGACTGAAAATGGAAGGCATGGATATGATTATGGATGTATATAATGACAATAAGACCTCACAATTCTCAATGCTTCAATTTTACTACATTTTTATTCACAGAAATCCTGTGATATAATAATAATAATAATAAAAATAAGTAGAAGTAGTCATAGTGGTAGTAGTAGTTGTGTCTGACTTTGTGACCTTATTTGGGGTTTTCTTGGCAAAAATACTGGAGAGATTTGCCATTTCCTTCTCCTGCTCATTTTACAGTTGAGGAAATTGAGACAAATAGGTTTAAGTGACTTGCTCAGGATCTCATAGCTTGTTAGTGTCTGAGGCTAGATTTGAACTTGGGTAAATAAATCCTCCTCCTGTTAGGCATGGTACTTTAGCCACTGTATTATTTAGTTTCCTTGATAATATAAGAAATAATAGTTAGCATTTATTTAGTACTTACCATATGGTAGACACAGTGCTGAGTACTTTACAGATAACCTCCTTTAATAATCATAATAACCTTGGTAGGTTGGTGCTGTTATTCCCATTTTATAATTATTATTATTTCTATTTGACAGTTGAAGAAACTTAGGCAAACAAACAGTAATCTAAGCTCACATAACTGGTAAGTGTCTGAAGCTAGATTTGAACTCAATTCTTATTCCAGGTCCAGCTCTTTATCTACTATACCACCTAACTGTCCCAATTACCAGTTAATGCATGTATTATTCCTCTATTACACTTTGGGAAACTGAGATTTAAAGAGATGATGTGATTTGGCCAAGATTACACAACTGTGATGTTGGAAATGGTTTCAAATCTGGGTCTTCTGACTCCAAATCCAGTGCTCTTCCTATTATATCATATGGCCTAGCTTAGTTTTTATATTGCCTTTAGGTTTACAAGGCACTTCACAGATGCTATCACTGATAACAGCTCTGTGAAATAGTTCAATATTTTGGCAGTGGGTGGGGCTCTGTACATGGAGTTAAGAGCTCTAGGTTGTAATCCTACTTAGGACACTGATTAGTTGTGTGACCAAGGACAATTAGCTTCATTTCTTTGGACCTTCCCTTACCTATAAAATGAGGGGGTTGATTGGATTAAATCATCTCTAAGATCCTTCAGGCTCTACCTATGATCATCACATACTGTGCAAGAAGGGGAAAAGTTCAAGCTTTTTGCCTTAGGACACCGAGTCTGAAAAAAGAAGACATGCTACTTGAACCCAGATCCTCTGATTCTAGGTTTAATATTGAACTGAATGCAGTGTTGCAGACATGAATTGACTAGGCAAAGTGGAGGGATCATCTTCTCAAATCTGTTTCCTCATCTGTAAAATGAGTACTTTACAGATAACCTTATTTAATCCTCACAACTCTGGCAGGTTATTCCTATTCATACTATCTTATAGAAATCTTTTCAGGAAAGTACTTAGTAAATTCTAAAGGGGATAGGAACTAGACATGTGATTTCATTTGTAAAGGAAGCTTCCAAGAGGGGAAACTCCCTCTACCAGCATCTTCTCTCCAACTTAGTCTTAGAGAGTTGCTCAGGATATCAAGAGGTTGTAATTTGCTCAAAATCATAGAGCTAGTGTGTGTTAGAAACTGGATTTGAACCCAGGCTTTGAGAGCAGCCTTCTATGCACAGTTCTTCAGGCACTTAGAACTTTAAAGTCCTATAGAAATAGAAGCTATTGTTATAATTACAAGTGCATATTTCTCTTTGAAACAGTGGAAATAAATGATACCTATATTGAGAACTGTGTATTTTTGATATTTATTCAAATAAATTGTTTTTTATATCTTTGGTGCCCCAGGGAAATTTAACTACTTTAAAATGAATCACTTATTGAAAGCTTACTATGAGCAAGACCCTCTACTTAGTTCTGATGCAAAGAAAAATAAAATTCAATCTGTGGCCTCTAAGAATTCACAATCTTCTTTGGGAGGTAAGACAGGTGTACAAATAGCTAAGTACAGGAGGCAAAGGTACAATAAGAAAATGCAAATATAGAAGAATAATTCTGCTAGCTAGAACTAGGTCCAGTGAATGAAAGTTGGAGAGATGGCAGGTTTTGGCTCTCTTTTTAAAGGGAAGACTACCTATCCAAAAGTGTATTAGGTGTCCTCAGAGGAGAGTTAAGTTCAATGTCAAGCCCTCTCTCACTTAAATCCAATTTATTTACATGTCATGAGATCACTCTCTGATGTTAGAGTCCTCTTTGTGAATAAAAGACAAAGAGCAACAAGTTCAATGTCACTAGTGTGATGTTTAAAAAGCTTTGAGAAACATAGTTTCTGGGTAATTTAAACATTTTATTAATAAGTTCAGCAGGTTGTTAATAAAAGGATGAGCATTTCACCACCTTTCTTAGACCAAAGACCAGTAATGGCAGTGGTCTCACAATTTATATGCCCTTCAATAGGAGGTGTTTCTGAGCAGTGACAGTCAACTTGGATTGTTTAACACAAAGACAAGTCTGGACTATATTAAAATGAAGGTCTTGGGGGATATGATTTAGGTCATTCAAATCTTGATCAAAGAGACATCAATCTCAATGTCATCTATTTTGATAATAGGAAGAATCAACCTGGGGCAGCTAGGTGGCAGTGGTTAGAGCACCAGCCCTGAAGTCAGGAGGACCTGAGTTCAAATCTGGTCTCAGACACTTCCTAGTTGTGTGACCCTGGGCAAGTCACTTAACCCCAATTGCCTCAGGGGAAAAAAAAAAAAAAGGAAGAATCAACCTTTCCCCAGGCCTGTCTGAGCAAATAGAATGAGCAGGAATATACCTATTAACCCAAAGTTAGAATTTCTTTTACTGTCTAATTAGATCTTAGCTTCAGTAAATCTCTGAGAGATTTCTCATGCTGGTTAATTTCTAGATGAAAAAAGTAGAAAAAGGGAAAAACCTTGATCCTAATAGAATAATTAGTTATTAAATATAAAAGAGAAATAATCATTTCTCACATTGAACATGTTAAATTGGAACCCAGATGGTCATCTCTTGGGGATTCTGTAGATATGATTATTACACTGAGATCAGAAGTTGGGCTTAATGATTGACTCTTAACTCCTGAGATTGTGAAATCCCAATTCAACTACTTACTATATTTAATGGTAACCTTGAGAAAGCTCGTTTGGGCTTTCCACATCTATAAAATGAGGAGACTGGATTCAGTGATCGTTGAAAGTCCCTTCTATTTCTAAATCCTATGCTCCTGTGACTTTAGAAATAATTTAATTCAATCCCCTCTCTTTTCATTTTATAGCTGAGGAAACTGAAGTCCAGAAAAGAGAAATGACTCTTTAAGTCAGATGACTTGTTAAAGTTTTTAGTAGATCTGGGATCAGTGATGGTGAAGATGAAGATGATGATTATGATACTAGAGATATTGAGGATTATTATGATAACATTTACATAGTACTTTAAAGATTTCAAAATGCTTCCCAAACATTATCTTGCTCTCCTAACTTGACTCCACACTCCTTCCATTAACCCTCACTTGAAGCTCAGAACATGGATTTGGAATCCAAATACCAGGATTATATTTTGCTTCCCCCTTAATTCTGATGATGTGTCTTAGTTTCCCCATTCCATAAAAATAGAGAATTGGTATCTGTCCCTTTTATCACTCAGTTTCCAAAGATTCATTTCTTTTTAAAAGGATTGATTTTAAAACCCTTTTAATTTTATTTATCTTTTTTAGGCTAGCAGGAAGGTAATCATTCTCAAGCTTCTTTTAGTCATCTGAAGAAATGTTTAGGAAGATATATCCCTAGGTAGTCATGAATTAATTACCGAACAAACTTAAAACACTTGGCTCCATAATGTGCCCCTAAATGTGATCATTTAGGATCATTTGTCCCTGAATAAGAATCTTATTCCTATTTTATAACAATCCTGATGGTTTATCACTAAGCAAGTACTTAAAGACCCCCCCAAGGGAGATCATTACCCCCTAAGACAGTCCATTCCAATTTTGAGGTACTTTAATTCTCTAGAAGTTTTCCTTTATATGAAACTAAGAACTTCCTTCTTCCCATACCCAGAATAAGAATAATCCTTCCTCTTACATGCTGGTCCCTTTAAAACAATGATCATTTTTCCCATAGGTGTTTTCTTTCCCATACTCAATGTCCTTCATTCCATCAACCTTCTTTATATAATATGGTTTTTAGTTTCCTCACCATCCTGGTCACATATTAACTTGTTAATTTCTACCCAAAATTCAGTGGCCAGAACTGAAAACAATATTGCTAATATTATTTCCTAATTTTCTGATATTGACCTGATCAGGGCAGAGTACAGTGCGATCATTATCTTCCTCCTTTTAGGCATTATTTCTATGTATCCAGCTAAAGCTTTTTGGACTGACTGCTACATCTCAATTGTGATGTGTGTTGTGCTTGCAGTTCTCTAAAATCCCCAGGTAGCACTCACTTGTGTTATTATATAAACACTGCTCTCCATGAAAGCTCTGTCATCCTGACTTCCCTTATCCCCTCAGGCACATAGACTGTTGCCAGCTCTGTTTTTGGAGCTAGTCCCTAAAGACCAAGTCACAGAGAAATGTTTGTTAATTCTGTTTTAGGGCTGTTACTACTTCAGGGGAGCAGGAAGATGCCCCTGGGACCCCCTGGTTTTCCTTCTATCCATCCATTCAGCTTCTTTGATTTGGCTGTTTGGCAGAAATAGCTTTGTTAACTTATTGTTTCCTTAGACAACCTGACATGGCGCCAAGGTCCAAGATGAAGATTGAGACTTTGGAATCAGTAGTTGATGCTCCATATGTTGGGTGCCCAATCCGAGTTTGTGAGTGGAATAATGATGATCTTTCTGGGTTGGTGGCAGCTAGAAGCAGTGGGTGGACAGTGGCCAAGAGCTGTCATACAAGGAGGGGGTAGAAGACAAAAACGGAACACCAGAGGACACGTCACCCTTCTAAATCTGACCAGCCTTGGAGAGCTGATGACTGAACCCAGTGATTGAGCTTTAAATGTGGTGACAAATTTTGTGCCATTTCCCACCCCAAACATGTTCACAGGGAATTTCTCTAGGGACTTCCCCTTTCTCTGTTCTTCTCTTTCTGACTGTTGGGAGATATAATATGCCAAGTCAGGAATAGCTAATGAGCCTAGTGATGCCTGAAGAGAATTTGGGACAAAATAATGTTGTTTTTCCCCTTCTCTTTTTCTCTTTTCCTTCTTTTCTCCTCCCACTTTTCTTTCTCCTTACTCTATCTTCTCCCTTCTCTCCCACTTGCTCTTTTTGCTACTCTCTCTCTTTCCCTGTCTGCTTTTTTCTCCTCTTTCCCTTTTCTCTCTTTCTCCTTCTCTCCCTATTTCCATTTTCTTCTCCTTCCTCCTCCTCCCCCTTCTTTTTCCTCCATTCCCTCTCTTTGTTCCCTCTTTCCTTTTTCTTCACTCCTTCTTTTCCCACTGTTTCTCATATGTACACATACATAAAACATCTCATTCTCTGATGCTTTCGTTCTCTCACTGTGTTTTCACTTCCATCTAATTCTCTCATTCTTGTTCTTTCTTGCTCTCACTTTCATTCTCTCTTGCTCTTGCTTTCACTCATGCTCTATTGTCCACTCATCCTCTCTTCTTTCTTATTCTGTCAGTATTCATTGGATAATTTTGACTGAGTGCTGCCATCTGAAGCTTTGGGGTTGATTTTGTTCAAAGCAAGCTGGACAGATAGTTTCACCAATAACAATATGTAATTAAATTTTTCCTTTACTCCTCTGGGGAAGACACATTTAGAATGTCCTTTGATATAGTGCTCTGAAGAATGAAAATATTGTTGTTGTTTTTTGACCCTGGAATCTGTTCCTCTGAGATTTGGAAACCGAAAATATGAACTGTGTCACCCATCTTGTACAGTTTATGTTAAGCAATACAGAGATAAAGTGGATGTTTGCTTGACTTATTTAAGAAGCTCAACTTTTTATATTTTAAAGGAGGATAATACCTGTAGTACTGTGGGTAGTAGCTAGGTGATGCAGTGAATAGAATGCTGTGTTGCCTGAATTCAAATCCATGCAAGTCATTTAATCCTGTTTGCCACAGTTTCTTCAACTGTAAAATGAACTGGAGAAAGAAATGGCAATCCAGGGGCAGCTAGGTGGCGCAGTGGATAGAGCACCAGCCCTGAAGTCAGGAAGACCTGAGTTCAAATGTGGCCTCAGACACTGAACATGTCCTACCTGTGTGACCTTGGGCAAGTCACTTAACCCCAATTGCCTCAGGCAAAAAAAAAAGAAATGGCAATCCAAACCAAAAGCTTTACCAAGAAAATCCCAAATGAGGTCACAAAGAATTGAATGTGAATGAAATTAACTAATAAAAAAGTAAAGATCTTCAGTATCTCAGCATTTTTTTGTAAGGCTCCAATGAAATAATGTAAGCATTGAGCAAATTATAAAGCACTCTATACATGCCTATGCTTATTTTTTCATAGTTATACCTCTTTGTGGCATGGCACTTTTCTCTAGTACTTCTCTAAAATTAAAGGCAATGTAATATAATAAAAAGCATGCTGAATTTGGAGTTAAAGGACCTAGGTTCAAATCCAAACTCTCCATCAATGATATGGGGCAATTGGATTGCCATTCCTTTTCTCCTTTGTATGTTGTACTCCTCTCTCTTTGTCTCTGTCTCTCTGTCTCCATCTCTCTCTGTCTCTTTCTCCCTTCTTCTCTCTCTTCTCTTTGTTTCTCTTCTCTTCCCCTTCTGCCTCTGTTCTCTCTCCCCTTCCCTATTTCCCCTTTCTCTCTCCCTCTCTCTATCCCACCTCTTCTTCCCTCCCTTCTCACCCACGCTTTTTTTTTTCTTTACAATTTTGGTAGACTTTTCCCACTCTTCCTTGAAATCTGGAGATAACATTGACATTGGGAATTTGGTCACCAAGATATCCGAAACTAAATGATTTTTCAGGTCTCCTCTGTCCTTAAAGTCTATGATCCTGAACCCCCATCCCACAGATTTTTCCTTTTCTCTCTTCTGTCCAGCCTGCATGATGAACGTGCACAAGCGCTGTGTGATGAATGTCCCCAGCCTCTGCGGAACAGACCACACTGAGCGTCGAGGACGAATCTACATCAAGGCCCAGATTGATAAAGATGTTCTCACTGTTGTTGGTAGGTGTTGGGGGAATATAGCCTTGGGATCTCTTGAAACAGGATTCTTGCCTTGCCCTTGACTTGTTTGTCCCTCATTCTCCAAGAGGACCATGGCATCAGGGAGTTGGATATAAGTGAGGGAGAGCTGTGCAAAATCAGCAGCCTCCCTTTCTCCTCTGGAACCATCTGGGTCCAGTGGCCAGATATAGACCAGGATGGCAGGGATGGTCCTGGATACAGTGGGAGGACTTAATTTGTATGCTGATCATGAAAGAGAGCAGACAGTGTCTGTGGGCAGGAGACCTTTGGAGACATGGACTTGCCTGCCTTATTATTCTTGATTTGTGAGCTTTGCCCTTTCCTTATGAGCCCAGTCACATTTTGGTCAGGTTCTGTGGGTCTCTCAATTGGTGTTCTTCTCTGTGTCGGTGATTTCTTACTGTGTTTGTGAGGCCCTCGGGGCACTGTGGTCTAACACACAGACAGCTTGGGGCTTCTGGGAGGGAGTTCTGAGCAGTCCCTGTGGAGTTTCCTTCTTCCTGTCTTTTTGTAGTCCTCTTAAACTCCTTGTACTCAAAGCCCTTGATTTTTATTAATAGAACATAAATGGCAAGTTGGTTCCCACCAACATCCTCATGGGAAGCAATATTCACTACACACAAACCCGCAGGGTATGGGGAGGAGGAGAGAGGGAGTTGTGGGGATTTCAGAATATGGCAGCGAGTTTGTGCTTGGTGTCCATGTTAAACTGGATATCTTTTACCTGTAGACTGACCTCTTATCCCTTAAGTAGCCTAACAGGAGTCAAAGCTGTGCCAGAGATTCTGGTTGCTTAGTTTTCCAGGTTGGTAGAACTAAAGTTGCTTTTGAATGATCAAGAAAAGAAGCAGGAGAACCCTCTCAAAAAAACAAAACAAAACATTAAGCTTGTGCTTACTGGAAGAATCCACAGCTCATTCTGTCACCACTTTTGTAGAAGGGAACTGGGGATCAGGGCTTCAATCCTTTTCCCACAAACAGAGTAATGAAACCTTAATCAGAAGAATTCTACCCATCATGGATGTGGTATAAATAAACACACAGGCCTCTTTTTCTTGGGATTGAGAAGAGGCATAGGATAATAGAGAAATGTGCATCCAACAAAAAACAAATTTTCACAAAGGGAATTCCTGACACTATAAGAGATTCTCATATTTGAAAAACATATGTTGACTGTAATATCCCCAGCAAGTGAGAAGAATGGCTTTCCCAGCTTATCATATGATAAGCAAAGCAATTGCTTCATCAACTGGCCTTTAATCCTAGTCATTAGTTGCTTGCCTAAAGAAAAAAAAGTCAAGTTTGTGACAACTTCTTAATTTTTTTTTTTTGGACTGGGTATGTGGACTAGTCAGCAAAATTGATATAGCATAGTATACTTAAATATCATAAAAGCATTAGAATAAATCTATCACACTATCCTCATGGAAAAGATGAAGAGAAATAGTCTAGATCAGGGGTGGGAAACTTTTTGGTTTTTTGCCAAGGGCCATTTGGATATTTATAACATCATTTGCAGACAATACAAAATTGTCAACTTAAAAACTCAAGAAATGGGGGGGTAGTTTAGAAATATACCTAGCATTCAGCTTGTCGTTGCCTGTGGTTGCCTTGGCAGGGTAAGACCAAATGATTTTGTTGGCTTTATATGGCCCATGGGCCAGACTTCCTCACTCTTAGTCTAAATGATGATAGATTTTGTCTAATGAGACTTGGAAAAGGCAGGGTGACTAAACCCACCCCATGATTATTAATGGTTCCATTTAGAATGGATAGAACTCTCCAGTGGAGCAACACAGAGATCTATCCCTGGTCTTCTGCTGTTATACATTTTAACCAATAATTTGGATGGAATCATAGAAGGCAACCTTATCAAATTTGTGGATGATACAAAGCTGAGAGGAATAGCTATCATGCTAGATAACAATTTAATAGGAATACATGTCAAATTCTAAGCTTTGGGTTAAAAACAGTCAACTTTAAAAGTTAAGGATGGGAGAGACATAAAAATCAATTCCTTTATTAAAGATCTGGATGACAAGCTCAATGCTGAGATGATCAGTGTGTTGTTGCAACCCAAAGTAAGCTAATGCTTTTTTGAGAAGCATGGTGTCCAGAAAGAGGAAGGTTATTGAACCTCTGTACTGTCCCCTAGTCAGCAAATCTGGAGTATTCTATCTAGCAATGAGTGCCACATTTTATGAAATGGCTGTCTTCAAATATTTGAGAACTGTCCTGAAGAAGAGAGTTTAGGCTTGTTCTGCTCTCCCCATCTCACCCTCAACTCCAAGGCAGAACTAAGTGGGGAAAATTGCCAAGAGTTAAAGTTTGATGCAAGGAAAAGCATCCTAAATAATAGGGTTGGCTTGATTGATCTAAGTTGTCATGGAAAGAAGAGGCTGTTTCCTCCTGGAATGCTTCAAGCAGAGGCTGAATAATAATGGTGATTTGGAAGTGATTCTTGAGGGCAGTTAGGTGGTATAGGGGATAGAGCACCAGCTCCGGTGTTAGGAGGATGAGTCCAAATCTGGCTTCAGACACTTACTAGCTGTGTGACGTGGGCCAGTCACTTCACATCCCCCTACCACCCCCCCCCAAAAAAAACAGGAAAAAAAGAAAGAAAAGAAAGTGATTCTTTTTTTCTTTTTTTCTGAGGCAATTGGGGTTAAGTGATTTGCCTAAGGTCATACAGCTAGGATGCGTTAAGCGTCTGAGACCAGATTTGAACTCAGCTCCTCCTGACTTCAGGGATGGTGCTCTATCCACTGAGCTACCTAGCTGCTCCCAAAGGAAGTGATTCTGTTTTTTTTTTTCTTTATTAAAGCTTTTTATTTGCAAAACATATGTATGGGTAATTCTTCAACATTGACCCTTACAAAGCTTTCTGTTACAAATTTCCCCCCCTACTTCCCACCCCTCCCCTAGATGGCAGGAAATCCACTACATGATAATTATGTTAGAATACTTGAGAAATCGAATATATGTATACATATTTCCATACTTATCATTGTTGTGCAAGAAAAATCTTATCTACAAGAAAAAAAATCAGAGAAAGGAAACACAATGCAAGCAAACATCAATAGAAAGCATGGAAATGTTATGTTGTGGTCCACATTTCATATCCCTCTCCCTAGGTGTATATGGCTTTCTTCACTGAACAATAGGAACTGGTTTGAAACATTTCATTGTTGCAGAGAGCCATGTCCATCAGAATTGATCATCACATAGTCTTGTTGTTGCTGTGTATATTGATCTCCTGGTTCTGCTCACTTCACTCAGCATCAGTTCATGCAAGTCTCTCCAGGCCTCTCTGAAATCACCCAGCTGGTCGTTTCTTACAGAACAATAATATTCCATAACATTCATATACCATAATTTATTCAGCCATTCAAGGAAGTGATTCTTGATCAAGTATCAGTTGTACTAGGTGAGCACTGATGTCTTCTCACATTTAGAGCTTTGTCATCCAAAATGACAGTTTGAATTTATACTGGGTAGCTTCATAAGGCAGTGGATGTAAGATGCAATGACACATTTCTTTCCAGCCCAACTGTTGTAGGATGCTTCTATGCAGAAGAAAAGAATGAGATCTACCTGAAGTCCATGGACTTCTAGAGGGCATGGTTCTATACATCTGTTTATCCCTTGTCCTCCCAGTCCTGCTCCTAGGACACATATACGCTGTTGATGTTGGTGATCCAATGAGTAGGTGCTTAGGAAACTGGGTTGGATTGTGGATTTTAATCCCCACTTTCTCTCCCCTTTTAATTTTTTTGTTTCTCTCTTCTCTTCTTGTCTTTAAGTAATAGAAAGCGCCAGCAGTACCTGCAGAGTGGGCTTTGCTTTGGACTAAACTCAACTAACATGAACTCTTTGAGTCCAACGGGAACTGAGTCCATTAGGGTGCCATGATTGTTCCAGTGGAGGGCAGAAGACTCTTGATGGTTAGATTCTGAGCAGATTAACCTATTTCTTTTTGCATACCCCGAAGAAGCCTTCATACTTGGCTTTCTAAAGTTTAATACAAAAGGTGATGAATGCCAGACTGTGATCCTACTGTGATCTGTGCCATGGGGTTGGGGCAAGAAAAGCAAGAGTCTGTTCTCTACCTTAGTTTGGCTTGTAACAGAATGGAAAACAGATGGCTCGCTTTCCACTTCTTAGATATTGCTGGGAAAGAGAATTGAAAGAGATTTCACAGCCTGACCCATTAATGTACCATGGGGAAGTTCTTATGATTAGTCCCTTCTGTTATCACTTGAGATCAATTCCTTTTATTTTTTCCTTTGGGATGGTGAATAGTTACAGCTCCTTCCTTTCTTTCCCCTTCCTAACCCTACCCACCCTCACCCCCTACCCAAGAATAAATTGTTTGGAAAAACTGCATGTAAGCCTGGACCACAGAGAAGTAACATATACATGGAGCTTCATGGGTGAAAAGGGGGAGTGAGGAGTTGATGAAATAAACTGCTTTCATCATTGATATTCAGTGCCTACAGATAGCTCCAGAAGGAGCCATTGCCGTAGTTGTGACAAAAATGAGAATCTGCTGCCACCTGGTGACATTTTTGAAGCTACACACATATTAAAGAAAGCTGAGCTATAGAAGGTTTAGGGAAAGCCAGCTTGAAAAAAAATTAAGAAGATGGTAATGGGGAAGTCTAGGGATGATGACATAATCTTTTTTGGTGTGATCCAGTAAAACCTATGGACCCTGTCTCAAATAATGTTTTTAAATGCATGGGATTTCCAAAAAATAATAATAAATATTAATACATGCACAGAATTACAAAGGAATCAATTATAGTAAAATACAGTATCAAAATATGATTCACAGATTCTCAATTTAAGATCTCGTGCTCTAAAAATTAGATTTAGGGTAAAAAGGCATATGCTTGGGTTTTTGAAATCATGATGCATGTAGATAGAATGAACATAATCTCTTTTTACAATAAAATTGGCCTTGCTCTATTTGAATTTTTAAAAATCAATGACCTGAATAAAGCTATAGATATCATGCTTTTGGGATGACAAAATCAGGTTCCAACAAGATATTTATAGGATGGAATGATGGAGCAAAACTAATAAGGTAAAATATATTAGGGATACATATGACATCTTATACTTGAGGTCAAAGAATCAACTATAAAAATGCAGAATAAGGGAGAAATACCTATGAAGCAGCTCAGGTAAAAAGACTTGTGGGGTGGGGTAAGGTAAAGGGGTTTTTAAAAAAGTCATTTTCTGAGCTAGTGAGTTTCCATATCACTGGAGACCTTCAGTGGAAGTTGGGTGACCATTTGCTGTAGAAAAGCTTCATCCTCAGGTATGACCTTGAAGTTACCTCTCAGCTCTGAGATTTTTCCTTCATATAAGCTGAACTAAATTTGTTAGAATTAAAGGAGGGAAAAAGATCTCTTACCCTGGTGTTCTTTGGTGACATCCTGCTAGTAAAAGGGAAGCTTTTTGAGAGTAGGGACTTTTTCATTTTTGTCTTTGTGCCTTCAGTGTCTAGCACGATGGTCAGAATCTTAATTTTTTAGCTGGATCGTTCTTTTTCATTCCTTTCCTGATTCTATAGACTGTGTCCACATCAGCTCTAAAGATTCATATATATTATCTGGAGAAGCCACATTTTTCTAAGATGTGCTCATTCTACTCATTGTTTGTTGAACTTTGTTGAAGGGAGGAAGGAAACAAGCATTTATTAAACATTTACTGTGTTCTGTGCTAAATGCTGAGGATATTCTTATAGTCAAGAAGCTTATATTCTATTGGGGAATGACAATGCACAGGAGCTGAAAAGGAGTGGAGGAAGGGAATGAAGATACCCAGTTCAGGGGTATGGTTTTGAAGTCCAAAAACTAGGAACATCTTCCTCTCCTCTTCCCTCCTCTGCCTCTTCTCCTTCCCTTTCTTCCTTTCTTCTGCTTTCTCCTCTCTTCTTCTTCCCCCTCCTTCTTTTTCCCCCTCCTCTTTCCCCATCTTCTTCCTCCCTCCCCCTCTTCCTCTCATCTTCTTCCCTTTCCTTCTCTCTTCTTGCTTTCCCTTCCTCTTTCTTCCTCCTCTCCCTCCTCCTTCCTTCTTTTCCCTCTTTATTCCCTTTTCTTTCCCCTTCTCTTCTTCTTTCCCATCATCCCCTCTTCCTTTCCTCTTCCCCCTCTTCTTTTTATCCCCCACCTCCTCCTTTTCCCCCTTCTTCCTTTTTCTTTCTCCCTTGCCTTCCCTTTTTTCTTTCTTTCTTTATTTCACATATAAACAAACTGAGGCTTAGATATATTGAGTGATTTGACCAAGGTGACATAGCTAGCTAGTGTCAGAACTGGAACTGGAACTCCTTACTTCAAGTCTACAACTTTGTCCGTTATGTCATGCTGACTACTTACATTATTACATGTGAGTTAGTTGTTTGAATTATGTCCAACTCTTCATGACCCAATTTGGGGTTTTCTTGGCAAAAATTCTAAAGTGGTTTGCCATTGTCTTCTCCAACTCATTTTATATCAAAGAAACTGAGGCAAACAGATAAGTGGCTTACCCAGGATCATATAGCTAGGAAATATCTGAATCCAGATTTGCACTCATGTCTTCCTGATTAAGGCCCTGTGTTCTGTATATTTAGCTGCTCCCTGACATGAATTTTGATATCTGGCCTCAGACACTTGATAGCCAAGTTCTCATCTGTTTCAGTCTCCTTATATGTAAAATAGGATTAATAATAACACCTGCCTCCCAGCATTTTTTTGAAGAATTTGTAAAGTGCTTAGTTCAATACCTGGTATATGGTAGATACTTAATAAATTATTGTTAAAATGTTAAAAAACAAAATAAAAATGTCTGATAAGATGCTAAAAGTCTAAGAATTATGACCCTGATTTTACAGATGGGGAAATTGAGGCCTACTATTCCTTCTTCAGTACCAAAGGACATAGTATGAAGTCATGACAAAGTTTATTGGATAGGAAATATCCAAGATGCCCAAGGGGAACTTAGGTCCTCTGAATTCTCTAGAGTTAGTATTCCTTCCCTAGTACCAAAGGATGTAGCATGAAGTCATGACAAAGTTTGCTGTATAGGAAGCAGTGGGAGTGGTTAGTAACAATAACAAGGGCCCCAGGATTGTGTGGATATCAAGGAATCCATTTTTGCAAACCCTAAGAAGGATTGGACTGTGTTTGTAGTTCTTACATAAGTAATTAACAGCCACTAAGTGTAAATTGGATTCCCTGCTAGCTGAGAAAATGAAAGGTCTTGACGAGCAACTCATCGCATCTCATCAACAGCCTTATGGATAAAGAAGATGAAAAAATATTCTTGAAAAGGATCAAAGGAATGAGGCATACTAAACTAGGTTTCCAGGGAAAAAATGTTGAAGGTATTCAGGAGCATCCAGATCAGAGTCAAGAGTTTACATTGTGGAAGATAGATGATAAAGAGAAGGAAAAGAAGCTTTGACCTATTGGAATTTGGATTTCAAGGCACAGGACTTGAATTCACTCACATTCAGGCTCTGAAACAGTCTACCTCTGTGGAAAATCTCTTAATCTCTCAGTTTCCTCTTTTATAAAATATGGCGTTTGGTGTTTGGGATAGACATCTTTATGTTATCTTCTAGCTCTAAATCCTATCAGTCTTTGAACATAATAAATTTATTTCTCACAATCTAGAGCAGTTATTCTAAATCAGTGTCCTTAAACTTCTTTAACATCTCAATTCAATTTGGTAAACATTCATTAAGCATTTACTATGTGTTAGACTATGTGCTAAGTTCTGGGGAGATAAATAAGAAAAAGATAGTCCTTGGCTTCAAAGAGTTTTCAATCTAATGAAGGAAAATAACACAAAAAAGAAAGCTGAAAGAAAAAAAAGGGTGGAAGCCAGTAATGGGACATGATATTCTATAGTACGACATTCTGTGGTGTTAAAACAAAGCAGAGTTCCTTATGGAAAATAGAATTACTGGAGAGTTATGTGACTCTGTAAAGGAAGGCTTGGGGAGAAATTTAATGTCCCATACTCCAGCCCTTCAATCAGAAGACAAAAGCAGCTGTTGAGTTTTTAAAACTGCATCAATCTATTTGGTGATAATATTGCCTGTGATCAGTTATTATTTTATCTTGATGGAGAAATTATGTCTGCAAGAGTTGAAACCAAACAGATCATCTGATGAAAAAAGCAAGAAAAAAGTTAGGGGAAAAATTTTTCCCCTCATCCCTCTCAGGAAAACTTTTTTCTTGCTTACTTTATTGAGGAAAATAGAGAAAATTTAATGAGAATTTCTTTCCAACATCTTAAAAACCCTCTGCAACATAATGTTTATAGAAAAAAAACAAGAAAGGGGTCTCTGTAGGTTTGGGGGCAAAAGTTATGTTTTTTTAATCATTGCTGCAGACTAAAGATGAAGATTGGTCTCTCTGCCTCAAGTTTCTCTCCCCTTCAGTTCTTCTTCCACTCAAATTTCTTTTCCTAAAGCACAGTTCTGATTCTCTGCTTATTATATCCCAATGATTCCCTATTATCTCTAGAATCAAATGTAAAATCCTGTTTTTGGCTTTCAAAGGCCTTTATAACCTGACCTCTTCTACCTTTCCAGTTTTTTTCTTAGACTTTATTCCAAACTCAACTATTTTGTAATTTAGTATTGTTCCTCAAACAAGATAGCCTATCTTCTGGCTTGGATATTTTCATTGGCTGTCTCTTCTACTTGGAATTCTCTTGCTTTTCATTTCTTTCTCCTATCTTCCCTGTTAAAAGTCCTAGCCAAAATCTCAACTTCTGCAAGATACCTTTCCTGTTCTCCATTAATTCTAATGCCTTCACTCAGTTATAGTATTATTTTTATTATTATTTAGAATTTCTTTGTATCTCAAAATTTTAGTATAGTTCCTGATCTATGGTATAGGATTAATACATGTTTGTTGATTTGATTTTTCGTTTGTTTGTTTGTTTTTTTGTTGAGGCAATTGGGGTTAAATGACTTGCCCAGGGTCACACAGCTAGGAAGTGTTAAGTGTCTGAGACCAGATTTGAACTCAGGTCCTCCTGATTTCAGGGCTGGTGCTCTAACCACTGTGCCACCTAGCTGCCCTGTTGATTTGATTTTAAAAGTGTCTAGGAAGATAGTTTTGGAAATTGAGATTAAGTTTTCTGAAATGTATCTGACTTGAAAAGGATTGGCTCCTGGCTAAGGTTAGAGTATATCCAATATATTTTATTCTTCACTAGATGGAATGATCAAAAGAGCTTAAACTTGAAAATGTAGAAGAATAGGAAAATGTGTCCATATTTATCTGTTAAGGCATAAACTACAGAGATCAGAAGGTAGGATATAGAAAGAACAGGTGAAAGTTCAGAATAAATTGAGGCTTGAAGGAAAACAAAAGCAGGTAGCAAAAAGTCCTTTTTAATTGTTTTATTTGTAAGGTAAGAAGAAAAATAAAGAGTTAATAGTCAATTCTTGAAGATTGCTGTGACAATGATGATATGAATTGTAGAAAAATAAAAAAGTTCTTACATAGCCAAGTTCCAATTAGTGCAAATAATTAATTCTTTGATGTCATTGTTTTATTTGAATTTTTACCCCACATTTCCATTGGGTTGAAAAGATTTGCCATATTTTCCATAATTATAATTTGAAATAGTATAAATTTGAATGCATGAAACCACTTCAGAGGAGTCATTATTCACATTAACTAGAACTTACCAGTGACATCTTTTTTGTTTCTAATTTCTTTTCTTTTCACAGGACAATACAACAAAAAATAGTTAATTGAAAAACAAAATAAGTCAGGTGATAGCAAGATTTCATTTAACTGATCTCAATTAATTTAAATTACACCATCTCGATGGCATAAGTTATCTTAGGAAGACAAAAGAATTTCCTGAACTATCAAGCAAGAGAAGGGTCATGGGGAAGTTTAAATTAAGTAAGGAACAAGACTAATAGAAGAATGAAGAATGATGAAAAAGATAGATTCTCAGTCTTTAGAAAGGAAAACGTTAGTCACCATGAGCCAGAATAAGCTCATCAAGAATGAGCCAAGTTAGACTAACTTGTCATTCAGTCATTTCAGTCATGCTTCATTCTTTGTGATTCATTTGTAGTTTTTTTGGCAAAGAAACTGGAGTGCCATTTCCTTCTCTAGCTCTTTTTACAGATGAGAAAACTGAGGCAAAGAGTGACTTGCCCAGGATCATATAACTAGTAAGTATTTGAGGCCTGATTTGAACTCAGGTTTTCCTAATTCCAGACCTATCTACTGTGTCACCTATCTTCCTTCATTCTAAGTTAATTTCTTCTTTATATAGTATTATTCACAATGGATAAGGAGAATTTTATAGACATCACATGCCTGGAATTTCTCCATGATTTTAATATATTCTCTTATAAGATCCTTGTCAATTATAGTTATATAGTTAGATACATTCAAAGCTAATTAAATGACTGGATTCAAAAATTAACAATTAATGTATCATTTCAATTTGGAGGGAAATTTCTAGTGGTGTAACCTAGGAAAACTATCATAAATCCTGTGCTATTCAATATTTCTAGCAATGACTTAAGTTAGGGCATAGATTGCATGCTTCTTACATTTATGGATGAGAAATGGGAGTGATAGCTAACACTGGAAGACAGAATCAAAATCCCCTAATGATGTTTGGCTGGAATAAATGGCCCAGTGGTCATAAAGTGAAATAGAATGGGAATTAATATAATATCACTTAGTTGAATTTAGAAAAAAATGACTAAGTATAGGATGGAGGGAAATTGGTTAGAGTGCAAGAAAATTTAATTCAACAAAAACTTATTAAGTGCAAAGAATTTAATATGTGAAAGGCATTAGAGCCATAAAGATGAAAGAAAGTCCTTAAGGAACTTCGAATATAATAAGTGACCTAATTACATGTGCACAGAAAAGTATTTTATACAGTAGAATGTGTTAAGAATAAAGAAGGATTCTTAAGTGCTTTGGGAACTTTTGAGGAAGGAGGAAGATGGATAGTTAATGAAGGAATGGCACTTGAACTGTGTCTTGGAGGAAGAGAGTTATTTCATCAAAGAGAGTTATGAAGGGGAGGGAAATCTAGACCTAGGTGATGAACGGTAAACAGGGGTAGAAGAAGGCATAATAAGCTCAGGAGATAAATAGGTCGGTTTGATCAAAACAGAAGAGTATTTGAAATAACCAAATATGATTTTTCTAAAAGTCTAAGAAATGGGACAACATATAGAAGTTCTCATATAATAATATATATGTGTGTCTATGTGTATATATGTATGTAGTGTGTTGAGATTTACAGAGTATTTTTAAAAATGTTATCTCATTTGATCTTTACAATAATCCAGTGAGAAAACCAAGGCTGTAAATTATTTGTCCAAACTCATACAACTAGAAGGTATCTGAGGGCAGGATTTGAACTCATCTTCCTGATTCCAAATCCAATACTTTATCAGTTAAGGTATTTAATGGCAAAAAGACAAGGTTCCTAGAAATCTATTTTGAAGCTTCCTGGGTCCCTAATAGCAAGAACAAGACTGCAATGGTGGGGATGGTGAATGAGCTACAGTCTAGAATACATAGTTTGGAAGGGGATGCACCTTATGCTAGCTAGTTGACTTGCTGGCCATCAAAGTGCTAGAATTAGGAACACATGAGTTTGAATTCTGCCTCAGACAGTATTTGCTTCATGATCCTGAGCATGCTACTTAACTTTTTTTCCAGCCTCAGTTTCCTCATCTGTAAATCGGAGATAATAATAGCACATGCTTCACAAGGTTGTTGCGGGAATCAAATTTTATAACATATATAAAGTACTTTGTAAACCTTAAGGTTCTTTATAAATTCCATGATAATTGCAACTGTTAGTGTATCAGTGAATTCTAGAGACACAGTAACTTTGGGAACACAAAGATCTAAGTCCTATGTGATTTTAATCAGGGTAGAAAACTCGATAAATATGGAAACTTCTTCTAGCACTAGAGAACAGAAACGTTTTTGTTAATTTATATATATATATATTTTTTTGGTGAGGCAGTAGGGGGAAGTCACTTGTTTAGGGTCACACTAATAAGAATAAGTGTTAAATGTCTGAGACTAGGTTTGAACTCGGGTCCTCCTGATTGCAGGGCTGGTGCTGTGTCTGCTGCACCATTTAACTACCCCTGGGTTAAATCTTAGAGATAATCTTAGAGAAGTTGCCTGGAGCATCAGGAGGTGAAATTGCTTTACTGATGATCATATTGTATGTCAGATACATTATTAAAATATTGAGAGATTTAACAGATGTAGAGGTCATTTAGTCTAACAGGTTCATTTTACAGATGAAAAAACTGAGTCCCTAGAGTTTCAGTGGCTTGCCCAGTGTCACATAGGCAGCAGGATTTGAACCTGGGTACTTGGAGGCCAGATCTAGCACCATGGTACCTTTCTACTTGATTCTGTGCTCTCTGAACTCCAAGGCAAGCCTACCATTTACTGCCTTTCCCTAGAGTCTCCCTTCACTTCATTGTCTTTCTTTTTTAAGTTTCCCTCTTTTGCCCAGGCTTCAAGTCCAGCAACCACTCATAATCCTACTAATAATTACCATGGAAACTTTGACTTTGATTTCCAGCTTGCACTGACTCCCCCCTCCTTAGGCACAGTCCTGATGGCCTGTAGCTCCTGGGGATGGAGAGGAGGCTCACCTTGCTTCAGGGTTACTGCAACTCAAACCTCCTGAGCTCAACATATTCACTAGCCTCAGCTTCTCCAGGGACTATAGCATGGCCCACAATGCACCCACCTTTTTAAGAATAGAAATATAAATATTGTAGAATAGAACTAGGGCTCCATATTATGATGTATAAAAAGTTCAAGAGACAGAATTTCTGTGATTAATTATGGCTAGTGAATAAGAAGAAGATGGTGCCTTGGACATTTTTTGTAAGCCAAAGACAAATTTTGGAGGCCTCTTGATGCTTATAAATCATTGGAAGAATGAGTGTTCGCAACGGCAGCAATTGGCTCTGATAAAGAGTTAATAGTTAATAAGAGGGGGCAGCTAGTTGATACAGTGGATAGAGAACCAGCCCTGAAGTCAGGAGGACCTGAATTCAAATCACTTAACACTTCCTAGCTGTATGACCCTGGGCAAGTCATTTTTGCAAGCAATTGCCTCAGGAAAAAAAAGTTAATAAGAGAATGAATATTATAATGAGAAGTGAACCTATTCTAATGAAAGGCTGAGGGTTGTGACTTTGATTACTCTCTCTTACTTCCAAACCACCTCCAGCCTAGGTAATCTAGACAGAGCATCTATCCCTATCCTAGTCTGAGTAGAACACAATGTACTTCTCCAGTTGTGTGGGATCTGAACAAGATTGAGGAGAAAGTAAAATCCAATCTCATTATCAGCTCTGTTCTTCAGAAGCTAATATGACCTTGTAGATAATGGGGAAATAGGAAGGGGAAAAATATCTTAGAGTGCCCCAATATAAATAGTTGGTTATTTAATAATCATTTCTCTCAATACCTTTGTTTTGTGGAATAGCAATTTTTCCAGATAGGGACTGAAGAACACTTAATCTCAATCCCTCCTCTTATATGAGGAAAACAAAATTCAGAGATGTGAAAGAGCTTAATTACACTCTTGCAGGTCAAGTGAGTAGCAGAAAGGGGATCAAAATCCATGTTTTCTGATTCCAAATCTTCCTTTCTTCTGCTTCATAATATCTTCCATTCTGGAAGTACACCAAGAACTGCCCATCTGTTCACTGGAGACCCAGAATTTGAATTGATTCCAATTACCATGCATGAATGTAATCTTTTCCCAAGAATATGAAGGTTGTAGCGCGGGATAGTAGTTTGGTACCTGCCAAGGACACTAATTGTGTCTATATAATTTTTGAATGTTCAGACCAATCAGTGGTTGTGTGTGTGTGTGTGTGGGGGGGGTAGTGGTCCTAAGAGGTCTGAATGGGAAGGCCTCAAGCCAGAAAAACCCTGAAGTCAGTCTGTGCTGTCCAGGGATGCTTTGCTCTTGGTATCTTCCTTCTATTCTTTATATATTTATATGTTCCATTCTTTATTTTTAGGGGGGAGAAGACAGGCAGAATGTGGGCAGGTGCTTAATTTGGGATGACAAGAAGGAAGCTG
Source organism: Myrmecobius fasciatus (assembly GCA_023553655.1). NCBI lineage: Eukaryota > Metazoa > Chordata > Mammalia > Dasyuromorphia > Myrmecobiidae > Myrmecobius > Myrmecobius fasciatus. The sequence continues at coordinate 373,925 of JAJPUD010000571.1, read as the reverse complement.
CTCCTAAATCAAAAAAAAAAAAAAAAAAAAAGGAAAGGTCGCTCAAATTCTTAATCTCAGGGCCTTCACATTCAAGATTTGTAGGACATTTCTGGTCTCAGGAAAATAAAGTAGACTTAAAAGTTCAAAGCTGTAAAAGAGGCCAGAAGTTCAATCTATTTATTTTACCAATGGAGAAATAAAGGCCCATAGAAGTGAATATTGGGCATTTCAGTAATCTGTATTGCATCTAATTTCTATGCTACAAAGCTTCTTAAACTATGGGTTGTGACCCCATATGGGGTCATGTAACATAATGTGAGGGTTGCAAAATTATGATTTATTATCAGTAAATGTTTGATTTATATTTCTATTTTACATAATTTGGGGTCATATAACTATTTATCAGCCAAAAAGGGGTCGTGAGTGGAAGAATTTAAGAAGTCCTGCTACTAAACTATAGATTCCATGAATGGAGGGCAAATAACTAATCTCAGCTTTCTATCTTCGCTAATACCTAGCACAGTGCAATGCACATTTGTTATTGTTCACTCATTTTAGGTGTGCCTGAGTCTTGTGATTACATTTGGGATTTTCCTGGCAGAGATACTGGAGTAGTTTGCCATTATCCTTCTCCAATCCATTTTACAGATGTGGAAACTGAGGCACAGTTAAGTGGCTTATTCAGGGTTATTAAGAGTTATTAAGTGTCTGAGAACAAATTTAAATCCAGGAAGATGTTTTCCTGATTCCAGACCTGGAATTCTTTTCTATTGTACCACCAGCTGTCCTGTGCACATAGTAGGTACTTAATTAATATTAGTTAAATGAGCAAATGAGGTAACTTGGCTGGAGTCAGAGATGCCACTGGACAATTTGAGACTAGAGCCCTACTCTCTGGATTTCTAGGCTAGTCCTTTCCACAAAATACTAGCCTTTCCTTTTAATTACATGGCATTGCTCTTTACAAAAGGCCCTTTTTGGGGGGCTATGTAGTGGAAAGAATATAGGACCTGATCTTTAGAGATTTGGGTTCAAATCACAAAGAGATGTACTGGCTGTGTGATTTTGGACAATTCATTTACTCTGAAAAATTCAGTTTCTTTCTCTGTAAAAGAGGGGATGATAATTCTTGTTTAACCACAAGATGGTGCTGCTAGCCATTAACCTTGCAACACAAAAAGATCAGGCTCAGCTCTATTCCTAGGCTCACTAAGCTAGTTATATATTTCACCCTGTTATGAGGAAGCAATAAGCTTTCTGCAGTACTCAGAGAAGGGGGAATCAGCTCTTATGTTTGCTCAGTTCAGCTATCTTCCCTATCTTTCCTATATAATTTTTTTTTTCATTCTGAGGCAAAATTTGTTAAATTGTCAATTACAACCCCATGTGGGGGTCACATAACTGAATGTGGTACTCACAAAAAAAATTGGCAACAGTAAAACGTTTCTGAATGCTCTGTCCTACAGTATCAAATATTCTACTTAAATTTAATTCTTTATGTAAAAATAAACAAGCACAGCTATCTCATTAGTATACTTTCATCTTTAAAAATGGTAAAATTATATGTATATCAAAAATTGTTTTAAATTAAACTTATGATTTATTATTTGTAAAAGTTTGATTAGTATACTTACTTTACCAGGTTGCATAAACATTTCCTGGTGAAAAGGAGTTGCAAGTAGAAAAAAGTAAAGAAGATTTGGTCTAGGGAATAGGATTCCTATGGATTTAACCAATAAGGTTATTTTTAAGACCCCACCTACTGAAGAAAAAAAAACACCAACACCAACCAATCAATATTCTCCTTGATCTTGCAATACTTTATTGAGTCCTAGTCATGTAACCTTAGTATGATGGAGTCATGTCCTCCCAGGAAAAGACAGAACATCTTAATTGTGTTCAGTGTTTTAGTCTTTGTATAATCAATGTAATTAGTAAAATAATAATAAAACATCTACTTTTTGGATCAATTCCTGCAGTTTTTCTTAGACCTAGACAACTCCAGAGCATCAAAATAACATGCTTCAAACTTAGGACTTCTAGGGAACTTCTAGTCCCCCAAAATTGTTCTTGCTGGAAGTAGGTGAAAGAGTATAGAATATACAACATGGTTCCCAACTAATATTGAACTTACTCTTTCAAGTAGGGACATTTACTAGATGAATGACTCAGGATTTCTGGAACTGGGATCAAAATTCTTCTCAAGGTCTGGGGCATGAATATGGGATTAGACAGAAGCTGCTGCAGCCAGTGTTTTTCCTTTCATTGTCCTAGAATTTCATTGTTCTAACAGATACTGTTGGTTGCTTCTCACTGGAGCATCACCATGGATGCTACTAAGTAAGAACTGGCCAAGTATTTTCTACCTCACCTACCTTCTTACTGAACTTGAGCCCTTCAGTTCAAGTTTCTGGTAATTAAGGATCAGATCCCACCACACTTCAATTCATTGACTTTCCCCAGTTTTTTGTTTCTATGGAAAGAACTAACCTGAGATATAGTCCTTCACTACACTTACACAATCTACTTCAGAGTTGTGGGGAGGAAAAGTGATGAGAAATGGAAGACCTGACTTCAAATCTGACCTTAGATTTGTCAATTTAACTAAGTCGCTTAATCTTTGTCTGCCTCAGTTTCCTCACTTGTAAAGTAGGGATGATAGACCTATATCTCTGGGTTGTTGCCAGGATTAAAGGAAGTATTTGTAAAGAATTTAAAACAGTGTACTTAATAAATGTGTTTCCCCTTTCTTTTTTCCTTCTTAAGCCTTAAAACATTATTTGAATATAAGCTATGATTTTCTATTTTCAGAATATGATCATTGTACTTAAATAGAAACAAATCTAAAAACAGATATTTGTGCCAGCTGTTAAGGGGATTCCCTAATGCTGTTGACATTCAGAAATTTCTTCCTCACTATATTTATAGTCCTATTATAGATTTGGTTCAACCTTCACCTCCCTAGCCTAATGATAATATTAATTATAGGGTTATTTTTATATAACACTTTATGGTTATATATCAATATCAAAAAAGAAGTAGATCTACATCTCCAACTCACACTTATGAGTTGTGACCCCTAGAGTGTAACTCTCTCTGGTTCAAGGTAATCTTTGGGTCTGTGGTCCTAAAATTATGACTTATTAATCCCCATTTATGGGGATGACAGTCAACTCAGTCAACTGAGTAATACAATTAATTCAAAGAAAAGACATTTTCTAAACTTTTATATTAAGAACAATAGTAACAAAATATCTCCTTTGCAAACCTGGGGTATACTCTTCCACAAATAGTCATCAAGAAGAATTAGTGCACATATTAAGTATAATAGCTGACAGGTACACACACACAAGAGGAATACATGTATTTGAAGCATATGGGAGAAGGAGCAATTCATACAGGTGATGTGCAAAGTCTCACAGTCACTGATATCCTTAGAATGCTCCCATGGTCTTGTAGTCTCCACAGAATGATGCTCCTTGGTCATAGTCACCTCTGCTTCTAAGTTTTCCTATGAGATTATCTTTCTTTTACTGTTAATAATACACACCCCATGTGCAGTTATTTACATGTTGTCATCTCATCCCCATTTCCATGTTAGAATGGGACTTCCCTGAGCTTAAGAAATATGTTTTTACTTCTTTTTATATCACCAGTTGTTAGCATTATACCTGCTTAATTGCTTAATAAGTGCTTGTTAACTAACTGGGTTGGATGACATCCTGTTTCTAGGGTATTTTTCATACTTTTGGAAAAAACAAGAAATCATGTCGTAGCAGAAGTCTTGGCTCTGGAGTTTGCCATCTCCAAGGTGGTCTCCCAGCTCTGGGTATTTACTCCCCTAACTTTTTTTCTGACTCACTTAATTCACAGCTACACTTCTTAACAGTTTTGACTCTCTTTTTACCTTTTTTTCTTATATTCTTCCATGTTAATGAGGGAATAGAGAAAGTGCCACGACTGCAAGATGCCATGGGGCAGGGTGTGAGGGTGGGGAAGAAAAAAAGGGGAAATATGAAGAGTAATCTAGTTGCTCTATTCTATACTGCCAGAGCTTCTTTCTGAGCTGGTAGGCTTGCTTTTTAAAATAGCCTCAAGGGACATGGCTGATTCATTCATTCAACCAGTTACTAGATTTTCGTATGTTTTATAACTTACCTTCCTTCAAAGGTCATGATCTTATAATTGTCTCAAGTTAATTAACTTATGTTTTTATGTCTCTTAAAAGAATAAATATGTGGGAAAACTTCCTTATACATACCTACTTATAATCTCAAGCTAATTATTTAGTGTCCACCCATTTTTGTGAGATTGTAAGAAAATTGCTATTTAATCAGTCATATGTGCCTCTTTATGACTCTCCAGTTCATTTTACAGCTGAGGAAACTGAGGCAAGCAGGATTAAGTGACTTGCCTAGAGTCACACAGTAGTAATTGTCTGAAGCTAGATTTGAACTCAGGTCCTCTTGACCCTAGGGCTGGCACTCTATCCATTTTACCATCTAGATGTCCTACAAAAATATTTGTATGCATATATGTCCTATAAAATATAGGAAAATCTTGTGTGAGTCTGTATATATTTGTATATACATATGTTAATGCTATGAGTAAGGCAGGAATTACCTCCTTTTTATAAAGGAGGTTAGCTGTCCAAGTCCTTTGCTGTCAAGACCAGGACTCTTACTATACAGTGTTGCTGTCTTTCCCTTTTCCTCATTCTCATGCCATTTATCTTTCTCTGGACCTTCTTTGAGTCTCCTCCCCTATAGATCTATATACAATGTCCAAGGTGGGAGATATCTATGATTTGTAGGAGAGAATACTATGTCATCCATTTTAACTGAAGTTATTCTGTATATTGCCCCCTGTCTCTTAAGAAGAAAAATTCAGTAAACTCCAAATCTCTTGATTGTACTGCTCTAGGGCACCTGGCAAGGGTTACCTTGATGAAAAAGTGAGCTCACTTTGTAGGTTCACCTGTGTAGAAAGCAATAGCCACAAGGTGGCAGGAGTGTATTACTTGCTGCTGTCCTTTCTCAAAGGGAGCCAGTTCTCTAATTAATTAAATTCAGCAAACATTTATTAAGTGATTATTATATGTAATGAATGGAGGAATGCAAAGATAAAGGGTTAATCCACATTCTCAAACAGTTCAGAGTCTAACAGGAAGGTAAGATAAAAGTGCAGATAATGGAAATAAAAGAATATGAGGGAAGTTCACAGGACAATTTCAAACAATATACTAAAATCATCTATCCACTTGTTTAATTCTTTTTCAGTTTTGTTAGAAATGAATGCAGTGTGAGAAATGATACTCTTGGCCTGAGAAGCTGATGTGTACTTGGCTTCTGAAGTGGGTAGTAAATTAATTAGCAAGTGATTTAATAATCTCACATTTTCATAGCACTTTTAAGTTTATAAAATGATTTCTTTATAGCAACCTTTTGTGGTGCTATATATTATTATCCTATTTTTATGGATGAGAAAATAAAAGCCCACCCTATTGGTATTAAGTGCCTTATTCAATGTAACATAGATTTTAAATTCTGTAGTTCAGACTATAACCCAACTTGGCTTTAAACTAATATTTCTTTCTATTACATGATAAGCACAGTTTGGATAAGAGGGAGGATTCATAATACTTTTTCTTTTATTCCATCTTACTTTTTCCTAATCCCTGAATCTTCCTATGTATTGTTCATTGGTTTGGGGATTTTGATTTTGACTTTGTGGTATTTGAGGGATAGACAAGTTTAATAACTAGAGCATACCTTTAATCATCACCTCCCATCCCCTTTCTAGTTTTAACTTTCACCAAAAAACAAGCAAACAAATACAACACCTTGGAAGCAAGTAAACATCCTGGTGTCTAGGCACCCAAAATTTTAAAATGCCTTTTTGACTTTTAGATAAATGCTTGTTGACTTGGTGTGCTAGATATACAGTAACAGTAACAATAAAAGTAGTCATATGCTCATTTTTCTTTTTTTATTTTCTACTGTTCTTGTTAATATATCTGAATGCCTGTGCTTGTCAGTGGTAGTTAAAATAAAATCTTTTTTTATATGCTCAAATGATTTTGGATCTATCCTCTTAACAATGGACATAATAAACCATCCATGCCTCTGCTTCTCTTACATGATATTTTTCAATGTTCTTCTTTAAGTTTTTATACCCCAGTGATTCTACCCAATGTGTTAGATTTCCTTAACTTTATTATCTCCCTTTAGACTCTAGTAGAGAAAGCCTAGGGAATAGCAGAACTCCTCTCTTTTCTGGTTGATGGATCTGCCTCCAGACTGGCCCCAAAATTGCCTTTGAAGGAAGAAACTTTTGTGGTGGCAAGAGTCCAAAGGAAATTTTCTGAAAGGTAAAGGTCAGGATTCAATCCAGAATCATCCTGGCTATTAGTCCCGGCATGTTGTCTACTACATCACATTGGACTGTGATACCAAGCAATTTGCCTAACTTCTCTTAGAGATTGTTCTAAACAATTCTCTAAGATCATAATTTGCAGAGAAAGTGTTAATTGCATTGAGAGGGAGAGTTTTCCTTGCCACTGAAATCATAGGTCCAGTACTTGTCCCTAACCTCAATCATTAATCAGTTTTTCCTTATATGAAGTCATAATCTTTCTCTGCACTAGAGCAAATCTACAGAAAACCTCTCCCCTTCGCCTATGCCTTTCTGGTTGATATTTATCTATTAAAAGCTACCCTTTAAGGCTGATAATTCAATTAAGTCTGAATTCCCCTAACTGGACCATCATGCCCATATCTCTGTCTTTTC
>JAJPUD010000571.1:247548-363956 GCA_023553655.1 Myrmecobius fasciatus | reverse complement strand
ATATATAATCAATCTCATAGACTGTTATCTGTGTGATTGTTGAAAATAGTGTAGGAAGAAGCCTGGATTTGGAAGTGAGAAGACCTAGATTCAGTTCTGTTCTAGGATAATTTGGACCCCTCCGGTCCTTAGCAATTTGATTTCTAAAATGAGGGAGATGGACTAGGTGACATCTAGGGACCCATGGCCTAGGTAGCTAGGAATCCTGTAGCAAATGAAGCCACTGGAGGTGCATGATTGCTGCGTCACCGCTGGATGGAGACATTTCTACTTGGACAGAGTCTGATTACTCTTCCCCTTGCAGCAGGTGTTAGTAAATAGAGTGGAATTGGCCATGGTGGATGGTCAGTCATAAAGCTGTAGTCCTAAATGCTTTAGGACAGCAGCAGTAATAGCTTACCGCATGCCTGAGCTGCCTAATTTGTTTAATAATCTGACACAACTGTAATATAGCATGTAGAGCATAAAAGGGGATCCGGGCTCCATGGGACACCGGCACAAGACACTGAGTGGTGATTGATGCTGGAGCATTTTTTTTTTTATAACCATTAGTATTCCCTTCATATGCACTGAGACAATCAAGAAAGGTTTCCAGACGTTTTTGTTTGCTTGTGACACAGCACAGCCTAGGGGACAGGGCTGCATTTGGTGTCAGGGAGAATTAGATCCAAATCCTGTTTCCATATTGGGTGACATTAGCATTTTTCATTTTTTTGGCTTTATTTCTGACTTTACCATCATGTCCCCTGCACATCTTACTCTCCTTCCGTGGCTTTGCAGTTGCCTTTTTCTGTGTTGTTTCCCCCGTTCAAAATTAAGCTCTCTGAGAATAGGGATACTTGTATTCTCAGTACTCAGTGGAGTGACTGGCACATGGTAAGAGTCTAATACTTGCTTATTGACCGGCTCTGACCCTTATGTGGCCAACAAGTCAAGACTCTAGAGCTAGGAGGGATCTCATAGGCTATCTACTCCCACCCTACATTTTACATTTGAGGAAATAGATGCTTAAATGACTGACCCTAAGTCACTCAGATAAGTAGCCCTGATTTCCTCATCTATGAAATGAAAGTAATTATATGTAAGTATATATATATATATAAAATTATAATATATAATTATATTATATTATAATTGTGACACCTGGCTTAGAGTTATTAAGGCTGAAAGTGGATCACAACAGAGTATGTTTACCTTTTTATTGGCGTTTTTCTTTCTTTCTCATTATTTTTCCTAATTTTTCTTGTATAGTATGATAAGTGTAGAAATATGTGTAGAAGAATTGTACATGTTTAACACATATTGCATTAATTGCCATCTAGAGAAGGGGGTGGGAGGAATACAGGGAAAAAATTTGGAGCACAAGATTTTGCAAGGGTGAGTATTGAAAATCATTTTTCCATGTATTTTGAAAATAAAAAGCTATTATTAAAAAGAGTTATTGGGGGGCAGCTAGGTGGCGCAGTCGATAGAGCACCAGCCCTGAAGTCAGGAAGTCCTGAGTTCAAATTTGGCCTCAAACACTTAATGCCTCCTAGCTGTGTGACCTTGGGCAAGCCACTTAACCCCAATTGCCTCAGCAAAAAAAAGCAAAAAAAAAAAAAAGAGTTATTAGGAAGTTTAAATGAGAAAATACATGGAAAGTACTTTATAGTGGTTCATAAATGTCCATTGTTGTTATTGTTTTCATTATCTCATAATCAAGGGGAACTCATTGAATTTTCACATCATAGAACCAGAGAATTTCACAGTTGAAAAGGATCTCAGGGATCATCCAATTCATTTCTTGCTTGATAAAAAAAAAATCCTTCAATATTCCAACCAAGTGCTGTCCTAGCCTCCACTTAAAAGACTTCTAGTGAAGACTTCAACACTTATAAAGGAAGTATATTTCAGGACTCATGGAATCATTTATGGAGAGCTAGAAGGGACATTAAAGCATTGAATCCCACTCTTTCAGGCATCAGAAAAACTGAGTTTCAGTTACTTATTCAGATTTACATAGCTAGTAGGTGTCTGAGGCAAGCCTTCATAACTCCAAGCCTCTTGTTTTATCCAGTATATCATGATGCCCCGGATCTAATTGTTTTAGAGATTTTTCTGCATATGGAATTGAAATATGACTTCTCATATGTTCACTTACTGGCCCTAGTTTCATTATCTGGAGCCAAGCAGAACAAATCTAAGACATTCTTAAAACATTTGCAGGCAGCTATTATTTCTCTCTTAAATCTTTTCTTCTTTAGGTTAAACATCCTGTTTCTTCAGCTGATTCCATGTCATATACCTTTGAGTTTTCTCTTCATTATGATCAGCTCCCCTGGATTCCCTCTAGCTTTGGTATTTAGCTCTGATCTTTGGTAAGGTCTGCCCAGAGTAGAGTAGAGCATAGTATTTCTATCTCCTCTCTCATATGGTATATGAGGTCTCTCTTCTTTCAGTCATCTTAATACAGAAGATCACATAAACTCTGGCCAGGTCCTATAATTGACCTCACAGAACCTTACTAGATTTATGAACCTGTCATAAAAAAGTCATTTCAATGCTGTCCATCTCAGTTTCCTCAATTGTAAGAACATAGTAGATGCTTTAATAAAGCCACAGGAAACCTTCCTGATCTCATCCTAGGATCCTGTTCTTGTACAGTGGAATTTGTTTTAATCCAAGAGCTAGAATTTACATTTTCAAAAATTAAATTTCATCTTATTAGGTCTAAACTGTTAGAGATCATTTGCGATCATGATTCTGCTGTCTAGTGTATATATAGCCTTCATTCTGACTGCATTCACACTTTATAATGTCCTATGAGGGAGATAGTAAAGCTTTTTACTTTGTCCTTTTTATAGATGGAGAAACTGAGATTCATAGAATTAATGCAAATTGCTTAGAGTCACATGACCAGTAAATGATTCAATTCATTAGCCCAGCTCCTAGATTCTGAGTCCTTCTTCTTTGCAATTCACAGTTGTTTCCAATCACAGTTTAACTCTAAGTTGTTATTCTGTAGCTCCATCATTAAGAAAATTTGCTTATCTATAAAAAAACTATTTTTCTCAGACCATGTTTTAATTGCAGCCAATAGCTTAGGGAAAATAGTGTGCTGAAATAAAATGGAAGGTAAGATGGAGAAAATCAGGTTCAAATTCACAGTAAAGTTTTGTTAAGATTGTTTCAGGGGGGAAAATGAAAGTATGTATTGTGTGTGAGAGAGAAGAGAAGAGAAGAGAGAGACAGAGACAGACAGACAGAGACAGAGAGAGGCAGGCAGAGAGAGACAGAAACAGAGAAAAAGATAGAGAGATAAAAGAGAGGATGGGAAAGAGAGAAGGAGGGAGGGAGAGAAAAGAGAACAAACGGAGGGAAATGGAGAGGAAAAGATGGGAGGGGCAAGGAGAGAGAGATGCTTTCATCTTAATGTTGTAGATCCCTTTTATAATCTGGTGAAGCCTATAAATTCTTTTTCAGAATAAAGTTTTTAAATGCATAAAATAAAGTAGGATCACAAAGAATACCAATTATATTGAAATGCAGTTATTAAAATGTTGAAAAAAAAAACAAAAATTTTTTAAAAAATTCATAGACCTTAGGTTAAGAAGCCCTGACTGGGATATACTTCTTAGAAAGTGGATTCACAAAGAACCTCGGGGATATACTCTGAGACATGGCCTGAATTTATCCTGCTTAGTCCTGCACTTGACTTATATATAGGTGCCTTCTTTAGTTATTGGATTAACTTAGACCACATCATTATTTCCTTTCCACTGCCCTCAGGAGCTGTCTGTGAAGTCTAAGCATGAATAAATGTCTTCACAGTTTACTTACAAAGATCTTCTGTGTTAATTGAGATCTGTAAAGTTAAGGTGAGGAATTGATATTTAAACCCACATCCAGATCCTGGGAATCCCAGGGGATCTACTTACTCTTCTTAACTTAAGATCTGTGAACTTTTGATTTTTAAATTTTTACATACATGTGTTTCAGTATAATTGCTAGCAATAATAAAAGTAATAGTAGTAGAAGTAGTAAAAGTAGCAGGACTACCATATCTATTTCTCTTGTTCCACTGTTGAAGGTTTCTCACTTCATTTCCAGTTTTTACTACCACATGAATGTTGATATGAATATATTGGTATGTAATGGATCTTTGTTTCTTCCTTTAATATCCTAGATGCCCAGTAGTGAGTTTACTATATCAAAGAGTATAGGTAGACAAGGGATTTTTCTTGCATAATTTCAAGTGGATATCCAGAATACTTGATGTTGGCTCTTAGATATAGCTTTTCCCGATCCTCCTCTCTGACCCTGCTCTCATATTCCTAGATATTTTATTCCTCCTCTAAACTCCTATAGTTATGAGTCTGTGCCTCTAGTATAACCATAAGTATAATTTTATTAGTCCTTTGTGTTCATGTTTTAGTTCTTTATTAGACTTTTCCTATTTATGAAGATAGTGAAAATGTCTTATCTGAACTTTATATTTCTTCCGGCACTTAGCAGGGTTTTTATTAAGATTTGTTCACATTAATAATTTCTGGAATTGCAGTGAATTTCTCAAATAACTGGAAGCTTAACTTTTAAGTCCTGAAAAATTTAGATTTAGCTGTATTTTAGTGCTTCAGAATATTTATAATGTGATTGCTTCAAAATATTTGTGATGTGATTACTGTTGGCACTCCTGCCAATCTTGATCACAACTCCCTTATGTGATAGTAGATAGTTCTTCATGAATAATTGTGGTCAGAAAACAAAAATCCATCAATTTCCAAGCCTATCAACCATGGTAGTCAATATTCTCTGGATCAGAGAAACTCTCTATGATTAGGTAGACTGATTCTCAATTGATATATATGACCATTGCATGGATTGTATTTGAAGCCATTCCATCTGAGTAGATCCTGTCAAAGCTTGTACTCCACTTCTTTGCCTCCAATGATCCAAGGTTATCTCCATGCCCAGATGAAGCACCTCCAGGTGACATTAATATACATATTTTAACTAACTTAGATGGATAACTTTAACAAAATAATAGTATGCATCCATATATTCGTCATTTGTGGAATGTAGCACATATTTTCTTTATGGCTTATGATTTTTTATTTAGTAGTATTTTATTTTTTCCAATTATATGCAAAGATAATTTTCAACATTCATTTCCTGAAATATTTTGAGTTCCATATTTTTTTCCCTCCTTTCCTCCTCTTTTCCTTGTTCTCCAAGATGACAGGCAATCTGATATGTTATGCATGTGCAATCATGTAAAACATTTCTACATTAGTCATATTCTGAAAGAAGAAATAGAACAAAAGGAAAAAAATGAAGAAAACAACATAGTAAAAATATGCTTCAATCTGCATTCAGATTTTATTTTTTTTTTCCTTTGGGTGTGAGTAGCATTTTCTTTTTGAGTTGTCTTGGATCTTTGTATTGCTGAAAAGAGCTAAGTCATTGATCATGACACCATGCCCCTGTCAATGTGTACAATATTCTCCTGGTTCTGCTCACATCGCTCAGCATCAGTTCATGTAAATCTTTCCAGGTATTTCTGAAATCAGCCTGATTTTTGTTCATCAAGGTTCTTTTCCCTTTTTTATGTTCTTTTTTTTATGATCCCTTTGAGATACAGACCTAGTGGTGGTATTTCTGGATCAAAGAGTGTGCACAATTTGATTGCCCTTTGGACATCGTTCCAAATTGCTTTCAGAATGATGACTCATGATTATTTTAATGAGTATCTATCTATTTATTGTGCTGTATGTAACATAGTAGTTTCACAGAATCATAGAATATCGGATATCTGGAAAGGACTTTGGCAATTATTCAACCCAATGATTGCTAAAGAACTATTGCTCAGAGAAAGTAAGTGAATCCCCCTAGCCCACAAAACGAATAAACTGCAGAACCTTAATTAGAACTCAGGTTTCTTAATTTCTAAGCCATCTCTCTTCTCATTATAGCATGATTCCTTGTAGTTTTTCCTCCTCTATCCCTGTCACTTGATACTGAATGTCTGAATGTTGCTGTCTATCCTTTTAATTTGCTGTGGACTTGGAAAAGAAGTCAATGAACCTTTTACAGTATTTTGTAAAGTAAGAGTAAATCAGGTCTAAGTTAGACCCTAAACAATTCTGTTAATAAAAATGGAGGGGCTGTGGTCAAAGACTTTGTGACATCTCTGTTAACTGCTTGTTTGTTTCCTTCTGTTATTCCATATTTTAAAGTCTTTTCTGGCCTTGTTGTCATTTTCTGTCTATCTCTGCTAAATAGTCGACTTCAGTAAGTACCTTCTTAGATGGACAAAAAGACTGTGCTACATAAAGTAGGAAATTGTGACATATTAGAATGACACACATTGTAGTATGCTAATCCTATTTGATGACCATAATATTTTTTAAATGAATTGTTAGAGAAATGTTAGCCTTTTCCTCTTTTTGAAATTTATTAAAAGTTAATGCATTCTGAAGGGACCACAGTATTGTTTTATATGTGTAATGACACCAGACCTCAGCAACTATACAAGCTATATAAGTTTGCTAACTGATTGACTCAGTTCCTTCTTGTACTGGTCGTGCTCCCAGTTGTTGCCTTGTACATGAGGATCGAGGCAGAAAGTAGTCCTCAATTTGTACATGAGAACAAGAAGACTCAACTACTAGAGACATTGATAGGGAGGCAGCATGACTTTGGGCCAGGAATCATATAATGTTAGCACTTGAAAGTCAATCAATAATCATTTATTATGTGGGTAAGGCATTGTTCTAAACACTGGAGTGTTAGAAGAAGGAACCTTAGAACATAGACTTTTAGAGCTAAAAGGGAGCTTAGAATCAGATCCTATTCCCTAATTACCTTTTCCATTAGTGAAATAGCCACATTTTGGGTGTAGGCCACACAATCCTTCCTAAGTTCAATACAAAAGCTATTTCTAGTTCAGAAAATGGGGGAAAGGAGTCAAGATACAGATGAGAGAAAGATAAGTCATTTTTTGGAAGTTTCTGGGTTTGGGTTAGGACCTTTTATAGTAAAGACCTTGCACTGCAGTCATCAAGCATTTATTAAACGTCTATTCTGTGTAAGATATTGTATTAGCTGCTGGGTATAAAAGGCAAAAAACCAAAAGCTACTTTCCAGCACAACTTTCCCTATCACAATTTTCATATATCATGGATTGGCATAAGAAATTAAAAGGGACATTCTCCAACTGATTAATGGTCAAAGAATATGAACATACTATTTTCAGATAATGAAATTAAAGCCTTTTATGGGTATATGAAAAATGCTCTAAATCATTATTTATTAGAGAAATGCAAATTAAAACAACTCTGAGGTACCACTACACACCTGTCAGATTGGCTAAAATGACAGGAAAAGATAATGATAGATGTTGAAGGGGATGTGAGAAAACTGAGTCACTAATGAATGCATTGTTGGTGGAGTTGTGAAGTGATCCAGTCATTCTGGAGGACAATCTGGAACTATGCCCAAAGGGATATAAAACTGTGCATACTCTTTTCACCCAGCAGTGCCATTACTGGGTCTGTATCCCAAGGAAATCTTAAAGGAGGGAAAAGGACCTACATGCCCAAAAATGTTTGCAACAGCTCTTTTTGTGGTAGCAAAGAATTGGAAAATATGTAGATGCTCACTGGGGAAAAGCTGAATAAGTTTTGGTATATAAAGGTAATGTAATATTATTGTTTTATAAAAAATGATGAACAAGCTTATTTTAGAAAGGCCTGGAAAGATTTACATGATCTGATGCTGAGTAAAACAAGCAGAACCAGAAATACATTGTACACAATAAATAACAGCAAGATTGTGCGATGATTAACTATGAAAGACTTGGTTCTTCTCAGCAGTTCAGTAATTCAAAGCAATCCCAATAGACTTTGGACAAAAAAATGCCATCTGCCTCCAGAAAAAGAGCTAAGGAGACTGAATGTAAATCAACACATGCTATGTTCACTTCTTTTTTTCTGTTTTTTTCCTTCTCTCATGGTATTTCCCTTTTGCTCTGATTTTTCTCTCCCAACATGATTCATAAAGCAATGTGTATTAAAAACAAACTTGCTACAATTTAAAAAAAGAAAATTACTACAATAAAAAAAGAAATAAAAAGGGAATTTGGGGGGACTTTTGCAGAAGCTGCAGATGATATACAAAGGACAGCAGATGTCATAGAAAATGCATATGTGTAAAAATGTATAATGTCAACGTATTTTATCTTTTAATACCATAGTAATTCAGACTTCTCTGGTACCAAAAATTTTTACATGGATTTTTCCAGATCATGGGGATATCATGCCTTAACTTCTATGATGTGGAAGGAAAGTAGTTAAATGGATCTGTGATCTCACTAATTTGGATGTTCCCTCTAGATGATACACATTACAACTCACCCATGCCTTTCCAACCTGTGAGACTCATCCATGCCCCCTCATAAGTTCTCCACAAGGGGTTCTCATGATACACTTGATTTTCTTTTAATTTTTTAGAATCCTTAGAGATTTCTACCTATTGTCCATTGCTTCTGTTTCCTTATCTGAAAAATGAAGTGGAGAAGGAAATGGCAAACCACTCCAGTATCTTTGCCAAGAAAACTTCAAACGGTAGTGGATAGAGCACCAGCCCTGAAATCAGGAGGACCTGAGTTCAAATGTGGTCTCAGACACTTAATACTTCCCAGCTGTGTGATCCTGGGCAAATCACTTAACCCCAATTGCCTCAGCAAATAAAACAAAACAAAACAAAACAAAAAAACAAACAAACAAAAAACAAAACAAAACTTCAAACGGGATCACAAGGGATTGAATATGACTTAAATGACTGAACAACAAAAAATTAGGCTTTCTATCTAACCTCATGTCCCAATCTGTTCTAGAACTGAGAACATTTTAATGAAGAGATTAGTGGAAAACAGTAAGGGCTTCCTCAATCAGTAGTCTACCATGGACCACATCTTAACCATTTTGCAATTAATTGAAAGATAAAAAGTACAAGATCCTACTTTATTGATTATTAGTTATTTAGCAAAAAACAAAAACAATCCTCCACCCCCCCCCAAAAACTCCATTAGATTCAATAAAACAAAAAAAAGATAATTTCTAATAATATTTCTCTTATCCATACATTGAAATTCTTTAGGATTCCTTAAAAAATTTTATATTAGAAAAAACCATGTACCTGAGCCCTCTGATGATGAATATCAGATGGTAAAGCATAAATGAGCAGCTGTCAGCTCACCAAAGGTATGGGCCATTCTGAGAAGATCCAAGGGAGAATTGAAGTTGAAGAGGGTTGCCCTGTATGAAAGGAGAGGTCCTTTTGCTGTTCAAGTTTTGTGGATGACATCATTTCAGTTGTACCAAGTCCCAGAACATTGCAGTGCCTCCTGGAAGAGATCCCAAATCATTCAAGAGATTTTGGCTTGACTCCCCTCATGGGAAAGACCAAGCGAACAAGGAGAATCCTTTGTTTAGATAATGACAGGGTATAATTTGAGGAGGAGGGAGAGAACAGTTATAACTAGAGCATAAGAAAAGGATTTCTATCGATGTTAGATGAGCTGATTCCTATAAGTTGTTAGAGATTGACAAGAAATTGCAGCAGATTTGTAGCTGTGAATCATTAAGTTAAATGGATTGCCTTTACAGAAACGGAGCATTTACATAGGAGGACAAATCAGAAAGGTTTCCACCATGTGTCTGTTTGCACTTTCTTGTTCCCACTGATGCTGGAGACTAATTTTTCTGCTTAGACTTCAAGTATAGATGAGCCATTATCCAGGAAGGGCAATAGGGATTTGCCTCAGGGCACCAAAATTTTGGGAGTTCTGCTTGTATGTTTCATAAAGTAGAAACAACTGATTTTTGCTCCTACTTAGCAAGAATAATTCATGAAAATAAGCTTTCCAAATGACATGCTTTATATCCCACCCCACTTTTCCAGCACTCATATGACCTGATATCCCAAGGTCTCTGTTTCATTTCTGGAAGCTCTTTGTGTATGTGTGTGCTTCTTGCCCCATGCACTAAAATTATTAGTTACAGCTCTTTTTGTTTCCTTATTTTCAAAACAAGATAAGTTGATTCAGACCAGTTTCAGTGGTTTTGTGATGGAAAGAGCCATCTGTATCCAAAGAGAGGACTGTGGGGACTGAGTATGGATCAAATGGTATTTTCACGTTTTTATTATTATTGTTGTTTGCTTGTATTTTTTTCTCATTTTTTCCCTTTTTGATCACATTTTTCTGTGCAGTGTGAGAATTGTGGAAATATGTATGGAAGAACTGCACATTTAACATACATTGGATTACTAGCTATCTAGGGGAGAGTGGGAGGAAGGGAGGGAGAAAAAAAATTGGAACACAAGGTTTTGCAAGGGTGAGTGTTAAAAACTATCTTTGCATGCGTTTTGAAAATAAAAAGCTTTAAAAAATAAAAATTAATTTAAAAAATCCAAGATAAATTCGATTCAGTGATTACTAAATTCCTTTCTAGATGATTAAATAAGAGAATTATCAGGAATGTCTTTCAACGTAAACATTTGCTTTTCTCTCTCCCCGTCCCACAAATTGTATCTTATGCTTCCCAATGTAATATCCTGTTAGACTATTAATACTTTTAAAATAATTTTAAAATTGAGGGATATGGTGGGAACAATGTCTCTGGCCTCAAAACATGTAGGAAAATGAGAAAAGCCCTCATGTAACAGGGGCTGCTTGGAACTGTAAGGATTCTGAGAGTATATGTAAAGAGGGCATACGTTCCCTACCTGGAGATAGTCTGCACAGAGACAGAGAGAGGAAAGATGGAATATTGCCTATGAGAACTGTCATAGAGGCCAATTTGATTGGGACAGAGAAGAAAGCTATTATGTGCATTTATTATAAATACACTACACCTAAATTTCTTTTAGGATGACTTTTGATGTTAGACCTCTTAGTTGAAAGGATTTTAGACCAGAGAAATTTATGGTCTGAATTTTGGAATAAAGTTCTCAGAACTGTTCTGAGATTTCAGAGCACTTTCAGAAGTTATTACCATGACCACCTATACCGTATTCTCCCCCTCAGGCTGTGTTTTCCAGGGTAAAAGTAACAGGCATGTAA
Source organism: Myrmecobius fasciatus (assembly GCA_023553655.1). Taxonomy (NCBI): domain Eukaryota; kingdom Metazoa; phylum Chordata; class Mammalia; order Dasyuromorphia; family Myrmecobiidae; genus Myrmecobius; species Myrmecobius fasciatus. The sequence continues at coordinate 352,849 of JAJPUD010000571.1, read as the reverse complement.
TCAAACCTGATGGGCATCAGTCAGTTTTACTCAGGGATAGAAAATGAACTACACTCAAGGATTAATAGCAAGGATAGACATTTGATGGATTCTAAGATCAAAGAGTTAGAACTTCAGTGTCCTTTAGTCCAACTATAATTTTTCATATGAGAAAACCGAGATAGCATCTTTGTTCAGGTGAATTACATTTGTGGTAATGGCAAATCCTTGTAAAATAAAGCTCATTCTATTTGCTCATGCTTTTCAGTAGGAGAGTCTGTTTGGGAATAGCAGGATCATTATGGGAGAGGGGGGGAAAGTCTCAGCTGTCTCCAGTGATTCTCAGTTTTCTGGGCCTAAGACTTTCTGTTTTTAAGTCAGAAAGGCTCTGGAGCAAAGCTTCTTAAATTGTGGGTTGAAGCCTCCATATGGGGTCACATAACTGAATGTGGGGGTCATGAAATTATGATATATTATCAGTAAATGTTTGATTTGTTTACCTATTATATTACCTGTATAACCAGAATCATGTAAAAATTTCTCTGATGACAAGGGGTCACAAGTAAAAAAAGTTTAAGAAGTTCTGGTTAAGAGAAGGGAGCGCTTATATATCCCGCTGTGGCCTATAAAAAAGCCTGGCCTAGGGGTTAGAATGTTTTACAGTTGCTTGAAGAAGGGAAAAGACTTTCTGTTCTTGATCTCGAAGTGCTAAATTAAGCTAAAGTTAAGTTTCTCCTCAGTATGATGGGCTCCTTATAAAGAGGAACTATATAACATTGGGAAGAGTATCCTTGGGAGATAGTGAGTTTCCTAAAATTGCAGTCCTTCTAGTTAACTGATAAGCATTTGTTAGGTACTATGTATTGGGAAGGATGCTGGAGTGATTTCAGAAAAAAAGGATCTCTGTTTTCAAACAGAAATTTTTATATGTAATATATATCATATATCATATACCACATAATATATAACATATGATGTAATAATATATAATAAACATGTAACATATAATATTACACATTAGTGGAATTAGTGGAAATTAGTGGGTAGTGAAAAGGCAGGATAGACAACACTAGCAACTTGGAAAGGAATCAGGAAAGTCCTAAGAACTTGAATGTCCATAAGGATGACATAAGGAGTATTTGTGTTTCTTGAAAATCTTTAGGATTCTTTGAAACTTTGAGACTACTTCTTTAAACTTTCTGAGCCACAAATGGATACTTGGAAATGACTAAGTCCCAGTTGGATTGGGTATATTTGCTGTAACTACATTCTGCCTTAGTGTTCCTTTGATGCTCTCATCCTCCTGGGCACCAACCTTAGTCCAGAGAGAGGGAGTGAAGTAAATGGTTTGGATAGTGAAAAACCTTGGCAGCCAAAGAATGCCATTAAAATGACTAGGGAGTATCAATGACAGTAATAAAAAAGACTGACATTTATGTGCTCCTTTATGGCTACAAAGTGTTTTATGTCCATTATCTCATTTGATGGTAGACTTGGAAATAGTATTCTTTAGGAGCCTTGCACATGGCTACAAACTTGTATAGACTACCCTCTCTGGGCTCACTCCCCCAAGACACTCAAGTTTGAACGTACTGAGTCCCTAATGCACCCCAAAATCCCCATGCTGTTTCTAGGATTCTAGGGATGCCCTGTGGGGAGTAGCTTCTTAATAATAGCTCATGAGTCACTACTTGAATTGCTTTTCCTAACAATCAGCTATTAGATTGAGCCCTTTAGCAGAGTATTTAATTGACGTAATAGATAGAGCAGTCATGAAGTATTTCCTCCAAAAGCTTTGGGCATACTCTCACAAATATGCACCGAGGTTGTGGTGGAGGGAGAGTAGATAGGAACATCAAGTGCAGTAGTAATGAGCCATGTGTTTAAGAAATATATAGGGCCCCGGCACCTCGCACCTTTGAAGTAGAAGCTTTGATTTCCTTTCTTCCTCCAGAGAATTCTCGTGCTTCAGGCTATGGTATTAGTGATGGATAAGTTGCTCCACTACTCAGCTTGGATGATTCCTTCAAGGGCACAATGTCTGTGCTGGATTGGCAGCTCAGTTTGGCTGGCTCCTTGTAAATGGTGATGTCTTTGCTGGATGGGTTAATCTACCATTGGGTTGGGTCCCAGTTTATTTAGCCCTTCCCTGGGCTTAGTTGTTGCTGCAGCTGGCAGATTGTCCTTGGACTCATCTGGGCAGTTCAGTCTTACTCTTGACAGCTGTTGTCAAATTGGACCAGGTAGGTCAATTTTTTTGCAGGGTAGCTGCTGCTGTACAGAGTCAGGTCTTTGGTCCTTAATATGCAGCAACTGAGCCCTTCTCAGCATTGTGTCAATCTACTAGACTTTCTTAGTTTAGTCTTTAAAGGGTGGGTTCAATTTTGCTTCCTTCATCCACTTGCTATCTCTTTAGTTGGAGGGTTATCTTTTAGGTCAGTTTGGCAGGAGGATCTCCTTGTTGATTCTCTTATAGTCTTGGATCTGAGCTTCCTTACATGGAGGTAGAAGGTAGGAAAGTCTAATTTCTCCTGATTGACAATTCTTCCTAGCTCTGGGCCAGTTTTCTTAACTTGAAACATTTCTTTGGCTTTAAGGCTGAACTATTTATGCTTTCTAGACCTCTTTTTGCATCTTAGAGGCAGAGGAGTGTCTAGGACCAAAGATTTTTCTGCAGCGTATCCTCCAGGTAAGACCATCTCATTGCACTCTTGGTAGGCAATTGAGATATTCAAGCCTCAGACCCCTTTTAAAGGTTTGAAATGTATAATATTATATTATTTATTATATTGGATATATTAATTATATCCAAAGGTTTTTCCCTCTTTTTAAAATTTCATTTTATTATATTTCATATTTTATTTTTCCCAGTTATATGTAAAAACTGTTTTACCATTCATTTTTTAAAATTTGAATTCTAAATTTTCTCCCTTTTCCCCTTTCCTCCCTGCCCTCTGCATTGAAAAAGCAAGCAAGTTCATATAGGTTATATATGTGTAGTCATGGAAAACATTTCTGTAACAGTCATTTTGTGAAAGGAAACAAAAAAAAACAACCTCAAGAAAAAAAAAAAACTTTTAAAAAGTATGCTTCAGTCTATATTCAGACACTATTAGTTCTTTGGATATGGATAACACTTTTAATTCTAAGTCATTCAGAATCTGTCTTGAATCATTTTATTGCTGTGAATAACTGGGTCATTCATATCTTTCAATATTGCTGTTATTTTGTACACAGTATCTTTTATATTGCATCAGCTCACATAAGTGTTTCTAGGTTTTTCTGAGAACATCCTGCTCATTGTTTCTTATAGCATAATAGTATTCCGTCATAATCACAAACCATAATTTGTTCAATCATTCCCCAATTGATGAGCATCCTCTCAATTTTCAATTATTTGCTACCAGAAAAGAACTGCTATAAATATTTTTGTACATATAAGTCCTTTTCCTTTTTATTTTTATCTCTTTTGGGATACAGACCCACCAATAGTATTGCTAAATCATAGAATATGCGTGGTTTATAATCCTTTGGGCATAGCTCCAAATTGCTCTGGAGAATGGTTAAATCAGTTCACAACCACTGTGTATTGATGTCTCATTTCCTCTATATTCCCTCTAACATGTATAATTTTTCTTTTCTGTTTTATTAGCCAATCTAATAGGTATATGCTAGTATTTCAGAATTGTTTCAATTTGCATTTCTCTAATCAATAGTGAATTTATCTTTTTATGCTTCTCTTGAGTCTTGTTTTTGAAAGTCAAATTTTCTATTCAGTTCGGTTCTTTTTCATCAAGAATGCTTGAAAGCCCTTTATTTTATTGAATTATCTATTTTCCCCTCAAGGATAATACTCCATTTTTCTGGATAGGTGATTCTTGCTTGTAATTCTAACTTCTTTGCCTTGTGTAATATCATTCCAAACCCTCCAATCTTTTAATGTAATAACTGCTACAGACTGTAGCTCCACGATGCCAGACTTGTTATTTTTTGCCAAGTGCAGTATTTTCTCCTTGACCTGGGAGATATGGAATTTGACTATACTATTCTTGGAGTTTTCATTTTGGAATCTTTTTCAAAAGGTGATTGGTGGATTCTTTTAATTTTTATTTTACTCTCTGGTTCCATAATATCAGTGCAGTTTTCCTTGATAATTTCTTGAAAGATAATGTCTAAGCATTTTTTTTCATCATGGCTTTCAGGATGTTCAATAATTTTAAAATTCTCCCCTGGTTCTGTTTTCTAGGTCAATTGTTTTTCCTGTGAGATATTTCACATTGTCTTCTTTCTTTTTTTTTCATTCTTTTGATTTTGTTTTGCTATTTCTTGATTTCTCATAAATCAAACTTCCATTTGCTCAATTCTAATTTTTAAGGAACTTTTTTCTTCAGTGAGCTTTTATACTTCCTTTTCCACTTAGCCAACTCTGCTTTTTAAGGATTTTTTTTCCTTCAGTGAATTTTGTGCTTTCCATTTATCCAGTTTATTATTATTATTATTATTATTATATTCTTCTCATCTTTGGCATTTTGTTCCTCCTTTACCACTTAGCCTAGCCTGTTTTTAAGGTGTTATTTTCTTCAGTATTTTGTGTCTGTGTGTCTCTTTCACTAAGCTTAGGACTCATTTTTCATGATTTTCTTGTATCACTCTTATTTCTCTTTCCCAATTTTTCCTTTACCCCTCTGACTTGATTTTCAAAATACTTTTTGAGCTCTTCCAACTGAGACCAATTCATATTTTTCTTGGAGACTTTAAATGCAGGAGCTTTGATTTCATCTTCCTCTAAGTGTGTGTTTTGATTTTCCTTGTCACTATAGCAACTTTCTATGATCAAAATCTTTTTCTGTTGTTTGCTTGTTTTCTCAGTCTATTACTTCATTTTTAATTTTTGGTTAAAGCAGGGCTCTGTTTCCAGGGTGGAGGGTATACCATCCCAAGTTTCAGGGATTTTGTAGGGATCTTTCTGGGTATCTGTAAATTTTTAGTTCTTCCAAGGTGGTACAATCTAAGGAGAGGTATGTTAACTCCCCTCCTGATCTATGCTCTGGTCTGTGAGTGACCACAAGCACTCTTTTCTGCCCTGGAACTGTGAGAAGGGTCCCCACTTTACTGGGATTACAAACTCTTGTGTGCTCATGCTCCTCTTCATCCTGGGACTGTCACCCAGGACTGTGACCTGGTTCCAAGCATGGGCAAAGCAATAGAGTACAGCCAGAGAGACATCTGTCATTTCCTTCTGACTAGTTATTCAACCCCTTACATCTGTGGGCTAAGAACTCTGGAAGCTGCCTTTGCTGCTGCTGATTTGGTGACTTCCCAGGTTGGCTCCTGGTTTGCTGGGACTGTGCTGTCATGGCCTTCGGTAGATTGTGATCCACTCTCACTTTGGTATAACAGACCTTTCCTGCTGACCTTCTAAGTTGTCCCAGGCTGGAAAATTATTTTATTCTGTCTTTTTCTGGGTTCTGCCACTCTGAAATTACTTAAAGATATTTGGGAAAAAGCTTAAGTGAGTCCTTGCCTTTATTCCATCATCTTGGTTCTGCCCTTTCCCTTTCTTTTAATGTGTCTCTATTTTTTCTCCCCCAAAACTTAAGTTTTATTAAGGTCCAAATAGGACAGATTGTATGGACTTACATGGATTTAATGGAATATTTTGTATATCCTTTCTTTAAAAGACACTATCTCACTTTCCTTTTTGATGTTTGTCTTCAGTCTCTCATCACTTCTATTTATTTGAAATCATATTTTAGTATATTTTATTTTGCAAGACTTTCTTTGCATAATGCCTGCTATGAGGCCTACTGCAGAAATAGCCAGGTAATAGAATTAATAACATCTCAGAGCTAGAAGGGTCCTAGGAACATAAAATGTGGAATATCTCAACTGGACTTGGAATAGGGTTGGAAGGAGCTTTAGAATGTTAAGAATCTCAGGTACTCTATAGTTCTAACCTCTAGGTTTTCTCCTAAGGAAGTAAAATCTTAAACTGGAGAAGGAAGTTGCACATGAGCCTTTAGAGCTAATGAAGGACAGGGTGTCTCTGGCAATGTCTAGCAGAATATGTTCCTTGAGGACAAGGACTATCTCATTTTTGTTTTTATATCCCCAGCTCCTAGCACAGTGTCTGGCACATAATAGGCTCTTGATTAACACTGATGTCTCATGTATCTTAAAAAAATGCTTTTTCCACTAAACTATGCTGATATTTAAGATAGCAGGATAATAATAACAACAGCAATATAGTCCTATTAAGTTTTCAAAGCACTTTACAGATCTCATTTTGTCCTCACAGCAACCTTGATACATAGGGTACATACATTATTCTATCATGGCCATTTTAAAAGAAGAGGAAACTAAATGACTTGCCTAGGGTAACACAGCTGGTAAAATATTTGATGTGGGACCTGAACTGAAATTTTCCTGACTTTGAATCCATTGCTGTCTATACCATCCCACCTAGATTTAGCCCAGAAAGGGACTTTAGAGGCCATCTGGTCCAACTGCTCATTTTACAGATGAGGGAACTGAGACCCAGAAAAGGGAAGTAATTTACTCAAATTTACAACATTCCTAATTAACTGCAGAGCCAGAATTTAAACCCAAGTTCTTTGATTCCAATTGCTGTGTTATTTCCACTGTTTCTCCCTTCATTTTCCTTTGAAAATATTAGTCACATAATTATAATTCTGTGCACATGTGTGTGCATTTACACACACACATACATACATATCACTCTCACATCCACACCCCCATACACTTCCTTCCCTCCCATCAGGGCTTCTTAATCTTGTTTGTGTCATGGAGCCCTGGAGAAGTCTAGGAAAGGCTTTGGACCCCTTTTCAATATAATGTTTTTAAATGCATAAAATAAATTTTTTAGTTTAAGAAAGGACACTAATTATATGTGTGTATATGTATGCATAAACACATATATCTCTAAAACAGTTTTATATATAACTATGTGGTTTAGTTATATAATCCATAACTATATCTATGTAAATATGTCTGTATATCTATGTGTCTATAGCTGTCTGTCTATCTGTCCTGTCTGTTTCTCTCTCTATGTCTGTCTCTCCTGTCTCTCTATGTCTGTCTATGTATCCTGTCTGTCTCTCTATTCTGTCTGTCATTTACTTGTCTGTCTATCTGTCCTGTTTCTCTACCTGTCTGTCTCTCTATCTTGCCTCTCTAACTGTGTCTATCTATCCTGCCTGTCTGTTTATCTATCATGTCTGTCTCTCTATGCTATCTGTCTGTCTGTCATCTCTTTGTCTATCTGTCCTGTTTCTCTACCTGTCTGTCTCTTTATCCTGTCTCTCTAACTGTGTCTATCTATCCTGTCTGTCTTTCTATCTGTCCTGTCTGTCTCTCTATCTTTGTTTGTCTGTCTGGCTATCTATCTGTCACTATCCTGTCTGTCAGTCTGTCTGTTTATCTGAATATTTTTTCTGTCTTTTAAAGTAAACATCTTCCAGAGTTCATCTTTTTCTGTAACAAGCCTTTGTATGAGGTCAGAAACCCATCACTTCTGCAGCCCCTCCAGGCACTGTGAGATTGGAAATAGGAGAGACAGTAAACCCCAGATGGACTGTCAAACCCTATTGAAGTATTGTTATTGGCTGCCTGTAAGGCTCTGAGAATGTTTAGCAGGGATGAGAAGTCATAGTATCCCTGACCTCGGAACCCCCCCCCCCCGCCTCCTAGATGCTATGTGGCTCATCTGCTGTGTGAGAGAAGGATGAGGAGCTTGATTTCTGTCCCTGAGAACATTTACTGGATTTGCAGCATTTCCACAGGCCTTTAGGGGGGCATCTCTCTCTGCATGTTGAACAGATCTCTACAGGGTCTTTAGTTTAATACCACTGGCCCTGTTCTGCATGTATAAGGTTGTGATTTTTATTCTTTGATTTAATTCCCTCCCTCCACCTTACCCTCTCTCTTCACCTGTGTGGCTTCTGAAGGCATACAAATAACTACTCTGATAAGAGCAGTTGGCTACCAGGATGGGCAATGCCAGCCTTAATAACTGCCAGGCCAGAAAAATGGCCATACTGAATCCTTCCCTTGATTATAAGAATCTGTGGTCATGTATCTTTCTCCAAGGCAAAGCTCAGACTCCTCCTTTGCCCTCCTGGGCTTTGAGGAAGGGTTGTTATAAGAACAATGATATTGGAAGTAATGTTTTTTCCTTGCTGGCCTTTGGTTTTTGGAGGGAAGATGGTCTGTGCTTAGTTGTAGGGGACAAGAAAGAGTTTAATGTTGCTGAAAGAAAAGAACCTAAATTTTTAAATCTTGAATCTGTCATCAGAAGGAATATTTTTAAAGCTATTTTTTTTGTTTTTTGTTTTTGCTGAGGCAAGTGGGATTAAATGACTTGCCTAGGTTCACACTGCTAGGAAGTGTTAAGTGTCTGAGACCAGATTTGAACTCCTGACTTCAGGACTGGTACTCTATCTACTGCACCACCTAGCTGCCCCTAAAGTTTTTTTATTTTCAAAACATATGCATGGATAATTTTTCAACAATGACCCTTGCATAGCCTTGTGTTGCAGATTTTTTCCTCCTTCCTCCACCCCCTCCCTTAGATGGCAAGCAATCTAATATATGTTAAATCCAATATGTGTAGACATATTTGTACATATTTATATGTATACATATCTATATCTAGAGCTATATATATATGTATATATATATCTTGTTGCACAAGAAAAATCAGATCAAAAAGGAAAGAAAATGAGTAGGAAAACAAAATGTAGATGGCTCTCTTCATCATGAGATCATTGAAACTGGCCTCAATCTTCTCATTGTTGGAAAGAGCCACACCCATCAGAATTGATCATCATACAATCTTACCATTGCCGTGTACACTGATCTCCTGGTTCTGCTCATTTCACTCAGCATCAGTTCATGCAAGTCTCTCCAGGCCTCTCTGAAATCATCCTGCTGGTTGTTTCTCACAGAACAATAATATCACATGACATTCATATACCATAACTTATTCAGCCATTCTCCAATTCATTCAGTTTCCAGTTTCTAGCCACTACAAAAAGGGCTGCCACAAACATTTTTGCACATGTGGGGCCCTTTCCTTCCTTTAAGATCTCTTTGGGAAAAGGTATTTTGGGGCATATTTCGAAATTACTCTCCAGAATGGCTGTATCAGTGTCCCAATTTTCCCACATCCCCTCCAACATTTGTCATTATCATTTCCTGTCATCTTAGCCAATCTGACAGGTGTGTAGTGTTATCTCAGAGTTGTCTTACTTTGCATTTCTCTCATCAATAGTGATTTGGAGCACCTTTTTATAAGATTAGAAATGGTTTTAATTTCTTCATCTGAAAATTGTCTGTTCATATTCTCTGACCATTTATCGATTGGAGAATGGCTTGAATTCTTAGAAATTTGAGTCAATTCTCTATATATTTTAGAAACGAAGTCTTTATCAGAACCTTTAAATGTAAAAATGTTTTCCCAATTTATTGCTTCCCTTCTAATCTTGTCTGCATTAGATTTGTTTGTACAAAAATTTTTTAACTTTGATATAATCAGAATTATCTATTTGGTGTTCAATTATGAGTTCCAGTTCTTTGGTTGAGGAGTTTTTGTGCACATTGACAGACACTTTGAGGCAAATGCAGCATTATCGCTGTAGTAGCTAATGTTTCCATAGCCTTTTATAGTTATAGCGTGTTGTTTATCCATCATCTCATTGGATTCTCACTAAAACTCTAGGAGATGGAGAGTTTTAGAATTAGTGTCTCCAGTTTACAAGGTGAGAGAACTGAGACTAAAGAGATGAAGTGATTTTACTAAAGGTCTCATGGACAGAAAGTGACATTACTGAGAAAATGCTTGTCAACTCCTAGTTTTTGACAGATTTTGATCTGTCCACATGTTCATTGATGAATAAATATCAGTTTAAGTCAACTTGGCAAGTACTTATTTTTTTTCATTAGTATTTTATTTTTTTCAAATACATGTAGAGATAGTTTTCAACATTCAGTTTTGTAAGATTTTGTGTTCCAAATTTTTCTCCCTCTTTCTTTTACCTTTTACCCTCCCCAAGACAGCAAGCTATCTGGCATAGGTTAAATATGTTCTATTCTTTTAAATATTTAATTTAATTTATTTTTAATTTAAATTTGTTTAATTTAAATATTAAATGTTTGTCATATTGTGTAAGAAAAATCAGATCAAAGGGTGAAAAAAATGAGAGGAAAAGAACCAAGCAAAAAAACAACAAAAAGGTGAAAATACTACCAGCAAGCATTTATTAAACTATATGCAAAGGAACTATGTGTGCAGCCCTAGTAATGTAGAGAAACAAACAAAAACAGCCCCAGTTTTTGCCCTAAAAAGTCACACTTCCTCTTCTTTTTCTTCATTTTCCTTCCTCACTCCTCTTCTATTTCTTTCTGCTTCTTTCTTTTCTCTTCCATTTCTTTTCCTCTACTCTTTCTTCTTTCCCTCCCTCTTCCTCCTTTTTCTTCTTTGTGAATACTGCTTATCTTATTTTCTTTCAAGTTCCTGATTGCCATGTTTAAGATTCTGAGAACAACTACATTTAAGCCACAGAGGGCAGAGCAATCCATGGTAAATAATTTAGATGCTTTGTAGCCCACAGAATAGTCTTGGGTGGAAAGTGATAGACTAGCCTTCATGGGGTGGACTAGTTTTCTTGATGAGGAGTGAAGAGGATACAGGACAGGCTCTTTCACCATGTGTCTGTGTCCCTATGTTCTCTTTCCCCTAATGTTCTTGATATTTCTGCTTTTAATTCTAGAACAGATATACCAGTTACTGTGTGTTGTCATTTTGTTTTTCTGCTCCTCCAGTTTTAAAGACATTATTGACCCACCTTTGCCTGCTATATTTCCAAGATAGGCAGGGCAATTTCCTAATGTATACGGCCCTTCTGGGTCTTTTTTTTCTTCCACATTTTCATGTCTGTAAAGGGTTGTATTTCCCTTTTAATTTGCTGACAGATGCCTGTTGATAAAACTCAAGTCTGTTCTATGTCTTTTGCTTTTGTTATTGAAATAATGGTCATGTCTTGCTTATACAAAAGCATGCTACATAGACTCTTTAAAATCTTTAAATCAAAATAGCATGAGGGAATTGGACAAATCTGACATATCTTACTTAGCTCTGGATCCAGGCGAAACAGAATGCCAAATAGCAATGTTTTCTATAGTATGCTCCACCAGTAGTTATTCATTCAGCATCTCCTAGAAGCCCTCCAGTAATGGGAAACTTTGTAATTTGGGGTGACTTTATTTATTAGTAAATTTTTCCTTTTATCAAATCTTTCAGTAAATTCTCCTGGTTCTTTGCTCTGGGACCAAGGAGAATGATTCAAATCCTCTTTTCTCAGGATGACCCAATGCTTAAGTGACAACAGTCATATCTCCCCTAAATCTTTTCTTTTCTAGGCGAAATCTGGCTGATTCTTTCAACTGGTCTTTGTTTGACCTTATTCTAGTCTTCACATCATCCTCATTGCCCATCTGTGGATGTATGCATTTATTAACATTCTTCATAAAAGGCGGTTCTTCATGTACACTATTCTGTCTCTAGTCTTTCGGTATTGTACTGGTCATCTCATAAATACTCCTTGTGTTCTTAGAATCTGTGTTCTTAGAATCTTCTTCCTTTAAGATGCAGCTTACATGCATATCATCTTCTATATGATTCTCCCCTAACTGCTAGTTCCCTACCTATTAATCTTATATATATAATAAACTTTATTTACTTTATATTTAAGCTCTCTCTAGTTTTATGTGTACTTCTCTCTTTCATTACTATGTAAATTCCAATCAAGTAGGAATTGTTTTATTCTTTGTACCCATTGTCTGCAGCCAGAATCTAGTAGGTGTTGAATGTCTACATGTTGATTGATTGTTGATTAATGTGGTCTGAACAGTGCAGAATTTCTCTCTAGTGAGATTTTCTGAATAATATGACAAAATTATTTAAACATTGTCTATTTATACTATCAAGTGCTAAGTATTGTCATAATGGAATGATTATTGAATAAGTGGCTAATACAGACTTCTTTTAAAGACAATATGAAATCATGTGGTTTGATAAGGAAGTGGTTAGATAAAATGTTTTACATAAAAATTCAGGCTTTTTTTAGAGGAGAAAACTAGGACCAAATGGATCAAATTTTCATATAGGCAGTTTTCACTTTTGTATAAGGATAATTGAAAAGACAAATAGAAAATGTAGTAGATAGAAAACTGGTCTCAAGAATGTGGAAGATCTACATTAAAGTCTTATTCCTGATACATACTGAGTTATGACACCCTGGACAAGTCATTTAACCTCTCATCATCACCTGGAAACTTCCCCTTTCTTCTTTCTTCTTAATTGTGTGTCTTAGCAATACAGTAGTTAAACATATACAAGATGGTCTGCTTGAAATCTTGTACGTTTAAAATATTGTTTAAAAATATATCCCCAAGGCAACTAGTTGGTGCAGTGGATAGAGCATCAACCCTGAAATCAGGACGTTCAATCTGGCCTCAGATACTTAACACTTACTACCTGTGTGATCCTAAGCAAATCATTTAACCCCAATTGCCTCAGTAGCAATAAATAAATAAATTAACTAATTTAAAAATATATATGTATCCCCTATTTGTTACCAATGATATACTTGTCAATAGAAATCCTTCCTGATCAAAGCAGTATGCTGAAATGCCCTTTTATTTTGGTATCTGGTTGGTACATTGTATTTTCTGTTTCTCTTTGGCAATATGGTTCAGTGATCAGGCGACTCTCTAAAACCCAAGTTGAAGAGAAGGTTCAGATCAGTATTAGAAGGAGACAGTTGTCATTAGATTCCTACACTGGTGAAATCACAAATATGATTTGAAAAAAACTGAGAAAAACTAATGAAATCTGGAATTGTCAAAAAGTAAAATGGTTTTCTCATGAGGTAGTGAATTCTCCATCACTGAAGATTTTCAAGTTGAACTATATACCCATGTGTTTGGAGCTTCTGTAGAGAAAATTTCCAGTGGTCTTAATTGTTTTTGTAGGAATTCTGTAGAAGAATAAAATGTACAGAGACTCAATATTAACAGTTGAAGGAAATTCCTGGAGGGGAATATTATTATTCTCCTTTTAAAATTTTGTGTCATATTGAAACTTCTTCATGAGTAGGAATTCATCTCCAACATTATATTAGGGAAAATTTGACTCAGTATCCAAATTAGATGTGTTCTTGAAATATTTTGTAGGAAATAGTCAAACTATATTAACTTGGAAAGCAATTTTCTCTTCCCACTACACTTTAATTCCTAGTTCCCTATTCTGTGGTCCTACAGATTAAGCAAATACCCTTCTTGTATTTGAAAATAGCTATAATTTCCCTTTAAGTAGTATTTTCTCTAGGCTAAAAGTCTCCTGAATTTTTTCAGCTACGGTTCATGTTTAAGTCCTCTTTATCATCCTGGCCAAAATCTTCTAAACTTATTCTGGCTTGTCATTGTGCTTCTTAAAATGTGATGCCCATAATGAGATTGATCTAGATTTAGTTGACAGATCTGGATTTTTAAATCATGTGATCCATAATAGGAAGAACTTGTAATTTTCTCCAAGCCCCATAACCTTTCAGAAAGGGCCAGAAAGAGAAATTATGTACTAGAAATACAGAAATCATAGCTGAATCAAAAGAAGAAAGCAAAAAACCTCAGGAAAATAGCGCCATTATCAATTAATAGTGGAAACCACTATTCCATAAAGCTCTCATTCAATAGCCAATTCCCACCAGGTTCCATGGCTGCCCCTAATCACACAAACTAATCCATAGCCCTGTGATTTGGTACTCCTTTCAGGGATTTCTTTCCATATTCATAGAGTACTGGTATATCACTCAAATATATCTCCCATAAAAAAAAGACATTGAATCTGCTCAGCATTGTGAGGAGAAAATAACAATGAATCAGGATTCCTTTTTGCTTCCTACACTGGGGCAGCACCTAGGTTGGGGAACCCCAATATTGCAGAAACTCTGCTGGGAACATTCATTCTCTTCTTTCCCAACCCTTTAAAACATGTCAAAAGCTGTGTAAGTTTAGCTAGAGTATTAAAGAATGGAAAGAATTGGGACAATTGACCAGCATGCATGATTAAATTGGATCTTAAGGAAAAAGGACTAGCATCCAGTTGGGATCTATTTTGTCTTCCAAGAAGCTGGCTGGGGCAAGTACTGAGACTATTGAAAAGTCTGCAATATGGGAGGTGGCTGAGACAATCTTGTGGTCCAACTTTCAAGGGCAAATGTCCTCTTAAAAGGGAAGGAGTCAGAAAATGAATGATAGGGACATATAATTTAAGAAGTCTAAAAGCACAAAAACTTTCAAGAAGAAAGAAAATCAGTTAAAAATCTAGAGAACAGATATATCAGAGATGAGACAAAAATCAAGAGAAAAATTGAGTACCAATCATCAAAAAGATTAAAAAATTAAAAAAAAAATATTAGGAGCATCTTCTTTCCAAAGAATTAACATCTGATAAACATAGAACTCTGTAGATCCCAACATAGTATGGCATTTCAGTAGGATTTCTCTCAATGCTTTAAGAGAAAAATCAGAATCTTGAAAGATAAAATTAGAAAGAAATTGATGTCAGAATTTAAGTTCTGCACAGCAGAAAGGATCAGTATAGAAAAAGTAGATTCTGTGATATTGAGCCTTTCCAAAGAACCAAAAGAGAGAATAATGGATGGGAAATACAAATTTACTAAAGAGAAGGGTGATATGGAAGAAGCCAAAAGCAATAACATTAAAAGAATACATGACTTATAAATAAGCAAAATATATTATGCTCAAAGATAGGATACATAGAGACAATTACAAGATTATAGATTACCAAAAGAATATTATGAGTTTGAAAAATTTGAATGCCACAAGAAGACTTCTCAGGATTTCTGAGTACAGAATGCAAACCATGTGTTCAAAAGAACACATGGATTACCTCTAGAAGCAAAAGCCCAGTGATTTAAGCTCTAGAACCATGAAATAGTTGATTTATACATCTAAGGACTTCTGCTTCAATTGAAGTGCCACATTCTTGATTTGAACTCAGGACTTAAGGATAGACAAATTTGAAATGTAACAGAAAGACAAATCTACTTTGCAACTTTAAAGGGAATGCTGAGATTATAATTATTATAATTTTTAAATTGTGTGAAATTACACACTGTATCTCAGTATTTCTGGTCTCCAAGGGAATGTTTGCTGTATAAATTTGCCTTTGCTTCCTTTAGGATTTAATGATGTAAGGGGTATTAGAACACAGGATATTAGAGTTTGGGTAGATTATGCATTAATAATTGGTCCAAAGTTACACAGAAAGTAGTGATACTGAGATCTATATCCTTTTCTTCTGACTCCAAATCTTGTTCTATTTCTGTTCTGTTATTCTGCCTTTGCTCCCCTCTAAAAGTTTCAAAAGCTCCAGTGAGAGAATCTTTCTTCCCACTGATCTAATCCACATAAATCTGTTTGTCTTTTAGGCCTAGTTCTTATATCCTTAGGTTCTCTCAATCTTAAAATCTCTAACACTTTTTGTTCATTTTTTGAGCATTGTCCCAGGCACAACCCAAATATACTGTGGATATTTTCAGTTTTTCTTTGAAGATTCCTTACTGTAGGTCTTTGGAATCCCATTTATTTCAGGAAAAAAAAAAAGATTAGTGGAAATATTGCTTTTCTGAGTTGAAAGTAACTAGCTTGTTTAGAAGTTGCAAATTTCACACATTTGTTACCCTCCCCCCTCCTTTTTTTTTTAACCTCAATTACTGTTTTTTTAGGACAACCATCTAAATTCCAGAGATAACATCAGTAATCTTGTTAAATCATTGGTCCTTCCTTGCTTCATTTTCTTGTTTTCTACAATGAGCCATTTGGATAGGGTGATCTTCTAGGGCCCCTCTCAGTCTTGAAGTTCAATGATTTGTTTCCAATTCAATTAATAATATCTTATGCTGTTATGTGTCCTAAGTGTCTCCTATTCTGCCTTCTGTCCAGGGTCCTGAATATGCCTATGAATAACAATTGGGGAAACAGGGGTATTGATGCTAAGATAATTGTGGACAAGGGCTTCTTTCACTCTCTCTGACTGACCTAAGTGCTTGTATTACTTTGCATAACCTTTCAATCTTATGTAGTAGATAAAGAGATGAAGACTTAGATTTGAATCTTGCCTCTGGCATATATTAGCAAGTCACAGCTTCTCAGTTCTCACTGTCAATTCTGTTCATATTAATTAGTGATCTGCTTTTGTGGAGGGAGTTTCTGTAGTAAGAGATACCAAGGAAATCACAGATATGGGTTTTGCCCCCAAATCCTTGAAATATATCTTTCCTCCTACTATTCAAGAGCATCACTTCCAAAGAATTCTTACAAGGTTCATAGAAGCATATATTGAGAACTGAAAAGGGCTTCAGTGGTTATCTGTTCCAATGTTTTCTTTTTTAGATAAGGAAACTGTGAGATCCAGATATAAATAAATTATTCAGGATCATTCTTTCATGTACCTTCACAGTTGGGCTAAGGGCTAACATAATTTCCTGCCTTTTGACTTCAATTCTCCCATCCATTAAAAAAAAAAAAAAAAAGGAATGAGGGACATAGACTAAGGGTCTTTTCTCCAGAGGTCTTTTTTTTGCTTTGAGATAATATGAAAATGTATATATATATATGTATATATGTATATATATACATATATATATACACACATATCATATTATACCTGTCTACCTATAAATGATATATATAATAATTTGAAATCTAGACTTTCATGGAGGTTTGAAAACTCCTTTCTCTTCAGTGGTATAGATCATGATCCACTTGTACTCTCTCTGTATGTAACTCATTCTTATATACCCCCCAAACTCTTCTATAGGGGATCGACTCCATATATAGGAACCTCTTGCTATTGTGTGTGTATCAAAGGAGCACCAGACTGTTCATTGGTCATGCTTTGTGCTCACTATGTGAATGGCTACCTCCTTCCTAGTCATGTATTTCTATACTAACATCTTTTACACTGCTCCTCCTGCACAATTCATTGCTCCTCATATGCTGCAGTCTCCTCACACCCGCTGCGCATTTCTACATTGCTCCCTGGGTGATTTGCAGCTTTGCTTCTGAAGAGGTTTGAATATATTGAAGAAATTTTGCTGTCCAGTCTGACTTGTTAAAATGAGCTTCTGCTTGTGGCCTAGGGATTAATGTGGTCTAAAAACACTCATTTGGTTGCTTATTTGCATAGCTTTCCCCTACACAATCTTTCTTCTTGCCACCTACCAAAGCTCTGGCTCACGCTCTCTTTCTCTCTCTCTCACACACACACATACACAAACACATTCCTTTCTCTCTGCCACACACACACACACACACACACACACACACACACACACACACACATTCCTCTTTATCTCTCTCTGTCTCTGTCTCTCTCTCCCTCATCTCATCACTCTCTTTCATCTGTCTCTGTCTCTCTTATCTCATCTCTGTCTCTGTCTCCTCTCTCTCTCTCTCTCCTTGTCTCTGTCTCTTTCTCTTCTTTCTCTATCTCCCTCAGATCTCTCATCTCTCTCTGTCAGTCTCTGTCTGTGTCTCTCTCTGTTTCTGTCTCTCTTTTCTCCTCCCCTCTGCTCTTCTCTCCTCAAAATTTTCTGGCTCCCAAAGAAATCATGATTCCTGTGACTAGCCTCACAGGCATGAAAATTTCCACAGAACTCTCCACTCACATCGTCTTGTCTCAGAGCATGATGGCTGGTAGGGATTAGGGTACACATAACAACTGTTGTTTATATATATATATATATATATACCATTTCTCAAAAGACACTCTCCATGGCCTCTGTGCCCTAGGGAGTACCACTATGGAGAGAGAGAATCCAGGCTCAGTGACCAGGAAAGCTTGTCTTTCCCAAATTACAAGGTTTATGTCACTTATAAATAGAGAATTTGAAAAGCATATATACTAGTGTGATAATAAGTTTAAACATAGAAACTTTAAACTAAAAGGAACATTAGAACATAGATTACAGTATATTAGAGTTAGAATGGTCTTCAGAACATGGAATGTTGACGTTGAAAAATGCCATAAAACACAGAAACAAAAATATTAACATTCTAATGGACCTTAGAATACTGGATGTTGGAGCTGGAAGGGTTCTTGCTACATAAACTAGTAGAACTGAGAGGACTTTAGAAAGAACTAGTAACTTCATTTTACAAATGGGGAAACTGAAACCCAAGAAGAAAGTAAATTGCGTTTCTATTTGCTCCTGATTGTTTAGTTTATTTACAGTATTTCTCATCCCTGTATTTATCCCTCAGGCTTTAGGTGTGAGCAATAGGAGGACTTTTGAAAATTAATAGAAGTTTTATAAACCCTTTTCCCTACCTGTTTCCCTCATATTTTTTTGAAGACCTGTTCTTATTCCCTAGAAGATACTCCATTGGAACTACAAATAATACATACAATCTCCTCTCTACCTAGCCTAACAGTATTTTTTTTTCTTTGCCTAAATAGGCAACTAAGTATTTTTTCACCATACTACTTTGAGAGACAAATATAAAATGAAGAAATTTTATTAGGATTTATCATAAAGTCCTGTATTTGGGTTGAAAAAGAAAACTGCACAAGAAAAGGATGGAGAGATGTGGCGAAACAGCTTGAGAAAAGACATCTGAGGCTTGGTTGAATTGCAAACTCATCATGAGTCAGCAGTGAGACACTGTGGCCAAACAAAAGCTAATGTGAACATTATCTGTGCTAATTAAAGTTGTTGTTGTTGTTGTTTGTCCTTTATTTTGGAAGAGAACCTGCATCAGAGAGGTGACATGTGAGTGAATTGGATTTAAGTGAGGGAGTACTGGGCAAGGCCATCTGCCTCACTTTTCCCTCCAGAGCCATCTGGGTCCAGGGACCAGATATAGATCAGAATGAATGGAGTATGTGTTCAGAGCAGAGCTAATACTTGCTATTTTTCTGCCCTGGTCAAATCACATCTGGATGGTAGATTTTATTTGTTTCTAAGTGCTGCATTTCAGAGAAACATTTACAAGTTAGAGTATAGCCAGAGAAAGTAGCAGACTAAGAATTATGTCATCTGAGTAGTAATTAAAATAACTGGGTCTTTTGAACTTAATAGAAGCAAAGACTTAGAAATAAATGAAAAGGCATTTATTAAATATTAATTAAAGTGAGACTTTTAAGCCTTTAGAAGAGAAGACTCAGGAATGAGTGAATGAATGAAAAACATTTATTAAATATTAATTAAAATAACTGGGACTTAAGTCTATAGAATAAAAGACAGGAATAAATGAGTGAATGAATAAGCATTTATTGCTTTTGCTGAGCTTCAAGTTCTTCATTTGTAAAATGAGGAGTTTTGACTTAATGACCTTAGATCTATGTGCCAACTATTGCGTGTCTTAAGTTTTGGACCTTTTAAGTGGAAATGTAAAGGCAGTCTTTGTCCTCAAAGAACTTTATTATCTTTTGAGGGTAGGAATGGTAGTGGGACCACACACAAAAGGTAATAGTGGCCAGAGAAAAGCATTTTCTTGTGGAAAAATGAAGATTATGAGTAAGGTCATTAGAGAACAGATTGACATTCTGAAGACAATTTACTCATTGATCCAAAATTGCAGGGATTGGGGTGAGAAGTTATATAGGTGAGAAGTATGGAATCTGCATCAAGGCAACTAGTAAGACTGTTGAGAAGGCTGAGGTTAAGAAAAAAAAAACTAAAGAATAGCTAGAACCTCCTTGAAATTGTAGTCTGTGTGAGGCAGTTACACTTGAGAACAAGAAGTCCCTGCAAAGAAATTCCATAGATGAAAGTTAAAGCTTCTAGGGAATGTTCTCCATTCCCTGAAGCTGGGGACCTACCTGAAATCATGGGCCACATGAAGTTGTCATTAATCAGAGAAGTGGATTATGATTTTTTTTTGCTTTCTTGTAACTTTATTTATTTTTAATATACATTGCTGTATGAATCATGTTGGAAGATAAAAATCAGAGCAAAAGAGAAAAACCATGGGAGAGAGAAAAAAAAATAACAGAAAAAAAGTGAACATAGCATGTATTGATTTACATTCAATCTCCTCAGTTCTTTTCCTGGATGTAGATGGCATTTTGTATCCAAAGTTTAGTGGGTTCACTTTGGATCACTGAACCACTGAGAAAAACCAAGCCTTTCATAGTTGATCATCTCACATTCTTGCTGTTACTGTGTGTGATGTATTCCTGGTTCTACTTGTTTCACTCATCAGCAGTTCATGTAAATCTTTCTGGGCCTTTCTAAAATCAGCTTGTTTTCTATAGAACAATAATAATCCATTACCTTTATGTACCACAGCTTGTTCAGCCATTCCCCAAATGATTCCCCAGGAGTGAATTATGATTAATTGCTTTCAAATACTTAAGACACTTGTCATGTAGAAGAGATATTGGACTAATTCTGCTTACCTACAATTGGCAGAAGTAATACTGAAAAGTAGAAGTTACAAAAAGACAAATTTTAACTTCATAAAAGGAAGAATTTTCTAATGATTAGTTCAACAATGAAATGGACTGCGTTGGGGGCTACACCACCTTGAGTTTTCTGTTACTGAAAACCTTTAATCAGAGCTCATATGAATACTTTTTTTGGAGATAATATAGAAGAAATTCGTGCTCATATTCATGTTGGACCATATTATCTCTAAGCTATCTTCCAATTTTGGGATTCTTTGTTTTGCTTTAGTAGTGAAACCTCTGTTACTAATTGTAAAGTGATTTTCTGTCCATACAGTCACAGGTATCTTTGTTTTTGCTCTTCAGATGGTAATGTTAAGAGCAAGGTACCTGGGTGAGACTCTTAGATAGGTGTGTACATCAGTGGGGCCTTACTTAATAATATTGCTACTTGTAATCTCTTTGTGATTTTCCAAGAACTATTTTCAAGCCATTAAATAATGCTCAAGGTTTTTATAAACCTTTAGCCTAAGAACAGTTTTTTTCATATCCCACGTTGTTTCAGAACATATTGTTCCTTGGGGCCTTTCGTTTTCCAACTTTCATCATTGGGGGTGTAAAATATACTACTTGTATTCAGAAATTGATTTTTACTTCCCGAAAGCAGCCCATAAAAATAAGTAACTTCACAGAAGAAAGAAAAGCTCTTTTCACTGGCCTATTTATAAAAATAAAAATAAAAAAGGTCTAGTGGTGGCAAAAGCAATCATGAAATTTGTATTGAGTTTTATCTCTTTCCTATTTTGCTGTACTAGAAGAAATGGTTGAAATCTAGGTTTTGAAAGCTCCTGGACCTTCAATAGAGGATCTTTTCTCTGCTAGATTTGGGGTAACTGTAGTAGTGCTGTCAAGTTAAATAATTCTAGGTTATCTAAGGTCCTATCCAATCTAATAATTTGAAATTGTTGTGTGGTTCTAGAGACAGAAGCTCTATAACTTTCCAGGAGAGTTTTACTCTAGGCATAAAAATTTGGGTTTGAATTCATTTTTAAACATTTAATAATTGTATGAGCCTAATCAGGTGATTTAACCTCTCTGAACTTCAGTTTCCTCATCTTCAAAATGGTGTTAATAGCACTCACCTTTACAATGGGATTTAAAGAAAATCAAATGGTAATATATGCAATGTACTTTGCAAACCTTAGAATGTTACATGCTAATATTGTTATTATTATTATAATACTAATTGGTGAAATGTAGCTGTAAGAAATCTAGAGATTAAAGATAAGAAAAGGAAGGAACCTTAGAATGTAGAAAAGAGACTGCCATAGTGGGAACAGACTTGTTTAGAACATAGAACTGAAGGAACTGAAAATAACTTTAAAGATTATTTACTCTAGTGCCTTAATTTTACAGATGAATACACTAATGTGCTAGAAAGGGAAAAATAGTTTGTCAAAGATCATATAATTGAGCAAATAACAACATGTCTTCTCCATCTTGCTGTATTTAAATAACACCATGCTGGTTCCCCATTAGTGACTGTGCAGCATGTAACCAATAATATAATTGAGAGAATGGGACTAGAAGCCAGTTCTTCTGATACCAGTCTAGAACTAATTTTTTTGTGTCCATATATGTATATTTCTCTATGTGAAGGATAGAAGGAAAGGGAAGAAATGCTGTTTCTGGCTTGGCCAACTAATATGGAAAGAGTTTATAGAGTATTATTAAGACTTTCATATTTTGAACTAGTGAGAAAACCTTTATATGGATTTAATATTCAATTTCAATTTAGTTGGCTTCTTCAATCCAGACACACTATTCTTAATACTCAGTTGGGATTTCTATAGCTTATAGGAGCCACACTATATAGCTAGAATACCTATCTACAATAATGGCAGCTAGGTTATATTGGATAGAGTGACAGACTTGGAGTTCAAATCCTATCTAAGATATTTACTGGCTTTTTGACTATTTGAAATATTAAATTGAAGGTGAAGGAATTTGAACTTTCGTTGTTAGGCCATAAAAAGCAGTGTTTTAAGGTTCTTCCCAGTTCTAATATTTTATTTGGTCTGTGCGGTAAGGACCCTTTTCCTGTTGACATTACATATTCTATGTTTTAAAGTCCCTTTCAACTATATTTTCCATGAGTATGGGGGGAGATGTGCACATACATTCACATATTTGTGTGTATATATTTGTATCCCCAAGAGATATTGATAGATAAATGTATGTAAGAATATAGATATGTGCCTGTCTATGCATATGTATCTGTATACATGTATATATATCTCAATATGTATGTGTATTTGTGTATATATGTATATAAAATTATATGTATAAATATTTATAAGGCAGAAGAATTTTGCCAGTCTAAGCTAAACTGGAAGAAAAAGATGTGGTAGGAAAGAGCATAATATTTTACTATCCCTGTGAAATTGTGAATATGAGACAAGTATAAGGGAAAATATTCAGCTATTGGGGCTTGGCTAATAGACTTTTTCTTATACCAATACCAAATGACAACTGAAGTAACTGAAAACTTATCTACAAATAAGTCATTTTCCTTCTCCTCACACCCCACTTTCTGCTTTTGTGATGCTGTGTTCAAATGTGCCTATCAGATTTTCATATGCGCTTTGGATTTCATAATTTAAAGAGGGCTGTAGCTCTGTAGATATGGCTGCTCTTTGGAAAGCAAGCAAATTAAAGCCCATCTGAATGCCAGGGGAATATGTATTGTTTTCTGTAGCAAAGAGAGGGAAAAAAATCCTCCTTTCAGGCTCTTGGATGTGGAGTGTTTTCCATCCTCTGGAAATTAAACTCATCACTTAGAGATCTCAGAACAGATCCCGAGTCCTCTGGCCCTTCCTGCTTGGATTGCACCAGAGTTTCTGTATAAGATTTTGATTGAGTGTCCAAATTAAGCTGCCAAATAGCTTCTATACAGTTTTGGAGGCACAGAGTTAGTATTTATGTCACAACTTTGAAAATAATCACATTTTTAAATGGCTCAGGGAAGTCATTTTATCAGTGTTGTAGGGGATTTCTTGCTGCTTCTGTCCCTGGCAACTGTTATTAGAGGGGCAAATAACAACACGTCTTCTCCATCTTGCTGTATTTAAATAACACCATGCTGGTTCCCCATTAGTGATTGTGCAGCATGTAACCAAGCATGCATTTATGCAAAAGTCAATATTAAAATTCTGAGACTGGAGGAAGAGAAGAGAGCAGAGGAAGATGGGGGGTTGGAAGATCACCCAGTCCTTCCTGCCTACTCTTATACATGAGCACTCATGCTGAGCAAGGAATGCATCATGCCAGATGCTTCCTAAAGATGGTTTGTTTATGATGTTTTGCTTTCTGTATTCTTGTGAGGGAATGCTTGATGGGAAGGACTCCCATCCCCAAATGCTGAGGCTTAGAGGTAAGAAAAAAGTAAAAAGAATAGCTAACAAACCTTAAGGGTTCCTACATATTTGCTAGATTCATTTAAGTACCATGGACTTATGGAAAAACGGAACTGAGAAGCATCTTAAAACCAATAAAAAAATAGAAAAAAGAAGCTAGAATCGAATAGAATGTGAGTTGGAAGAAATCTAAGACATCTTCCCCAATTCCATCTTGTAGATGAAGAAACTGAGGTCTGTCTCTTCAACAATGAAATGCTTCAAACCAATTCCAATTGTTCAGTGAAGAAAGCCATATACACCCAGAGAGAGGGATGTGAAATGTGGACCACAACATAACATTTTCATGTTCTCTATTGAGGTTTGCTTGCATTGTATTTCCTTTATCGGATTATTCTTTCTTGTAGATACGATTTCTCCTGCACAAAAAATGATGTGTGGCAATAACTATACATATATTCGATTTCTTAAGTATTCTAACATAATTATCATGTAGTGGATATCCTGCCATCTAGGGCAGGGGTGGGGAGTAGGGGGGGGGAAATTTGTAACAGAAAGTTTTGTAAGGGTTAATGTTTAGGAATTACCCATACATATGTTTTGCAAATAAAAAGCATTAATAAAAAATTTAAAAAAAAGAAACTGAGATCTGAGGGGAGACCATGACCAGATAGTAAGTGACAAAACAAAGATTTGAACCCAGCTTTCTACCTCCTAGACCAGAGGTCAGCAAGCACAACTTGCAGGCAAAACCTACTTGTTGCCTGTTTTTATGTGGCCTATGAGCTAAGAATGGGTTTTATATTTTAAAATATAATAAAATTTTATTTTGAAATGTTAACATGTACGCCAACATTCTTAACAACATTCTTAGCTCATTGGTGTGAGGATTGGAATTTAATCCAGACTGTAATTTGCTGACCCTTCCTAGACTGTTTACTCTTTCCACTACACTAAACTATTTGTCCATTGATTGTCTTATTCAGCCTTCATGACCTTTGTGAATTTGTAAGCCTAGAATTCCTCCAGGGAGGAAAAAAGTCCCAGCACACAATATTTGGATTCATGCCAGACTTTTAAAGTCTCCAGGGCATTATTTGTTCAGTATTTACTAGCCATTAGACATGGGGGAATTTGCTTTATGTCTCTGAGTCCCAGACTCTCTTGTCAGGAAAAGTAAGGTCAGAGATAACTTCATTGTCTTGTGATGAATCTTAACAAATTGTATTCTTTATCAGACTAAGTAGCATTTTAGCTTCATTAAAGACAATATCCATAATTTACTCATATCCTTTTGAAACTATTTATCTCTGGCATATAAAGAACATTTTGGATTTGGCTTTTAATGTATCCTGCTCTAAATGGGCAGAAAGGTGTCTCTGGGGATTTCCCATGCTTAAACCAATGGAGCTCAAAGTTAGGCAGGTACTACCAAGTTGGACAAGTTTCAAGTAGGGGCTAAATGGAGGCTTTTGTTTCTGTTATCCAAGAATTGGCATGGCTCAGTTCAAATAGCTTTATGATTATGTTTCTGGCTTCTAAGGAATTAATTTATTTTTGGCCACAGTAATTCAAAATACCATCTACTAAAATAATTATTGTCAGCAGAGGTATCATGAACATTGATGAAATCAGTAATCTTTTAACATACCAAAGGATATTAAATGCACCAGGCTTAGAGTAGAACTAATTAATTTTAAAAATCTTTTTTTCTTTTTTTTAAATTAAAGCTTTTTTATTTTCAAAATAAACGCATGGGTGATTTTCAGCATTCACCCTTGCAAAACCTTATGTTCCAAATTTTTTCTCTCCCTCTCCTCCCCTAGATGGCAAGTAATCCAGTATATGTTAAACATGTGCAATTCTTCTACAAATATTTCCACAATTATCATGATGCACAAGGAAAATAAGATGCAAAAGGGAAAAAAATAAAACAAAATGCAAGCAAACAACAACAAAAAGAGTGAAAATGCTATGTTGTAATGCACACTCAGATCCCATAGTCCTCTCTCTGGATGCAGATGGCTCTGTCCATCACAAGATTTGGGACCAGCCTTAACTGGCCTGAATTACTTTGCTGTTGATAAGAACCATGCTTATCAGAATCAATCATTATATAATCTTGTTGTTACTGAGTACCAGGTTCCCTTGGCTCTACTCAATTCACTTGGCATCAGTTCATTTAAGTCTTTCCAGGCCTTTCTGAAATCATCCTGCTGATCATTTCGTTTTTCTTTTCTTTCTTTTTTTAAATTGGGAAATATTTATTTATTTATTTTTATTAAAGTTTTTTATTTTCAAAACATATGCATGGATAATTTTTCAACATTGACCCTTGAAAAACCTTGTGTTCCATTCTCTCTTTCCCCCCTCAAATGGCAAGTAATCCAATATATGTTAAACATGATAAAAAGTATATGTAAAATCTAATATATGCTTACATATTTATATAATTATCTTGCTGCACAAGAAAAATCAGATCAAAAAGGAAAAAATTAGAAAAAATAAAATGAAAGCAAACAACAACAAAAAGAGTGAAAATACTATGTTGTGATTCACACTCAGTCCCCATGGAACTCTCTCTGGGTATAGATGGCTCTCTTCATCCAAGATCATTGGAACTGGTCTGAGTCATCTCATTGTTGGAAAGAACTGTGTCCATCAGAAATGATCATCATATAATCTTGTTGCCATGTACAATGATCTGCTTTTGCTCATTTCACTTAGCATCAGTTCATGTAAATCTTTCCAGGCCTTTTTGAAATCACTGCTGATCATTTCTTATCTAACAATAATGTTTCATAATATTCATATAACATAGTTTATTTGGCCATTCTCCAACTGATGGGCAGCCACTAAATTAGAACAGAATTATTCCAAATTTAAGAACACAAATAGACCTAAGCAACTTTGTTTCATGTTTAAGAAAGACATTTGCTCTAGCTTTGGTTCATACTATTAATGCAATCTACATAATGGTTATTGCTGTCCTAATATGCATTTTAATTATGAAAATAAACTAAATTGTAAAATTTATTTTGAATTTAAATTGTTAGTTTTCTTGGTTTTAGAATATAGTCTTATTTGAACTAATATCAGGTAGAGTTCAATTTTAAAAGTAAATCTACTATATATATGCAAGGCACTCTATTAGGACACAGGGATTCAATGACAAAATCAAAACATTTCCTGTGCACAGGAAGAAGGGAGAATGTACATAGAGAAGTAGAAAACAACTACTTTCTGTGCTATCCTAATTCCCAATTCACACTCAGTGCTTTTTCTCCTAAAGAGGTAACTCTGAGTTTTAAGCTATTCCTTGGATCTGCATGACTATAGCTCATGAGCTCCAACTCATTTACTTTTAACAGTCAGCCCCCAAAAGAATTGGTACAAAAAAAGGCATTTACTGAGCTAACATTATAGGAACAATTATATCAAAACATTCCCCATCACCCAACATAAACCTGGAGCTGAGTCTCCCACAGATACATATAGCATCAGTGAGAGAAATCGACACATACATAGAATTCACTAATAGAAAGGCACACACATAGAGAATGTGCATGACCCTGGTACCTCCCAGTTATGGCACTGTGGGGCCTGCAAGGTTTTTCCTCTTTCATGATGTTCTCAGGCTGCTTCCCCTGGATGCAGTTATTTATTGCTAGACAGGTAAGCTCCACTGGCCAACGAGTGTGGGCAGAAACAAACCCTCTCTCCAAAAAGGGGAGTAGCAGTTCTCTCCCATGAGCTGGATAGCTAGCTTTCTTTTTCACTGCTACATCTCACAGGACTTAATTGTCTCTTTCCTTGACTTCTTCAGCCAATCAAGCTAACAGCCCTCTAATTCTATCAGATTTGACTGAAGTACTTCTTAATACCACATAAAGGGGGAACTAAATGTAAGCTCTTTTCACTTTTTAAAGAATTTTGTAGATTATTTTTTCCTTCTGTCTTCCTTATCAATTTACCCCCAGTATGAATGAATAATCATTTTAAGTACTTACTCTGTGACAAGAATTATGCTTAATTATAATAGAGGTAAGGCCTAAGCAAAACCTTGACAGAAAATCAAGAATTTAAAAGGTGGAATTAAGGTGGATTAGGTGATTTTAATGCATAAGTTACATTTAAAGAATGCTGTTGTTTCTATTTTACTCTGGATTAGATGAAAAATGCTAGCAAAGGTGAGAATTATTTGTATATTTCAGTGATTGAAGTCAGATTTTCGGTGATTGATCAGTCAGATTCCCATCAGGTTTTGATATCCTGAATTTGTTTCATCTTGAAACAGAGAGCAGAAGTAAGAGGTAGAAGTTTTAGGGAACAAATAGAACTATCCAAAAAGTAGAAAGGTCTTCCTTGGATAATATGAGCTCTTCTATCCTTAGACCTTCACAAGCAGACTGTAAACCACTGATTAGAGATGTAGATCCCCATTATAAGTCTCATTTGTAGATGAGATTTCCTGTTCAGGCTTGGATTAGACTCAATGATTTATGTGATTGTAGTTCTGGAATACTATGAGTAGAGGCAGGCTTACCAGCTAGTATAATAATTACTTCCTTATGTTGCCTTGATCATAATTCTCTTTCATCCCTTTTTATTTCACTATCCTTCCAGTCATCCTGGCTTGCAGCTTTGGAATCATCGTTTTATCCTTCACTTATTAGATCCAATCTTTATCTAGTTTTGTCCATTCTATCTCTGTAGCTTTTTAGAATCCTTTTCTGGGTGTATATAGTATTCAGGGAGGATTTGCACCTCTGGTGTGAGGGCTTGTTGGTCTTTTTCAGGCTTATCCACCTTTGGTGTCTACCTCTCACCCAGTTTTCATCTGTGGCTCCAAGAAACTGTAGAATATGTTGCAACAATATTCAGGTAAAAGTGTCTGGGCAGATGGACTAAAACTAGATTGATGAGTGAGGGGATGTTTATCTGAGGCATGTTTTTGTCAAGCGTACATTTGGCATTTGAACAATATGGCCAGCCCAATGTAACTGTGCTCAAACAGTGGTGTTTCAATGTTTGACTGTGTAGTTTGAGAAAGGACCTCAGTGTCTGGTGTCTTATCCTGCTGAGTGATTTTCAGAACTTTCTTAAGACAATTCAAATGGAAGTGATTTCAGTTTCCTAGCATGGCACTGGTAGATTGTCCAGGTTTCAGAGACATACAACAATGAGGTCAGCACAATGACTCTGTAGACCTTCATTTTGATAATCAGTCTAATACTTCTCTCCCACACTTTCCTTTGGAGCCTCCCAAACATTGAGCTAGCTCTGGCAATGCTTGTGGCAAAGTCATTATCATTGTGGATATCCCTGGAATGTATACTACCAAAGTAAATGAACTTATCTACAGCGCTCAAAACTTCACCATTTGCTATTATGATATCAATTATTATTAATTACTATATTATATAAAATATTATTATTGATATTACTATAAATAAACAACTATATATAGCAATATATTCCACATATAGATGATGTGATATTGGCTGTACCTGTGTTTTCTTGGTATTAATTGTTAGACCAAAATTAGCACAAGCAGCAGAGAATTGATCTGTACTTTATTGCATTTCAGCTTCAGAGTCTGCCCTGAGTGCACAATCATCTGCAAAGCAAAAAATCATGCACTAATGTTCCCTCCATTTTAGTTTTGGTTGTATCCTTTTCAAATTAAAGAATTATTTTATGTAGAACTCACAAATGCTCACCAGGTGATCAGAAAAAGCAATACAAGGACATTCTCAAGGTCTCTCTTGAGAACTTTAGAATTGATTGTATGATTTGGGATTGACAGGTACAGGACCACCCAGCATGGTGTGCCCTCATCAGAGAAGGTGCTGTGCTCTGTGAGCAAAGCAGAATTGAATTAATCTAGAAGAAATGTGAGATGTGCAGCTGTTCATAGGGTCTATTTGTATCTGACCTGTGGCGGAGCATTCCAAGATCATATTGGTCTGATCAGCCACAGTCAGACTCTAATATAGAGCTGTCATTTTAGTTCTCTTCAAGAATGAAGGACACCAACCAACCCAAAGCATGTGGAGACTTCTCCTGGTAGAATGGGCAGATGTGAGACACTGAAGATGACAGTCATTCAGTGGGTCCTGGGCCATCTCCAGCAATCCTGACCTTTGTCTTGCCATTGGACTTTGGAGCAAAGAGTGAGCCTGATGACTTTGCCCAGCCCTGCCTCAAGCCAACTTTGCAAGTTTAGACATCACCTTGTGATATCACTGGTCCTTTTCCAAAGCAGAGGAGGAATAACAATGACAGCAGAGTTCCTTTCCTTCTTTTCCTACAGCTACCTAAGTCCTCATAAATTCTTGCCTGGAATATTTTAATAATCTCTTAATTGGTTTATTTGTTTCTACTATGTCCCTTTTTAAATTCACCCTTGACACATGACAGGATAGTCTTTCCATGTTACTTTCTGATCAGTTATTGTCAATGGTTCACCATTGTTCATATGTTAAAATCCATTTAAGGCTCTCTTCAGTTTGGTCCCCACTAGACACTTTAATGGATAGAAGTCAGGACAATCTGAGTCAAATCTGCCCTCATATTAACTCTGTAACCTAGGTCAATTCACCTCTATTTGTCCTTTTTCTCTTCTATAAAATGGGATAATAATAGCCCCTACCTTTAAGGATTGTGAGGCTCAAATGAGATAGTAGTTATTAAGCATTTACCACTGTGCCTGGCATATATAGTAAATGCTGTATAAATTATCATCATCATCATTATTAATTTTATTCTACTTCATTAATTCTATATCCTAGCCACATTGGATCACAGGCTCTTCTCTGAATTTATGTAATCACACAAATCCTACCTCAAAGCTTGAAGTATATTCCCTTTTCATCTCTGCCTCTCAGAATTCTTATTTTCCATCAAAATTCAACTTAGAAGTCATCTGCTCTGTGAAACATTCTTCCAGGTATTCTTCTGATTCTTTCAGATATTAGTGTGCTCTCTTCTCAGTTTTCATGAATCACACTTATTTCTGTATGTGTTCTATCATCTTAGTAAAATGTAATTTCTCCAAGGGCATAAGTGCATTCATTTCTTCCTTTGTATTCTTAGGATCTAGTATAGTGACTTGCATATAATTTAATAAATGTTTGTTTATTTTAATTTTCCAAGACTGAGTTCTTTAAATAAATAGCACTCTTAGAAACCACATTTAATACATCTGTAGAGGTGCTTTTGAGAAATATTTAGATTGTATAGTTTAGTTGCTGATTTCTCCAGACTGGAACTGTCAGATAAACATTTCTAGTTGAAGGTTTCATGCTTTCCAAAAACTCCCATCACTGAATGCATGAAGCAGTAACATTGTTCCCCCAAATCACCTTTTTTTTTGCTTTTAATGTAGTTACTGCTGTTGAGTTAGTGGAGCAGGACCACAAAAGAAAACTAGAATTCTCTCCTTTACTGCACCTCCATTCTGATTTTTGATTCACTTTTCTGTCTGCAGGGTTGATTGTGTGCGATAGTAGGTTGCTCAGTGTGCTGTTCACCCTAGAAAGGTACCAGAAATGTTCAGTTTTGCTGCTGCAGGTATCTGGACCTCAACAATAAAACATGAAAACTAATAATGCTATACTTCTAAACCCTATATTTTTACCCACTGAGTGTTATTTCTTCCTTCTGTATTAGGATGATTGTGTAAACTCTTGGCAAGTCATTATTATTTATAAAGCAGAGTAGGAATTTGAACAATTAGCAAAGAACCAAGACAGATGTTTGAACAGTTCCTCTTCTTACCAACTCCCTTCATCATTCCTCACCTCCTTCAGTTTAATTTATGAGTTCATATATAAGGAAAAGGAAGAGTTGTCACATTAATAGGGTTAGGGCAAAGTCATTCAATTTGCCAACCACATTTGTCATATATTTGCAAGGCTGATTATTTCCAGATGACAGACCACTAGTGGGAAATTCACAGATGACAGTGTTCAAAAGTACTTTGAGATCTGTGAGTATTAAGCTGATAGAAGGCTTCATTTGTCTAGAGACTGGTCTTATAGAATGACTAAAAATGTATAATATTATGTGACAGGAGGGTTGGAGGTAACATTTTAACTAAAATTTTATTATACATTGTATTTGGGTCTATCTCTTCTTTATTATTCTGGTGCAGTCAGTTATTAACCAACTCCTCTATAGTTTATTTTTATTTATTTATTTTTTGCTGAGGCAATTGAGGTTAAGTGACTTGCACAGGGTCGCACAGCTAGGAAGTGTTAAGTGTCTGAGGCCAGATTTGAACTCAGTTCCTCCTGACTTCAGGGCTGGTGCTCTATTCACTGTGACACCTAGCTGCCTCCTAACTCCTCTAAATTTTAAAAAATGTCTTTCATCCAGCTCCCCTAATTACTACACACCTTATATTAACACAATGACCATTGAATACTCAAAAGATCAGAAGAACTGTTCAAGCAAGAAATTAACATACTTTTGTGTTGCTTAATGAACTAAGAGTGAGTTTGTACTTTTAAGTAAGGATATGAGAGATAATTTCCACTCTCTGTTGTTCTTCCTGATGAACTATGGAGTCTGACTTGTTCTACTGCTGTGACCTCCATGAGAAGTTAGTTTTGTTGGGACATAAACACCAGCACACAGCTTTTTAACAATATGAAGCCCTTAAACATCAGTAGATTAATTTTCTGGAGTCTCATCTATCACCTAAAGTGGATTTAGGTAAAACCAGTTTGGAAATGATTTGCATTAATGCTATATCTCCTCATTAAGAAAGATGACAGTTGCAGAAATTAGAGGACCCATTTCTTCACTGCTCTCACACATATCTGACAGGGAAAAAATGCCAAATGTTTCCATATCATGTGCAGCATTTTGTGCCATCTGGCCTGGCTGGATTTCAATAAAGATAGTGAAAAGACATATAACCAAGAAAATCAAAATGATTCCTGCCAAATAGAGTACAGGAAGATTTCCTTCCTTACCCTATATTCTTCTTAGCATTGCTCTGTCAATTTTGGTCAATAGCACTTTACCTAAGGAAACATAAAGAATGAAAAAAAATCTGTTTCTTTAGATTTTAGTCTCCATTATCCATCATGTGTTCATAATGCATTAGCCCCCAAACAGCTTCACTCTCTACCCCTGTATGTTTTATTAAAAAAACAAAACAGGATATGACCTATGAGAATTTTTCTCTATTTCTGAATATGTATTTTTGTGTATATGCAAATGTATACAAATACACATATATGTACACTTATATGTGCATTAGTTTGTATATGTGAGTGTATAGAATAAATGGATATATATATATATATGCATATATTAAGATAGATTATATCTGTACTTTTTTTTCATTTTTATGGGAACTCCTTATGAGGAAATTTTTCTCTCAAAGTCGATCACCAGCTAGTTTGAGCTGCTTAATAATACTGAAGGGTTAAGTGATTTGCCTGGAATCACACAGGCAATATCTGTTAAAGGCAGGATTGCAACTCAGATCTTTCTGACATTAATGCAAGCCCTCATTGAGCTGTCTGCTTTGTTATACTGATATATGTATATATTTGCACACATACACATTCACACATGCATATACATACAACATGTAACACACATATAGTGCAATATACATGCCAACACTGAATATATATCAATTAATATACATAAGTGATACACATATATATACACAAAACATTTAAAAGTTATCTCCTTCTAAAGAATAATTATCACATTTTAGACTAGGATTGAAATTGTTGTACACTAATTTCAATCAACTAGCAAACTTTAAAAAATGCTTACATGGCAAAGCTCATGTGTTTCAAGAACTATCTCCTACCCTTTCATATGAAGCATAGGTGTATTATGTGTAGCTCAAAGGGAAGAAGAATAGCTATTTCTAGCTTTTTTTCTTCCACCCTTCTCTAATAGAGACTGTATTTCCAATCAGGAAGGGAAACAGGGAAATGAAATAAGATTTTAGCCATTCTGCTTTCTTCAAAGAAATAAAGGGAGTGCTTGGCTAAAATCACGTCTATTTATAATTCCCTTAAATATTGTTCATCTAGAACTTATGGTTCTCAGATTCAAGTTAACTTTTGATTTCTCTTTCATTATTGGAGGGAAGGAGAGCACCAAACTTCATATCTGAGGTTTGACCCCTTTCCTTCGAAACAATAGTTCCACAATGAACACATATAGAAAATATCAAAGAAACCCATTTATCCAAATCAGCAAAAAAATAAATAAAATAAAGTATACATATGATGATATATACCAGAAGTATAAAAGTAAGGAACTTTCCCAGTGGGGGTGAGGTAAATCAGTTCAATTGAGAGAGATAGTCCTATATATCATCCAAAAGGGAAGCTCTACAGTCTCTAGAATAGGGAGCTAGAGATAAGAACATGATGGATACTGCCAATCCCTCAAGGCAGCTTTTCCCTGAATCTTTTCCTCCCTTCACCAATATGAAGTGGTGTTCACATGTTCTCATCTTTACTCTCTTGATGTTGAAAATCAGAAACACCTAAAAAAGAACCTAAAGAGACTTAGAGACCTGAAGAGAACTAGAAGAAGAGTGAAGAGAATGGATTTTTCTCATTCCTGCCAACTTCTCCTGAAGGTGTGGGACACCAGTTTCCATCAATATGGAGAGTCCCATAGTAATGGGCTTTGGGAACAGGGTTACACTTCCTATGTACTAGGCCCTGTGATAGGTACCAAAATTAAAAAAAATAAAAAGATGAGGCATTTGTTACCTTCAAGAAGCCTATACTTGGAGATTATATAATATATTAGACATAAATATGGAATATTCTAAAAGTCAAAATGCGATCTTAAATGAATAAATCTTGACTTTTGGACCCCACCCTATCATGTGCCTCCCAGATAAATGCACATAATATATGGAAATAGACAATTATTAAAGCAATGGTGTACTAATACCTGAGGGAATCAGGGAAGGCCTGTTGTAGAAAGTGGCAATTCAAAAAATATTAAATCTCTTTTCTTATAGGACACTGTTGGATACAGCATGGTTTGTGGTAAGTCAAATAGATCACTAAATATGAACTTAGGCATCTAAACTCAAACCCTCTATTATTATTCATGTTATCCTTAGTATGTTGTGTTATTTTTATGGACCAAGTTTTTTTCATTGGCAAAATTAGAATTTTGGACCAGATGACCATTCATGTTCTTTTCTACTCTAAAGCATGTTATTTTAGTAAATACTAAAAAATAAATACAAAAATGAAGGACTGACATGGTTTTTGACTCTAATGAGCCTATATCATTTTAGGGAAGATAATATTTATAAAAATAAATGTAATTCAGAATAGGATATAAATACCCAGGAAAGGTAAAGAGAGAGCTACCAGAAATCTGAATTAAAGATCACTTATGTTTGGGGATTGGGAGAAATCAGAGAATATTTTTATAGAAAATATAGAATTCTGCTAGATTCAAATTGTTGGCTGATTACTGTCTTAGAATATTGTTTGAAGTAATGGAATTTCACATATCCTTCATTCATACTGTTTTCTTTTTCTTTCTTTTGAGACTCTAGACCTTTTGTTCTTGCAAATGAATTCTGTTATTATTATATCAAATCATCTCCTTTTGATTGGGTATAGCATAAAATTTGTAAATTACTGCATTGTCACAGTCTAACCATTAGCAGTGATTATCTATTCAATCATTTGTCTCTTTATTTATGTAAAGAATAGTTATATTTATATAAATCTTGTGTGTCAGGTTAAATACAAACTATTTTATGTATTTTGTAGTTATTTTGAATGGGGCTTCTCTTTTTAGTATTCTTGGTATTTGTTAGTAGTATAAAGAAATCTTGATGATCTTTATGTGTTTATGTATTTTTTTCTCCTGCTAATGTCTGTTGTTTTTAAAAGTATGTCATCATGTCATCAGCAAAAGGAAATTAGTTTCTTTCTTTCTTGACAACATTTGTACCTTTAATTTTCACTCTTGCCTCATTAATGTAGCTAACATTTCTAAAACTGTTTCAAATAATAGTGGAAAGGAGTACTCTTGCTTTACCCCTGATTCTACTGGGAAAGCATCACATGACCAGGCACACTGAGTATTTCTTCCTGCTGTATTTCTTCCTTCTGATGTATTAGGTTTTGGTTTTTCATATTGCCAAAGGAGAATAATCTGGATTTTTCCTTGTTTATGTCTCTAGATATATCTTTCTGCCTATCTAGCTATTTATATATCTTCTGTCTCTGTCTTTCTGTCTCTCTCTGTCTCTGTCTCTCTCTTTCTCTTTGTTTCCCTCTATATCTATCTATCTACCTACATACACACACATGTATACACACATATCTATATTGAACTAGATGAATTCTAATATTGGTTGGTTCTAGAAGAAGTTTATTGGAGCATTACAGCATCATGAAAGTTGAATTCAACTTAGGCTAGAGAATCTTGCTTGTGCATTGTTCTGAGGATCTACCTGTATGTGCTGCTTAGGGGTAAGATCAGGGGATGAACTGGACATGTGCTATGGCCCAAAGTCTTATGTGGCATTGTTATATCCCTGTACTATGGCCCAAAGTCTTATGTGGTACTTGTTATTAGCCAGTCTGAAAGAGCTAAAAAAACTGTCAATAATACCGTAGCATTTAAAAAGGATTAGAAACAAGAAAGAGATGAGTTCTATAGTGTAGAAGGGTCAGTTATCAGGATAGAAAACTTGAAATATCAAACAATGAGAACTTGAGTAAATAATTATAGCATAGATTTAGAACTGAAAGGGACATTAATGAGTATTTAGTGTAATGCCTTAATTTCATAGCTGAGGAAATGGAGGCCCAGTAAAGTTAAGTGACTTTCTCAAGACTCAACTACAAATCCTGTGATTCCAAGTTTTATACTCTTCACACACACATTTTCACATTTTTTTATACTTCTTCACACCATCACATTCTATCTGTGAGATGAAAAAACAATTCAGCAATGCAGTGGCAAAGAGTCCTGGGGTCATTAAGGAATAAGCTTTCCAATGTAGACTTCAAAGAAACCAAGTATGTCCAGATGATTTTGAATTTGAGCAAAAAGGTTGTACATAATTTTTAATATCTAAAATGACAAGCTCTAGGTCTGGAGTCAGAAGACCCAAGTCAAATTCCACCTCTGATATTACCTTTCTGACCTCTGGCAAGTCATAGAAGCTTTCTGTACCTCAATCATCTGTCTGTGAAATGAGGAGTTCAACCATATGGCCTTGGAGAAGACTTTGACCCTGTTGTCTTTGCTTCACTCTCCAAGTGATATTCAGAACTGGACAGCTCCCAGGGGCTGCCAACATTTTTTTCCATATAGGAAACTGATCAGTCCAGGGACGGAAATAGTGAATAGAGACAGAGAGATAATCAGGGGAAGTGAACTATCCTCACAAGTGGACATTATTTCTAGTCATTCTTCTCAAGGATCTGTATTTGAGACAATATCACTTGCTGAGACATTGACAGCTTAAGTGTGTAACACATTTTCTTGTTGTACAAGGGGACACCATAAGGTTACTATGAATTTCTGAGATAAAGAGAAGGGAAGAACAGACCAGATGTCTCAAACAGGTTGTCTTTGTTGCAGTGTCAACTTATAAAGAAGAAAAATGAAAAGGGATCTCTTAGAAACTAACCTTTGTTCTACTAGGAGGAAGCAAACTGTTAGGTTTTTATTTGGAAATGTGCTGTCAATCACTCAGACAGTGAAGTTTCTGATGCCATAAATCTTCTCAAATCCTATCTTTATTTAGCTTCCCATGTGTTAGATGTTACATTCCAAATTCTATCTCCTAGAAAGCAACACACAAAATCATTGGTTTTGATCTGGAAGGGGCTTTAGAAATCTTCTAGTTCAACCTCATTTTTTGAACTGATGATGAATCTGAGAGTCAAAATGGGGACAAGTAACTTGTTCTAGATCATATAGGTATTGAAAAGTGTTTGAGACTCAAACCCACGTCTTATCAAAATTCAATGTTTTTTTTTTTTTTTTTTACTACACCTATCAGTTTTCTTTGAACTGCTGGTGGCTTGTTAAATAATTGAAACACTTAGAGAATGAATTTTATGTGGTTTTATGTGTATCTTAAAGTCATCTACTGAAATGTTTAAATGGAAGTGCTAGCTGCATTCGTTGTATAGATATGGAATTGAATATTTTAATTTAATGCCAGTTTATTAAGCAAACACCTCTATATTTTCATGGTAAACAAACATATATATATATGCACACATGTATATATTTATATATCTGTATATATATATTATGTGTGTCTATTCATATGTACCCACAGACAGTTCTGGCTTTATGTAAATTCACATTATGCAAATTTGACTTTATGTAAAGAATTCTGAAATGTGTGGGAAGATGCAATACAAGCATGTATGAAGAAAGTTTGGAAAATGGTGTGCCCACAGTTCATTCCTAACTTGTGGATGAGACAAAGATGGAGCATTTGAAGAAGTGAGTAACAAGATTGTAAAATTAGCACAAGAATTGGAGTTAGAAATGGATGAGAATGATGTGGAGGAGTTGATTGAATATCTTGGAAAACTTTTGAATGAGGTTCTGATTGAGCTGCTAGTAGCAAAAATTGTAAAAGAATAAAGGGAAGATTCAGAACATTGAGGTCAAACTAAAAAGATTCACAGTGAAACAGTTGGCAGAAGCATTTTGTCATTTGAGTGAATTTTTTCTTGTATTGAAAAGATGGATCTAAATAGTTCAAGTTTTTTTTAAGTTCAAAAACTAATGCAGAATAGTATTGCTTACTATCCTAAGATATATTGGGGGGGAAAGAAAGCCACTGAATAACATCACTTCATTATTTCATTAAAAAAAGTTACACAGATAAAGGACAGATGGAATGGGTGGGGAAAGGGAAACACATTTCTCATCTGTGTTAAGTTTACTATACAGTACTGCATATAGGAAGCATGTTATATCATTAATTTTACCTTTCATTTTATAATTCTGTTTCTTATCATGGTATGGTATTTAACACGTTTGAATTTGAGTATATTTTATGACTTGTGTAAATGTATTATTTTGTGAATACCTTTGTAGTATAGGCTAAGTGAAAAAGGTGTGTGTGGGGGAAAGTTTGCCTTATCAAAAAATCGATTGAAATAGAGGTCTGCAGAATGGCCCACTTCCTAAAAGGGAGAATTCTCTGTCTCTTTATACACATACACACATACAATATATATATATATACATATATATATAATGCATGTATCTATGTGTATGATAATATTCTGGATTTCTCCTGACTCCACCCGGTCTCTGAATAATTTAGGTTCAATATTGGGGGGAGGAAATGAGATGTTCAGAGATCATTCAGTTAACAAAAGAAGATTCATTTAACTTTAGCAGAAAGATTCTCATCATGGTAGGCATTGAGGATATCTCATGTTGATTTAGCCTATTGAAGCTCACTTGCCTGAATTATCCATCATGTTTTTCCAACCAAGTACCAGGACATTTAGAATTCCTCATGGCTGCTTTGTATTCAGTGACTAGAAAGTGCTATTGATGGTTGGCCCTCTAATCAGTGAGATAATCAAGACCTGAGAATGGTCTCAGTAATTTTAAGGGAAAAAATAGCTTAACCTGCATGGGACGGGATGAATATATTGTTCCTACTAAATATGGTACTGGAGAAAAATCATTGTGCTTGGTATCAAAGGGTCTTGTTTGGAATCTCAATTCCACTTAACTGTGTTATATTGGCCTGGTTAGGTAATCTCTGAAAGCCTTTCTTCCTTTTCACTATCAAATGGAGATAATTCTTACATAACCTACCTCATAGAGTTATTGAAGGAAAGAACTTTGTCAATTTTAAAGCTCTATAGAAATGGGAATTATAGTTATCTAAAGAAGGTGTTCTGTCAATCTAGTTTATTTTCCTTTTTTTTTAAAAGGAATTCAAATGCAAGTGTATGTGTCGCCCCTACATGAACTGGTCTATCAAGTATTATTTAGTGCTTTTATAATATACTAAACACTTTTCCCCCAATAGCTCCTTAAAAGAAGTGGCACCAGTTTTATTATGTTTATTTTTCTGAGGAGAAACAAGGACTTTGTGAGGGAAGAAATGTTCCAAAGGTCTCATGGTATCAAATTTGATAATTTTTAAAAAATAAAAATTACCTCTCTCCCTCTAATAAGTAAAGGGAAGTAATCACTAAAGCTTTGCATTCTCATCCTGAATCAAGGATCTCAAGACTGGGAACTCTCAATTCCATGCTTGACAAACTGGTTGATTCCATGGTACCCTTATGAAGATATAACCAATGGGAATGGGAAGCCATATAAGGCAGGATCTTAGAGTAGATCACAAGCAAGGAGGAAGCCTTAGAGTTGTATGTGACCTGCAATTGCACCTGTATACCCAATCTGCGTGAATCTCTCAGTGGTACTAAAAGTAATATTAAGTGTCTTTATTTTCATAGGCTCATGTGTTAATTATTCAGACCTATTGGTAGGGGATGGAAAGGGATGTGTCTAGACAAAAGAGGGAAGGGGGCTTTAGCAAGAAGTTTGGGGGAGAATGGATGCAGTTGTTGATGTTTTCAGCTAGTGTCCCTAAAAGGTCTAATACACCAGTTTAAAGAGAGGGAATAGAAAGGGGTAAAATACACAACTTTTACTTTTGTCTCTGTAGAATGCCTATAACAATGTCTGGCACTTAGTAGGCACTTAATAACCTCTTGATTGATTGATCCATTAAAAAATCAGATCTTAAGTATGATGAAGAGATGACATGTAAGGATAGGAAATATAATCATTTATCTTCATGTTTTGGAAGGAATATTACATTGAAAAGGCAATGTAATTGCTCCAGTTGATTTTGAATACTAGAAGATGTACAGAAGAAAATTTAGACTTATTTTAAAGAAAAGTTTAATAACAATCAGAAATATATACAAGAGGAATGGGACGTCTTGGGAGGTTTTGGATTCCCCTTCACTGGATGACTTCAAGCAAAGATCTCATGACTATTTGTTGAGTATGTTGTAAAAAGAAATCTCATTCATGTATGGATTGAAGTTATGAGATATGTAGGCAAAGATTTAGTAATTAGCTCCCCAGAAAAAAAATAGCCACAACACCATTTTAAGTTTAGTCTGAAGTATTAGCATTTTCTTCATCATTTTCCTAAATCAAATGCTAATTTGTTTTGTTGATTTTTGAGGTACAAATGCTCACAATGAAAATTTAACAGATAGCTCATATGAATCAGTAAAAGCTGATTCTAATATAATCCTATTGGACTGGATGGCTTAGATTCTCAATGAAAAGGACAGGCCCAATCCAAGGCACATTTGACTGCCCTTTAACTCATAAATTTTGTGATTCTTTTTCTCTGATTCTATTCCTTTCCTTGTATAGTTAGTATTCATTATCCAAGACCCTAGGGAATTTTAGGAAACTGGATTTTAAGTGCCACATTTTTCTGCCTACTTTATTGGAATGACTAAGATTATATGCTTTGATCCTAATTCTTCTGAGATAGTGGGAGCCTACTCTCTAGTGAATTTAAGGTGAGTGATGAATCCTCAATACAAGATGTAAAATGCAGTTTCCTTCTCTTGAGAGACTTTAAAATTAAATCTTAATCAGCTATTTCCATTCTGTGCTAAATTCTGCAGATTTTAAGGTAGGGATAAAGCACCAAATCTGAAATTCAGAAATTTACATTTTAACCCTGTCTCTGACACTAGCTATTTGATCATGGGCAGATTAACTTTATTATCTGGCCTGGAAACCCTTGCCACTTTATCTAGTCATTGTTCACCCCTTTAGAAGCCCTAACTCTGGGTACTCATGTACTACTGAATAGCAATAAAGAAAGTATCACAACAATGAAGGTTAGAGCCCATTACATTTTTGTTGCACAGTCTCAGTCGGGTAGCTTTTCAATGCTGTTGCTAATGTCTTGTCAGATATTTCATTGAAAACATTAAGGATATCAATCATGAGTTCCTGCCTCTTCTCAGATCTCCACTTCAAAATATTATCCTTTTCTTCTCCCCAACCCCTCACCTCAAAAGGAGAAGTGACTCTCTCTTTGTCAAAACCAGATCTATTTGAACCTCTGATCCTAAACCCTCTTGTCTTCTCCAGGAACTTAGTCTTTATAGGATTACAATATCCTAGATATTTGGCTAGAAGGTATAGATATTCTAACCAAGCCTGCTTGCTTTCTAGTCCTTATATATAACATTCTGTTTTCCATCTCTGAACCTTTTATACAGGCCCTCTCCCCAAACCTGGAAAACACTTCTACCTTATCTCCATCCTTTTGAGCCCTCAATTTTTACTTCAAATGTTATCTTCTGCAGGTTTCCTATCCTGATTCTGCACAGTTGTTGGTGCCTTCCCTTAGCTAATTACATATTTGTATATATACATATTTGTGTTAATTTTCTGTATTTCCATTGTTTTCCTCAATATAATACAGACTCCTTAGGGATAGGGACTGTTTCATTTTTGTCTTTGAGTTTCTAGTGCCTGACATATAGTAGACATTTAATAAAGCCTTATTTAATGAATAGAAATAATTTCATTTTGCTGAAATTTCCATTTTCTTCTTTTTAAAATTGGGATTATAATAATGCTTGTGCTACCTACCCCATAAGTTTATTTGAATATCTATGTGAAGAAAGAATTTTGTAAACTTTGTATAATTGCATAACTGTAAATTATCAGTTATTTATAAAAGTGACTATTCAAGTCATTTTTGGTATTCTGTTCAAGTTTTTGACATATTGACTGATAGATATACATAGGACCATATCCTTTATCATGCTCACAATGAATGCTGTGCACTTAACAATAGTAGTAATACTAAAAACAATGATGATGAGGATGATAACCAGCTTT
Source organism: Myrmecobius fasciatus (assembly GCA_023553655.1). Lineage (NCBI taxonomy): Eukaryota > Metazoa > Chordata > Mammalia > Dasyuromorphia > Myrmecobiidae > Myrmecobius > Myrmecobius fasciatus. The sequence goes on along the minus strand of JAJPUD010000571.1, from coordinate 310,033 downwards.
TATATAGCACTTTATGGTTTGCAAGGCATTTTACATATGTTAAGTCATTTGATCTTCACAACCACCATGGGAGGTATATGATGTTATTATCCTTGTTTTATGGATGAGGCAGACAAAGGTTAAGTCAGAGGTCATCCAGCTAATAAATATTGAGACCAGATTTGAATTCAGGGCTTCCTATAGGTCCTCTGCTTTTTATATTGTACCACCTATCTGTGGTAGACTAATGATGGCTGGGGGAACTATGTCAGGGAATCATCTTTGAATGGAAAGGGGAATCTGCAAATTGAATCTAGGGGAGCCCTACTGAGTTCTCCCTTCTAACTAGGCAATCTAGCATCCAGCAAGGTGCGCATTATGTATCCATGACCCATGTATCCTTCTTAAGCATACTACACAGAATATATACCTTTCCTATTATGCCTCTTACATGAAAATGAAATGGACACGTAGCACATGGGCTTCCTGTGAATGGGCAGCTAGGTAGCTCAGTGGATAGAGCTCTGAGCCTGCAATTAGGAGGTTAGAACTTCAAATCTGGCCTCAGACACTAGATGTTTGACCCCAGTCAAGTCACTTAATCCCATATGCCTTAGTTTCCTCATCTGTATAATGAGCTGGAGAAAGAAATGGAAAACCACTTTAGAATCTTTCTCAGGAAAACTCCAAATGGAGTCATGACACTTTGTGACATGATGTACACATGTAATGTGTGTCATATACATGACACATAGAGGAAACAGACCAGGAATACTACACACGTGCCAAAATACAGCTTACAACACCTATACTTATGATGTAGTCACCATACACTTATCAATAATATCACATATGCTTGACATGTGCATGATACACATAATGTATGTTTTTCATAGTGCTTACTACCTTATACATCCAGAATCACTATTAGTAATTAATCTTGGTTTTAGGAGATATATTTGTATGCTCTAGGTCTATAAGTCTTTTTAGTCTTCATTAGAAAGTGAGTCTTTAAGGAAAAGGGGATATTTCTCATGCTTTCCCTCATGCTGAAAACTGATTTTTCCTTCTTGAATTGGGATATGTATCTATGTATGTGTGTGGCTGCCATGGATGTGTCATGTTACTATTGCTACTCTTCTGTCAATCCCATTAATGTAAGAGTAACAAGAGGACCTGTTTATACAGAATCAAAACTAGAAATCTGGGAATGGGCCTTTCTGATCTTGGAAAATCTACCCCAGGATAGGAAATTTGGAGAAATGATAACAGCACTTAAAAGGAGCCAAGCTCAATGACAAAATATCAGATATAGGACAATAAAACAATTTGGTTTTCAGTCTGTTTGGTAGAATTCCTCAGCTGAGAAGAGTTAGAGGTTGATCTGAGGCTGTCAGGAATAGAACTCTGGCCCAGAATAAGAAGGGACCAGGTTGGGCTGACACTTCAAGTGATGGATTTAAAACCTGAGGAATTGGATGGGGCTGATGGGGGTTTGGACAATCTGCTGCCTATCTGTTGTCACACTCTGCCACATTCTAGTGGCAGTCCTAAATCCTTACCCCTCCTGTCATTATCCAGAATACATTACTTAGCTATCTTCACTGGAGTAAGTGAGTTTGGGGCCAAATGGAATCTGGAAAAAATGGAGGACATATCCTCCTTCCTATTAAGTTAGTTGTCCTGGGTCATGAGACCAAGAATTAGTTATTAGAAAGGGCCAGTGCCATCAAGAGAGTCTTGGTCATATCTCAAAATGTCAAATTTCAGCAATCTGACTGAAAGGGTACTAGACTGAAAAGTCAGGAAACAGGGATCTCTAGGAAATCCCAGTTCTTACACTTGATGTATTTTCTTTCATCTATAAAATGAAGAGTTTGGATGAAGTTGTCTTGAAGGTTCCTCCCAGATAGAACAATAATAATGATAATGCTAATAATAATATTTTTGCTTTGCATTGTCTGTGTCACATACTAATTTTCTATCTTTTCTTTTTTTCAGTAAGAGATGCAAAAAATCTAGTACCTATGGATCCTAATGGTTTATCAGATCCTTATGTAAAACTGAAACTCATCCCTGATCCCAAGAGTGAGAGCAAGCAGAAGACCAAAACCATCAAGTGTTCCCTCAACCCTGAGTGGAATGAGACTTTTAAGTTGTAAGTATCATAATTCTAGTTGGGTGGGCTAGTAAGGATTGGTTTCAAGTCACTGAGAGATTTGGGGGTCTGTCTTACCTAGTCTTTTTACTTTTTTGTATCTGTCTGTTTGTCTATTTCTTTCCCCTCCATTCCCCCATCCCACTCCTTCTCCCAATCAAGTTCTCAGCCCTTCTCTCAAATAGACAGAACTCAACTACTTCTCAAGGCAGCCTATTAAATTTTTGGATATTTCTAATTGCTAGCAAGTTTTTCCTTATCTTAGGCCTAAACTCTTTAGATCTGTGAAGGATACCAGTTGGGACAGCCTCTTCTTAAACTGGGCAATAGATGATAGACATCTCATGTATCAGTGAATATGAAGTCACTTTCTCAATTCCCAGAATAGATTCTCAAAAAGTCATTATGAGGAAATGGTTTGGAAGAAATCTAATCCCCCTGATCTTTGACCATCTGTCTTACGTCTCAAGAGTCTGGAACATTCCTGATATTCCTCTAGATTGCAATCCATCCTCATCTTCTCATTCTGAATCTGGTACATGTTCTTCCATCAATTCTTCAAGAGCTCTCTTTTTTTCCCTTCACTTTTTATTGGCTATCCTCCAGAACTCCAAGGTTTTGTGTGTTTCTGCAATATTATTTCTACCAGTCTGTGCCTGGCTTGAAGGGTATATTCTCTAATTCTCCTCAATCTTCCTGGCTTAAATAGGGAAATCCCCCCTTCTTTCCTTATAATTCACTTGAGACAGAGGTTGGATGTTTCAAAGCAACCTTATTATTAATGCTATTAATAATAGTTAATATTATTAACTAATAATGGGTTAGCATAGAATTAGCATGTCATGCTAAATGGAGGAACTCAGAGGTTCCTATCTCTTATTGAAAGAGAAAGCTTAACTATTCCATCCTAAAAGAACTGTTCAATCTTTGCTCTTCCTGAATATTTCCAAGGATGTGGAGATCATTTCCTCTTGAGAATGCCCATTCCAATTTTAGACCATTCTACTTGTAAGGAATATCAAAATCTGCTTGTTTGAAATCTTATCAAGGCCTTCCTTCTGGCCCCAAGCTAAACAAAAAACTAAAAAAAAGACTTCTTCTACATGGTAGTCTTTAAAATATTTGAAGATAGGGCAGCTAGGTGGCGCAGTGGATAGAGCACCAGCCCTGAAGTCAGGAGGACCTGAGTTCAAATCTGGTCTCAGACGCGTAACACGTAACAGCTGTGTGACCCTGGGCAAGTCACTTAACCCCAATTGCCTCAGCAAAAAAAAAAAAAAAAAAAATTTGAAGATAGTGATTTTCCAAGTCAGATATTTTCTTTTCCCTCAGCAATTCCTGATGTGACTTGTTCTCCTCACCATCTTTATTGTTCTCTACAGAATCACAACATTTTAGAGTTAGAAGTAAATTTTGAAGTAAATCTAGTCCAATTTCTTTGTAATCAAGAACCTCCATCTCCATGTCTCCAAACAATGGCCATCCATCTTTTTCTTGAAGACCTTTAATGGCAGAATCTACTGCCTCCCAAGGCAGACTCTGTTATTTTTAGATAATTCTAATTGTTAGGGAGTTTTTTTTTTCTTTATTACAGACCTAAGCTTATTTCCTGGGATTTCCATTCATTGCTCCTCTTTCTTCTCTCTCAGCCAAGAAAGAACAAAAGCATTGATTTTTTTTCTAACCCTTCCAAGACTTCCTTAGCTACTTTCCATGCACGATCACTGAATCACATTTGCAATGCTCTTGCTAGTCCTGTTGCTGCCATAGTCCCAGGTTTGGATTAGCATTACAAATTCAGAATTGTAAAGAACTTTAGAGACTATTTACTTCAATTTCCTTATTTAAGAGATAGGGAAACTGTACAGAATATGTGACTTGCTGACTATAAGATATATTCATAGATTGAAATCCTATGAAAATTACACAACATGACACATCTTAGTAGGTAGTAGGGGACCAGCATTTGAACTCAGATCCTGAATACAAGTCCAGAATTTTTCCTCGATTGATTTATAATTTCTCTAACCAGGGAAGACACATTTATCTAGAAGCCATCTAGTTTATGATTCAGTAATTCAGTGCCCATGATACCCTTCTCTTTGTATCATTCCTAGTAGCAGTCCTATGTTCCAAATTGACTTAAAACCCTAGGAGATAAAAGATTGTAGAAGATGAAGGCCTTGATGTATGGGTAACAAAGCCATCAAAACTGTTACTGCACACAATTTTTCTTGTTCTTTATAACTCACCTAGGAAATGTCAAGGAAGTTCATGGAAGTAAAATTTATTAGTTGTGTCTTTTACCTCTCTTTGATTATTCAACTTACCCTGTCTATAAAATGGGGAGAACCATAATTACCTCAATAGGGTGATTGTGAGAGAGTATTTTGTAAGCCTATAGAAGGCTAAATTATTATGATTCTTACCTTCATAATGTAAAACAATGTCTTACGAAAATCTTTTTTCTTTGTAGTCAACTGAAAGAGGCCGACAAAGACAGACGACTTTCTGTGGAGATTTGGGACTGGGATCTGACCAGCAGGAATGACTTCATGGGGTCCTTGTCCTTTGGGATTTCAGAGCTGCAGAAAGCTGGTGTTGACGGATGGTAAGAAATGCTTTTATTTTTTCAAAAGCCACAGCTAAGAGGCCATAATGACCCAATATTACATGTAGCCTTTCTCTCTCAAATCCAGGGATTAAAGTAAGGAAGAGGTAATATTGAGTTTCTTTCAATCTTTTTTTTTTTTTAAATCTGCAAATGTGGAACAAGAACAAGTCACTTTCCAGTGGAAAAACACTGGACTTGGAAGCTGAAAATTCTGGATTTAAATCCTGGTTTCAGTTCATTCGTTAATGACTTTGCACAAGTCCCTTCATCATTCTGAGCCTTGTTTTTCTCATCTGTAAAGTGGGGATAAAAAAAAAAAACTTATTACTATTGGGAGGATCAGTTGAATAAAGTGGAAATAAAGCATTTTAGAAATATAAGTGCTCTCCAAGCAATTCAATTCAACAAGCTCTTACCATGATTAATTAATCATTTAAGCACTTACTATGTATGTACTAGGTGCTGGGGAAAGAAAGGAATGAAATAATCTTATACCTCATGGAGCTCACATTTTAGCTAAAGGAAGGAAACTATACATAAATAAATACATATGGTTTTATATTTTGATTTTATATGATCCTTCAAGGACAGAAAGAGTACAATGTCCTAAAAAAGCAAGAAAGTCTTCATCCAGGAGGTAGCAGGTTAGCTGAGTCCAGGAGGAATTTAGGACTTCAAATTAGATAGAGGTGAAGAAAGTGCTCCTTCTAGCCAAAGTTGGGAAGGCTAGTTGGTACAAAAGTGCAGAGGTGAAATTTACCTCAGCAACAGCTAATATACCAGAATCTAGATATAATAGAGAGTCTTGAAGATTTTTGAGCAAGGGAATTCTAGGAATAATAACTTGATAGCTTTGTGGCCATTAGATTTGGAGAAGAAAAAAATGGGGGATAGGGAGACTATTAAAAGACTAGTGCAGTACTCCAAGTGAGAGGGGATGGGGGGCTGACCCAAGGTAACATAATTAAAAAGAGGAGAACAGATCTGAAAAATGGTGTATAAGTAGATATTGAGTATAAGTAGAGTATAAAATTTGGTACCCGGATGGATATGAATGGTAAAGTCAAAGGGGAAGCAAGGATGACATCAATGTTGAGAACCTACATGACTGCCCTCAGCAAAAATAGGGAAACTTGGAGGAGGGATGGAGTTAGGGGAAATTATGATGAGTCCCTTTTTAAACATGTTGAACTTTAATTGTGTGATATTGCATTTAGTGCAGTGTCTGGCCAGAGTAGGCACTTACTAAACATTTAATGAATGAACAAAAGAACTGTTGATAGAAGAGATAGAAGAGTGTGAGCAAGATTTAAGGAAATGAGACTGAACCTGAAGTCACAAGATTGGATTCAAGCCCTACTCTTAGCTATATGGCAGTAGGCAGGTCATTTTTACCTCTGAGTTTCTATTTTTCATTTGTAAAATGGAGACAACAGTCCACCTAGTAAAGCCTTCCAGAATTGTTGGATGACAGATGATAAATGTAACTTTGTAAAGTGTTACTTGAACTTGCATTACTATTGTTAGATCCACTGTGGAATGGAAAGGATGTTGGTCTAAAATATTTAATCTTTGCCTCTGTCACTCACTGGCTGATAGAAGATAGCAAGGAAGTCATTGGCTTTCTCGGTGTCTCAGTTCCTTCATCTGTGAAATAGGTTCACTATGGTTCTAACAGGATTAAACCTTAGTATTATTTTTTAGAAGCGGTCAAACTGTAGGTCCATTCTTCCCTGGGATGCCATAAAGTGGATGACTGATTCAGCCCAAAAGGACTTAACAGGTGATATCTTGTCATTTTTTGTTGTGCTGGAGTTCTCTAACTTTACTCCCACATCTAGAATTCCTTACCCTCCTGCTAATTACACAGTAGGAAACCATCAAATCCTTATTGGTAGCTGTTTAAGACGTAGCTAAGGAGGGGAGTTAATATGAATAATTCACTTTGACACGGGCTTCTGGAACCAGGGCCTCAAAGAAACACTGATTATGGGTTGCCTTCAGTCCCCTATGAGACTCTGTCCAAAGCCTGCAATTACTGTCACTTGTTACCATCCAGAAGATGAGCACAGTAGGTCTAAGAAGCCTTTCCTGAATAGGTTTATTCATTTTCCTGACTGCTTTCTCAGCAGGATGTATGCCATTTTAATTTCTCTCTCTGATGCTGAGGTCCCCCAGAGCCACAATTTCCAGGCCATGAAATGAGGTTCACCTTCCCTGCAGATGGCACAGACCCCAACATATTCTCACATGTTCAACCTTGCCACCTGAGCCCCTCTTTGATTATCTAAGAGCACAGGAAATTTTTTGCAGAATGCTCAGAAGAAAAGCTTGAAATGAGATCTGTCTCCTCACTTTTCCCCAGCCTGAGTAACAGTGCAGGCTGCTCACTGAATGAGGTACTTGGGATATGGCAGCAAAGCAAAAGGGAAATAGCATTGCAATCCGAGGTCAGGAGACTGAGGGTCAAATCCTCTTTCTGCCATTTGAACTCTGTCACATTAGAATAATCTCTCCACTTCTGAGGCCAAGTTTGCTTTTCTCTAAAATAAGAGTCAGACTAGCTTTTCCCTGAGGTCCCTTCCAGTTCTTGCCCTACAGTCCTACGACAATTTAGCCACTTGTGCCCAGATTAGCCATTTGAAGGTTGCTAGGGAAGAGACTAATAGATCACTTCCCTTTTGTTAACTTCTAGCTTCATTGATGAGAATTTAAATCATTTTCTTACTTTGTGGGCAGGCCTGCTAGATCCAAAATTTTGACTCTGAGAGTTTATAATGTAGGGCTTAAATCAGAAGATCAGGGTCTGTTGCCCTCAACAAATTAAGTAGACAAATATGTTAAATATATTAATTTTTAATATTAATATTTTAAAGCTGGAAGGGTTTCTTAAAAGTGTTAGAGCTAGAAGGAACCTCAAAACATAAGATGTTCAAATGGAAGGCCCCATAGAACACAAGATGTTAGTGCAAACGAGGATCTTATCAATAATAATCCCAATTCCCTATTTTTTTAAGGAGCAGAGGAACTGTGATTTCACTGGATTAGGGAATTCCCATGGAGAAAACTCCATCTCCCAGGGCAGATCAGTGACTGCTCTGCAAATTATAATTTTGAGAGTTATGTAGAGTAAGAACATTAAGCGTCTTGACTAGGATCACACAGTCACTAGGTATTGGAGGTTGGACTTAAACCTAAGTCTTCTTGGCTCTCCAAAAGCATCTCTCTATTCACTATTCCTTGTGACCTCTCTGCCCTCATTTCAAAGATGCAATAAATAAGAAGCAGGATAAATAACTGATTTATTTGCCCAAGGTTGGGTGCAAAGCTGAGTGAATTCTTTCACCTGAAAGGGAAAGATGGGGTTTGTTCTCTAAAGATCCAGGCTATCAGGTCACTATTGGAGCAGGATGTAAATAGCAGAGCAGATGACAAGACACATGGATAGGTCCTGCTTACCTGGTTGAACACTGGATGAAATGATATAGGGAATTAGTTATATCCTTAGTAGAGTAGTGTGATATATCCATAACTGGTTATTAAATGAAAATTGACTCAGGGACACCTGGGTTGCTGCCTTTGACAAATTAGGAAAATTACTAAATTTTTTAGTACCACAAGTGGTAATTCCCTACTCAGACACTCAGTACCAGTCCAAAAGGGGCCAGCAAAACTTTCAAGTTTGGCCTAAACCAGATCAAAATGTACTTGGGAAATTTTTTAAAAAAGGAAAATAAAAACACAATACAACATAGATGTTAATTTGTGTTTTCCTAAGTCAATTTGTGTCTGTTTCTGTTTGAGTGTGAGACAGATGGCCTTACAGTGATGAAATCACAGGCCTAGACAGAAGCAAATCAACCCATTAAGGAATGAAAAAAAAGTAATAAATTAGGAATCAAGAAACTTGTGAGTTTTAATCCCAGCTCTGTCCCCTATGGGCTACATCCTCTTGAACAAGTCTCTTGATATCTCTGATCTGAGTTTCCTAATCTATAAAATGAGTGGAATGAACAAAATGGTCTTAAGCCTCTTTCTACTTCTGAGTTTTATTTTCTTAGGACTGTTCCATTGCTAACGGTTTAGCATCCTGTGATCTATTGACTCAAGTAATTGTAGTCGATTATGTGATGGTCACACTCTGATTTAGTGCTGAATAGAATGTCTAGATATACACAAACATTTCTTGAGCAGAACTTATTTTTCTCCTTTACTCCCATCTTCTCCCTGCCTCCCATTTCTCCCCAATGCCCTTGCATATTTTTTGCTTCCTTTATCATCTGCCTCCCACTGCTGGTTCTGACTAGTTTCTTTCATATGAAAAAATGGTGAAACTCTTATTTAAGTGCTGAAAATTGGGATAAAAGGTATGACCACTTTGCAAGGAAATCTGGTAATTTTTTAATGTTATTTTTTAAGCCACTGCAAAGGAAAAGCCAAATTATTTTCCTTGTCACAGGATTTTCCTGGAATAAAGTAAAGGGAAATGGTTTGATGGTTTTTGTATCTAAACATCTGCAGTAAATGAGAGAAAGTGACTCAGAGGAAGAGTCTATCCAATTCTAGGCACAGTGGAATAACATTTTGTTGCTTCAATGTAGATATCTGTTCTATAGATAAAGCCCAACTGAAAAAAATGTTCCTCTCCTTATCTCTGCTCAGAAAGAGGTCATAGATTGAACTGGAGCTCAGCCCAAGGTCAGATGAAATGCTTTGGCTCTGAATATTTTCTTGATTTAAGTCAATTGGTGATTTAAGCATTTTACTCCTACATCTTTACAACCTATTACAGGACTTCCAATCTTCTGACCTACAATAGAATAGACCAATGGATGTTTAAAATGTTGTATTCCTCTGAAGAAACAGGATGCTGGTGGGAATGGAGATGAATAAGTTTCCATCCTACCTTTGTGTGTGTGTGGGGGGGGGACAGGGATGGAGAGGGAATGTCTTTTTTTCTATTTCATTCCATTAGTTCCTACCAGATTGGTATATGTTCTTGTTTTGTTTTTTGTTTGGTTGGTTTTTGACTAGGTAAAAGAGGCCATTCTCTGCCTCATTTCTTACCTAGTCTTAATTACTGATTGAGCATTGCATTGGTCAAACTGAGACCTGTTAAAAATCTTAGCTTAAAAAGGCCAAGTTTGGTGCAGTGGATACAGCACCAGCCCTGAAGTCAGGAGGACCTGAGTTCGAATGTGGTCTCAGACACTTAACATTCCCTAGCTGCGTGACCCTGGGCAAGTCACTGTACCCCAATTGCCTCAGCAAAAAAAAAAAAAAGGCCAAGGTCTCCCACTGCATCCTTGACCATCTCCAGTAGTCTTGACCTATATCTTGCCACTGAACCCAGATGGTTCTGAAGGGAAGGTGAGGCAGGTGACTTTATACAGCTCTCCCTCACTTAAATCCAAATCACTTGTATGTCACAGAATCACCTCTCTGATATCATGGTCCTTCTTTGAGAGTGAAGGACAAACAGCTGCAATATAGCTTAGATCAAAGCTTTTTTTTTTTTAAAAAACTCTTATGTTGCAACTCCATATGGTCTACTGTAACTGAATGTGAGGGTCGTAAAAAATTTGGCACTAGTAAAATGTGTCAACTATTCTGCCAAGATTTAATTCTTTATGTAAAAATAAACAAGCAAATCCATCTCAGCATACAAATTTGCTTTCATATTTAATAAATGGTAAACATTTATGTATTCCAAAAATTGTTTTAAAATATTCTTTAAGATTTATTATCAGCAAATGTTTGAGTTATATAGCTATTTTTTATATCTACTTACCCAGGGTCGTGTTAAAAATTTCTCAGGAGAAAGGAGGTCAGGGGTGGAAAAAAGTTTAAGAAGCTCTACCTTACATCATCTCCTAAGCTCTTGTGGAGGAGCTTCTTTTGTATTTCTCTGTGGCGTGCGGCCGCTCACTGTCCACTCTTTTTTCAGCTTTCCATGCTCATACTTTTTCTCCTTGTCAGCTCACCTTGATACAGAAGTTGGATTTCTTAGGACTTTTTTTAAAAGCACTAAACAGAATCACAAAGCAGATAATTGCTAAATTATAGAACAAGGAATCATCCTAAAATAATTTTTACGTAGCCATGGAGCTGTTGTTTATTTTTGGATTAACTTCACCTGACCACATAGATAGCTTCTGTTATAACAAGAGAAAAGGAACCCATTAAAGTTCTTCATATTCCTCCTCTAGACTCCATTTGCAGATTCCCTTTTCCATTCAAAGGTGATGTCCTGACATTGTTCTTCCAGCCAGTATTAGTCTACCACCTTTCTAAGGGTCTATCAGTTTTGCTTCTCACAAATTTAAAATTCTTCACATATTGTAAAAGCTTACCCATGCTTACATAACATTTCTCATAATCACAGTACTGAGAATTATACATAGAGAATGAAGTACCTTGTTATATTATCATATATGTATACATATATATCATGTATCACATACATATCATATAGCTAATAACAAAGAGGATCAATCTGTTTGTTGTTGGGTTTTTTCAGTCATTTTTTTTAGTTGCATCTGACTTTTTATGACCCCCATTTGGGGTTTTCTTCGCAAAGATACTTGAGTGGCTTGCCATTTCTTTCTCCAGCTTATTTTTATGGATGAGGAAACTGAGGCAAACAATGTTAAGTGTCTTGGTGGTAAGGCTCACAGCTAGTAAGTTCTGAAAACAGATTTGAACTCGGGAAAATGAGTCTTCCTGACTCCAGACCCAGTACTCTATTCAATATATCACTTAGTTGCCTGGAGAATTAATTCAGGAGTGATTCTTGTGTACAGAAAAATTCAATTTACAAATAAATTATTTTCAATAGCCAGCTCCTCCAGTTTGAAAGAGAAACTGATATATAAAAAAAGACTTACAGGGGTAGCTAGATGGTGCCGTGGATAGAGCATCAGCCCTGAAGTCTAGAGGACCTGAGTTCAAATCTGGCATCAGATACTTAACACTTCCTAGCTGTGTGACCCTGAGCAAGTCACTTAACCCCAATTGCCTCAGAAAAAAGATAAAAAATTAAAATAAAAAAGTGATTTACATTCAACTTTGCACAAACACATCTGTTGTATAAAAGTGAATATCAACATTCTGCAAATAAATCACGTTGCTCATGTCTGGGCTGGTAGATAGAGATAACCAATATATTGGATATGATTTTAAAAATATCAGCACATTCCTCGTCTATCAAGTAAAATACCAAGTGGATAGAATAGAATGTAGTCTTCGACAAAATTTCTTTTTCTTTCTAAGCCATATAAAAGAAGGACAATAAATACCTGTTCTGCCTACCTCACAGGGCTGTTTTTAGGAAAATGCTTTAAAAATGTAAAATGTCGTAGAAATGTGGGATGATGATGGATAATAGTGTTGATGAGATAATGAGTCCTATTGTCAATGAATTCTGTTGAAATATTCTGAACTCTTCCTTGCTCTTGCTGCTGTTCTTGCTGTTTGGCTCATAATGTGATTTCCAGTTGATGTGATTTTTTTTAGACATTCTTTTATCAAGTTTGCTCCGCCTTGTTCAAATACCCAGTCTTGGATTATTTCTACTGTAGCAAGCCAGTATACTGATTTGCCCAAATCCTAAGTGGCCATGTGCTGGGATTGTTCTGCTCAGACTCATATGACATAGACAGAGGTGACAGGATAAAAGGAGGAAAAAAAGGGAGAGAAAGAGAAGGGATCTCAGTGCTAACATTTGATTAGGGGAGAGCATGGGGAAAAGACAGGGAAATAAAGAGTTGGTTCTATGTGACTAAGAGGAGTAGCGAGGAGAGGGGACAGAGAAATGAGGAGAAAGGAAAATGCAGAGAGGGAGACCAAATATTTATTTCAATTAAGCTTCTGTGAATGAGACAGGGACTATAAGAAGGAAAGAGGCAAAAATGTATGTATTAGGGAGGGTGGAGAGCATTTCCTTATGTAATCCATGCTGAAAACCTAATATTTTAGTCATGTTGCTTATGGTCTATGTTATATTAAGAAAACTTTTAAGAATATTAGTAATTTGTTTAGTCCTCAGTCGTGTCCAATTTTTCATGATCCGTTTGGAGTTTTCTTGGCAAAGATGCTGAAAGATTTGCTATTTCCTTCTCCAGCAAATTTTTACAGATGTGGAAACTGAGGCATACAGATCCATACAGACTGGATTTGAACTTGGATCTTTCTGATTTCAGGTCTTATGACCTATTCACTGTATCATTCAGCTGCCCTGTTAGTCTTAATATTCCTGAAAAGATAACTCTATTTTAATTGATTTCTCCCTTCTCCCTTGAGCCTTTCCTGAATCTAGAAATAAATTGGATATTTATTTTTTTCCCTTCCTAAGCCCAGCTTGTCTACCAAGTAAACTCATATGACTCAATCTTTTTCCCTCTTCATTATATGTAAACAAAACATTTGGATAAAAAGTACAAAACTGAATCAGCCATAAGGATGTTTGAGCCACCCAGGGCTGCACATCTGGATGTTTTACCCTCCAGGAGGTTCCGTTTCATGACAGGATTAACTGGGACTGTCAGTTATCCAGATTGTGACCTTCATGATGCCAAACTTCCAGATGCTTTCGTATTGATGGTAATTTAGAATACTGTAGAAAAAGAAAAGAAACTCACTTGAAAGATAGACTGGATTAAAAAAAACCAAAACTTCCTTAGGTATCTTTTGAAAATGCCATCTAACAAATGTATGTTGAATTAACTTGAAATACTATCCTGTCCATCCTATCCTATGCTGTGTTATCCTATCTTATCCAATGCTATCCTGTTCCAGATATGGTATCCTATGCTCTGCTCTGCTATCCTATTCTATTTTATATTATGCTATAGTATCCTATTCGTGGTAGCCTATGCTATGTTATCCTATGCTATCTTAACTATCCTATTCTATGCTACCCAATATCTTTCTATTTTAGTCTATCCTCTTTGTATCAGAAACCCTTAACTTATTCCCATCTGATCCCAATTCTCAAAAGTATTAGCAGGCTGTGCTTATCTACCATTATTGATTCTAATCGGTCAGTGGCACTGAAACAGAAACAAAGACTTTGATCATTTTGAAACTCTAACACATTTGAAGATTATGAGCCCCCATATATACTTGTCTTTAATTCTGTTAGTTTGGGACTCTTGTGCTCCTTAATAACATTTTTGCTAAACTTCTGACTGAGACTTCTTCTCTGTTTTTTGTCCAATCAGTGACTGTTAAATTAAGATCTATTACTCTAACCAAATATATGGGAGCCCAGAGCCCTAAAATTCAGTTTATTAACTCTTTGTTCAACAACTTCCCAAAATTTCTTCTTTCCAATTTGGTATTGAATATAATTGCTAGAATTCATTGATTAAAGGCAACTACCATCTGCTCCCCTTGTTACATCAAATGAAATAATCCATATAAAGTGCTTTGTAAGTCTTTTGTTTTGTTTTATTATTATTATTATATTGCTTTGTAAGTCTTAAAGCACTATATAAAAGCCTACAGTTTTAATCCAGATCTTTCTGATCTGTGTTGCATTTTCTCCTGTGGAGCCCAAATACCATTAAGGACTATCTCTTAAGGTATCAATAATCTTCCAATAGGGAACTCTCTATTTCTTTCAAGGCAACTGCCTAATTGTAAGTACTTTTTCCTAATTTTCCTTCTCAGGAAGGCCATCCACATTTCATCTGTTTCAAGGAGGGCATATCTTGATTGCCAATTTACATGGATGCCAATTTATTTAACAAAAATATGGATGGCCAGAAGGCAACATGTTCTGGTTGGAAGTGTGGGTCATAATTTATGGGATGCCTGGGATGCAGCTAGGGTGATGTGAATGGGCTAATTTTGTTGTAATACAGTCTGGGAAACCATTCTGTTGTCCATGCAGCTGTACCTTTAACCTGTGAACAATCAAAAAGATAGGAAGAAGAAAAGAAGCCAGATCCATGGTGCCTTTTGTGTCATCCCTGAGATTGATGATATGGGTGCTGTATCAAAGATGCAATCAATCTGACTAAAGTAGGACTTATTATTACAAATTTAGCTAGCTGAAGGCTGACCCTTGGTCATTAAGAAAGAACCAGACATAGTCACAGTGTCTAAGATTCCTAGGCAAAGGAAAAAAAGATAATCACATACATCATTCCCTCCAGTCACTTCCCCAGTGATTAGGATCATAAGGGAAATCACGCATCTTTATCAAAATCTTTCAGGAACTCTGAAAATGCACCCATGACTTTCCTGTGCTTCAAAGACTCATTCTCTAAAAGCAATTGAAATGGCTATATGGCTTCACTGCAGTGTTCATTCTATGTTTCTTCTCTAATTCCTTCTTGTTATTCTATTATTTCTTTACAACTCTGATGAGAGCAGCTGGGGTACTGTAGTACCCCATTCTTTGCTAGATTGCTGACAACCCATACCTCTTAAATTCTCTCTTTCTAACCAGGACACTGATGTTACTAGCTATTAAAAGGTCCTGAGCAAGCCATTTCACCAAGTTCCTCAGTAATGTTGTGACACAGATCTCACAAGTTTCTGAATAAAGTTCTTTGTACACTATCAAGTATCATATCCATGTGAATTATTACTAGCTACTTGACTTTGGATCATTCAGTTCAATTTAGTGACTCTCATATTTCTCATCTGTAAAATGGGAATACAGCTTTACTAATAATATTGTTTGGAGGAAGGAATTTCATAAACATTAAAGTGCTTTATCAATGTAAGCTAAGCTCTTCTTTGAGCTAAGAACTAATTTTTTTAAGTTTGATAGAAAGTACACAAGAAAATGTTATAGAAATAATATTAAACACATGTTGATTTTAGGAGAAAAATATAAATAAATTGTTTAAACCACCTGATAAATGGCTTGATGATGGAGAGCAATTTTTTTAATTTTATTTTTTCCTCAATAGTATTTTATTTTTCCAAAAATAAAATACTATTGAGGAAAAAATACAAATACATGTAAAGATATTTTCAACATTTGTTTTTGTAAAACATTATGTTCCAAATTTTTCTCCCTCCTTCCCTCACCTCCTCCCTCCCCAAGATAGCAAGCAATCTGATTTATATTAAATTTGTGTAGAGAGCCATTTTCTAACTCTGTTTCTTTATCTTCTCTCTTTAGGTTTAAGTTACTAAGTCAAGAGGAAGGAGAATATTTTAATGTTCCAGTTCCTCCTGAAGGAGAAGAAGGCAATGAAGAGCTCAGGCAGAAATTTGAGGTATGTTTTTTTTTTCCTTCTGGTCATTTGGAGAGTTGCATCTACAATATGTGATGATTTTCTTGTTTATAGTATAGTTTTGTTGCCACTTCTCTAGAATATAACCTAATTATGTTGTGATAGCTGTATTAATATTTTTTCCATTGACAAACAGAATCAGCATCTGGTTGTCAGGAAGACCTCAACGGCCTTAGCAATTTGTTAGCTGTGAAATCCTGGGCAAGTCACTTAACCTCTGTTAAGCTCTTAGTTTTGTGGTCTGTTTGTAAGATTGTCTCTTTCTGAACCAGGTCATTCAGAAGAGGTCCAGGGAATGATCTCTTATCTCTGTGTTCTAAGGGAGAAAGCTTCCTTGGGAAGTCAGGCTTTGTTTCTCCACAGGTAACAGAAAATAATTGAGGAACTAACTGTTGGCTATTAATGAATACCAACTCTAGATGAGGCTCCATGAGGTATCATAGGGTATAACTCTAAAATACTTTTTACATCTATGTTTGGCCCATAGCACCAAAGGAAGCAGTATCCTCACACCTTCATACAACAGCATAGTTGGAGGTAATTCTGGAAGCAAAAAGACTAATTAAGATGGTATATCAATTTGAATGTGTGATACAAAAAGCCCATATGAATATATATATATATGTATCAACAATGTATTGTACAATGATGTCTGCTTCTGATCACGCTAATGCAATGATGTGAAATATATATATGTATGTATGTGTGTATGTATGGATATGGGAATGTTAGCTCCATTCTCGTTGATTACCACAGACATCCAAAACAAAACCAAATAACCATCTGGCAAATGTGGATTTTTCATAGAGAGTAAGACGGTGTGGATGGCTCTATGCTGCTTATATTTTTTTCTTAGCAAAGAAATAGCTTAAAGTGCAGACTTTCTTGTTTTGATGAAAGAATGTCATCTTTGTTTAGAAAAAGGATCAACTATTGTTTTCCTTCTCAGTGAAATTTTAGAGAAAAACTAAACTTCATAAGTGAGTAATTGAGATTTAGAGTTTTGAAAGAACTGAAAGATACATCGAATGTTCATTCATTCGGGGCCAGGCCATGTGATCAAGAAGCTAGAAAGCTATTTTTACAGTCCTGGCTAACTTGCAAAGAAAAACAAATGAGGAATTATATATCAAAAGTACAACAATCATACCTTTTTAAAGAAAAATGAAGGCAAAAATGCCCAAAGAAATAGCCTTATGAATTATCAGTGAAGAAGGCTAATTCAAAATTCTTTTGCTTAGCACTTCTTTCATACTTGAATCCAAGTCAAAGAAGAGTTTTTCAAATAACCCATGAGTTTATGCTTTGGGACCTTCTCAGAGATTTTTCTCTCACTGCAGCCTCTGGTACCATATGCTGCCATTGCTTTTCCTCCAGCATCATGTTGCAACAAGCAATGGATCTCTATTCTGCCTAATAATAGAAGAAGGCAATGAATATGTGTTTGATGGGGGAGAGGGGATGCTTCATACTTTCCTTCTGTCTACAGTACCCCTCTGGTTTATAGAACTCCAAGATAGCAGAAATTCTGCCTAGAACATCCATTCTGCTATCCTGAAATCTTAGCAGACTACTCAAGCTAGCCAAAGAATAAAAGAATAAACTGGGATAGGAGTCTAATATGTAAGACTGTACCAGGCCTGAGGGGAAAGAGAGTGGAATCTATCTGGGGCCGATGATGGACCCTCAGAAGGTTAAGGACCCAGGACAGAGAAAAGTGAATTAAACAACAAGGAAGAAGCCTGAGACAAACTTGAAACTCAGCTATGGAAGTAAACCAATTATCATAGAGAGAGGTATCAGAAAAGGACTGGCAAGGGAATAATAAGGGGGAAAAGGCTAAAAGCAACAGAGATTGTAAGAGGAAGAAAATTCAGTTAAAAAAACCCTAGAGCACAAACAGATAAATCAGCAGAAAAGATAATGAAATTAGAAATGATTGCCAAAGCATCCAAAAGATTACAAATCTCTAAATAAATATTTCAAGGCAAAGGAAATTGAAGCGATATCTAATGAAGCACAGAATCCTGTAGATTCCCAAGATATCATGAAACCAGTTAGAATGTTCCAGAATGGTTTGAGACATTGGAATCTTGAGAGAAATTAGAAGGAAAAAATGTCAGAATTTATGGCCTAAACAGCAGGAAAAAAAGGCAGAATTGTAAACCTTGACTACCTGATGATGAGCCCAAAATTTCTAAATGAATGAAAGATTAAAAAATGTATTTGGAATACAAACACAATAAAGTAAAAAATCATCTGAAAGAAGGCAAATAAAAATTGTGATACTAAAGGAATACCTGATAGATGAACAGATCTCAGATCTATATTTGATACATGAAGACTACTTAGGAATCATAGGCCTCCTAGAAAAACATGACAAATCGAAACCCTGAATACAATAGTACTAAGAAATAATACAAGAAAACTGTCCATAACTTTATAATATAGCAAATAAAGTATCATTCAAAAGAATACACAGGGGAGCAGTGGACAGAGCACCAGCCCTAAAGTCAGAAAGATGTAAGTTCAAATCTGATCTCAGACACTTCCTAGTTGTGTCACCCTGGGCAAACCACTTAACCCCAAATGCCTTAGCAAAAAAAAAAAAAAAAAAAGAATACACAGATTGCTAACAGAAAAAACAAACAAATCATATGCTTCAAATTCCAAAACACATAATAGACAAATTTTACAATTCCAATAACAAACAATAAATTATGCAAGGAACTAGAAAAAACAACTTTCAAATATAAAGGGTAGGAAATTTGAATAACACAGAATTATTGTATATTCACCAAAAAAACCCTCAGAATTAATAGAATAATATATTTAGAAAAATCAAAGAAGCTTAAAATATAAGCTATATTGACATACTCTGAAAAAGTGATTTATTAATGAAAGATGCATGCTCGATAAAAGGATTTGAAGCATTTCTGCATGAAAAAAGGCAAGCAGATTATTTGACTTTACAAACATTTTACACAACAGAAATATAGGGAAGGTAATAACTACCACTGTCAGGGAAAGCAAAAACACAATGGAAAAAGTTACTCCGTTTTTATAGACTAATAAAAGAAAAATCTAAAATAAGTAAGATACCTATTGTGTTTTTTAAAAAAAGGAGATGCCATTAAGCATTTCTTCTTAAAAGTATGCTAGGAGACAAAAATGAAAGCAAGAGTTGAAGAAATATAAGTGACAGTGGAGGAGCAACCTTCAAAGATTTTCTAAGAGAATATTGTACTTCCATTGACAATATCCTGACTCTGAACAAGGAAATCATAGGTCTTCAGGCCTGTCACCATATAGAAAGGTGTGAGTGCATGAACTCAGGGAGAAGACTGCATGGAAAATTGGAAAGAAAAGATCATGAAAAATTCAAAAGATAGAATTAGATTGGCAGAATTATGAGATGGTGGTGCAGTGGTTAGAGACTTAGGCCTAGAGTCAGAAAGAAATTAGTTCAAATCTAATCTGACATGATTATTAGCTGTTGGACTCTGGGCAAGTCACTTAACCTCCATTTATCTGAGTTTTTTAACTGTAAAATGTGAGTGATTATGTGAGTGAGGCAAGGATACTTGCCTCATAGGTTTGTTGTGAGGGTAAATGAGATCATGTTTGGGAAAGTATTGATATGAATGCTTATTGTCATTTTTCCCTCTCGACCCCACAAGGGACAATGCATCTATACTCGTTGTTTTCCCCAGAAATTGATACTTCTGAGAGTGAGGCACAATAGGAAAAAAAAGTGATGGGAGAAAAAACTATAAGGCAATATTGATTGCAAGAGGGAATTTAAACTTATTACTTTATTAACTGTAATTCCATGAATAACATAAGGAAACTACAGATGAAATAAATAAGGAAAAAGACCATGATTCAAAGAATAAAAGTTTAGATTAAATAAAGGAAATAATAAACAAAGAGATGAAGGAATAGAAATGCTTCTTTTTTGAAAAAAAAAGTATTGAAAAAAGAAAACTACCAAAATATTTTGGAAGGGAAGAGATGAACAAGGATTTTGAATTAACAACTTAACTGAGAGGAAGAAAAAAGGTAAAAAAGAAGGAAAGAATTAAGTCTTTAAGTAAGAATAAGGGGGGAAAGTAGTCAATGAGTTAAGAAAAACTCCCCTATTAAGAAAAACTTGATCAACAATAATGAGAGATTTGAGGGTGAGGGAAACAGAGCCTGTGTGAATAGGGTTGACTTAAAACCAATTAAGTGATACTGATTGTTGGGACAAATTATTTTTTGAAAGAACAAAGGTATCCTAAAAATGGCCAATTCAGGGAAAAAAAACCAAACCTTATTCAAAACACATATGGAACAAAATATTGTTCTCTCACAACCACCAAATGTGGAGGGATTAAAATATCCAATAAAACAAAAAAGAGGAACAGATTGGCTATGAGAACAAAACTTTAAAATCTATTACTTAAACATATTTAAAAAGCAGAGACATAGATGGAATTAAAAGGAGAAGCTAGAACAAAATTTAATATGCATGTATTTAAAAGAGAGTGTTGCAGGTAAGCAATAATACAAGGCAAAGCTAAAATTTTACAATATAAATAGAAGTAAACAAAAATTGCATTATGTTGCATAAACAGCAAATCAATATCAATATCAATCATGTATGCATCAAAAGTATAGTATCTAAAATGGTCAAAGGATATGAACAGACAATTTTTAGCTGAAGAAATTAATAATATCTCTCGTCGTATGAAAAGGTGCTACAAATCACTATTGATCAGAGAAATGCAAATTAAGACAACTCTGAGGTACCACTACACACCTGTCAAATTGGCTAAGAAGACAGGAAAAGATAATGACGAATGTTGGAGGGGATGTGGGAAAACTGAAACACTGATACATTGTTGGTGGAACTGTGAACGGATCCAACCATTCTGGAGAGCAATTTGGAACTATGCTCAAAAAGTTATCAAACTGTGCATACCCTTTGACCCAGCAGTGTTTCTATTGGGCTTATATCCCAAAGAGATCTTAAAGGAGGGAAAGAGACCCAAATGTGCAAGAATGTTTGTGGCAGCTCTTTTTGTAGTGGCTAGAAACTGGAAACTGAATGGATGCCCATCAATTGGAGAATGGCTGAATAAATTATGGTATATGAATGTTATGCAATATTATTGTTCTCTAAGAAAAGACCAACAAGATGATGTCAGAGAGGCCTGGAGAGATTTGTATGAATTGATGCTAAGTGAAATGAGCAGAACCAGGAGATCATTGTACACGGCAACAAGACTATATGATGATCAATTCTGATGGACATGGTTCTCTTCCACAATGAGATGTTTCAAACCAGTTCCAGTTGTTCAGCAATGAAGAAAGCCATATACACCCAGGGAGAGGCCTGTGGGGTCTGAGTGTGGACGACAACATCACATTTTCACGCTTTCTATTGATGTTTGCTTGCATTTTGTTTTCCTTCTCAGGTTTTTTTTTTTTTTTTTTTTTTTTTTTTTTTTGTAGATCCAATTTTTCTTGTACAGCAAAATAACTGTATAAATATGTATGCATATATTTGATTTGTCATATATTTTAACATAGTTAACATGTATTAGACTACCCGCCATCTAGGAGAGGGGTAGGGGGAAGGAGAGAAAAATTTGGAACAGTAGGCTTTGCAAGGGTCAATGTTGAAAAATTACCCATGCATATGCTTTGCAAATAAAAAGCTTTAATAAAAAAGTATAGCATCTAAATTCATAAAGGAAAATTTAACTGAATTGCAAGAAGACATAGTAATATGATAATAGTAGGATACTTTAATATTCCTATCTCAGTGTTGGATAAATTAAAAATATGTATAAAAAGCAATATATGTAATTGCAGAAACTTTTGAAGAAATTAGAGCCAAAATATTTATGGGTGTTTTCCATTGAAAGACTAAAAATTTTACATATTTCCCATGGAACTCTTAATCTAATTGAGTGCATATTAAAACATAGGATTTTGCAACTAAATGTAAAAAGGCAGCAAAACCAACCCTATTCTTTAAAGACTGTAATAGAATAACAATAATAATCACCTCATGAAGCACATATATATCAAATAGGGACTTAAAAATGAAATCTTAAAGAGAAGGGTCAAAGAGCAAAATATAGAAATGATGAATATGATAAACCTTCCACTAATTATATAGGTACTTCTATATCTTAATGTACCTACTTATTTATTTATTAACTCCCCCATTTAGAATGAACATTCTTTGAAAACATGGGTTATTATTGGCTTTCTTTCCATCCTCAATGTTTATCACATTGACAAATAGTAAGCACTTAATAAATGTTTATTTGCCGACTGAATAGTTATGTGAATGACAATGTATATGATGAGATAGCAACAAAATTTTGGATATGCAGTAAAGTAGGTCCCACAGAAAAAAATTTACATAAAAAGAACATTAAACATAGAAAAGTGGAGGATTAATGAGCCAAATGTATATTTAAAAATTAGAAAATCAACAGATAATCTCAAGATAAACACAAAAGAGGAAGGAATAGAAAATATTGAAAATTAGGGTAGAAATAGATAAATTGAATAAAAATTTTTTTAAAAGACACATAAAAATGGAAAAAAACTCCAATACTCCAATATAATCTGAAGGGATTAAAATAACCTTTGGGACAGTTAAGTGGCACAGTGGATGGAGCACTAGGCTTTGAATCATTAAGACTCCTCTTTGAGTTCTAATCTGGTCTCAGATTCTAACTGTGTATCTCTGGGCAAATCACTTTAATCAACTTTCCCTCATTTATAAAATGAACTGGAGAAAGAAATGGCAAATCACTCTAGTAACTTTGCCAAGAAAAACACAAATGGGGTCATTGTAACGAACAACCACCACAACAACAAACTTTTAGGCAACCTGATTAGAAAAGAAAATAATCAAATAACACATTGTCATAAAATCATGATGAACTCTTTAGAAATAAAAAGAACAATTAGAATGTACTACGTATAATTATAAGCCTACAAAGTTAATATCAAAATAAGAACACCAAATATAATTTTAAATAATCTTATTTTAAAAAAAGAAAAAGACCTCGTGTAGGAAACATAAAACCAAATTCCTGTTGGAACTCTTTTTTTGTCTTTTTTTATTAAAACTTTTTATTTGCAAAACATATGTATGGGTAATTCTTCAACATTAACCCTTACAAAGCTTTCTGTTACAGATTTTTCCCCCCTACTCCCCACCCCTCCCCTAGATGGCAGGATATCCACTACATGTTAATTATATTAAAATACTTGACAAATAGAATATATGTATACATATTTCCACACTTATTATTTTTGTGCAAGAAAAATCATATCTACAAGAAAGAAAAATCAGAGAAAGGAAACACAATGCAAGAAAACATCAATAGAGAGCATGAAAATGTTATGTTATGGTCCACATTTCACATCCCTCTCTCTGGGTGTATATGGCTCTCTTCACTGAACAATTGGAACTGGTTTGAAACATTTCATTGTTGCAGAGAGTCATATGCCTTAGAACTGATCATCATATAGTCTTGTTGTTGCCGTGTATAATGATCTCCTGGTTCTGCTCATTTCGCTCAGCATCATTTCATGCAAATCTCTCCAGGCCTCTCTGAAATCATCCTGCTGGTCGTTTCTTATAGAACGATAATATTCCATAACATTCATATACCATAATTTATTCAGCCATTCTCCAATTGATGGGCATCCATTCAGTTTCCAGTTTCTAGCCACTACAAAAAGGGCTGCCACAAACATTCTTGCACATGTGGGTCCCTTTCCTTCCTTTAAGATCTCTTTGGGATATAAGCCCAATAGAAACACTGCTGGGTCAAAGGGTATACACAGTTTGATAACTTTTTGAGCATAGTTCCAAATTGCTCTCCAGAATGGCTGGATCCGTTCACAGTCCTGTTGGAACTCTTTATAGCCTTCTTCTCCTGTAGGAGGAATTGGAACATTAAAATATTCTCCTTCCTCATGGTTTAGTTATTTAAACCTAGCATGAGATTAGATAGCATCAGAGTAAGAAAAAATGGTCTCTTA
This sequence comes from Myrmecobius fasciatus, assembly GCA_023553655.1. Classification (NCBI taxonomy): domain Eukaryota; kingdom Metazoa; phylum Chordata; class Mammalia; order Dasyuromorphia; family Myrmecobiidae; genus Myrmecobius; species Myrmecobius fasciatus. The sequence continues at coordinate 285,966 of JAJPUD010000571.1, read as the reverse complement.
GGTGTTTTCAACAACATTTATGTTTTTATTCTAAAATCTACATGTATATAATATTATTTGTGACCTTCTGTTCTTGAAGGAATTATAAAAGAATCCTATCAGTTTTTAAATACTAATACTTCCCAAAGTATTCTAAATGTTTGAGAAAAAAGTGTGTCTTTTATGAAATATAGACTATATAAACCATGGAAGGCTAAAGCAAAGAAGGAGAAATATTGACCAATGTCATTAGTGACAATAATTTTAAATAAAATTTTGTCAAACAGAATATAGAAATTTAACCAAGAAATAATTCATTATGACCAAATTGAAGTTATATTAGGGAAGCAATGATAATTTAAACTTAAGAAAACTAACATAATTAAGCATATTAAAAACCCTCAATAGACAGAAATTGCCTTTAACACAGTTCAAGTAATTTATTCCAAATTCCTACCATTTTTAAGTATAGAGGAATCTTTTAAAATATCATTAAAATATCTTTAAAAAACAAAAAAACCCCAAAAAACAGAATGTGAATCTACTGTGAACATTCCCAATAAACACAGTAGTAAAGCCAGGATATCACTTTGCCCTCTGCTGTTTTATGTATTTCTAGAAATACTGGCAATAGTAATGACAAGAAAAACTATCAAGACATAAAGCTAGACAACTCAACCATAAGTCTATCTTTATTTAATGGCATATTTTTCTTAGAGAACCATGTGTAATAAATAAGTAAAGAAACTAATTGAAACTATCATTAGCTTCATTGAAGATCCAGGCTATAACCTAAATCCATATAAATCAATTTAATTTCTACAGAGCAAAAAACCAAATAGAAAATTATGTCATTTAAAATAACTACAAAATGCAGAAAATATTTGGAATTCATTCTACCAAAGCACACTCAATACTTGGATAAATTCAATTACATAGTCTTTCTTAAAGAAATGGAAAACAACTTAAGTTAACTGAACAATAATCAATGGTCACATCTGGAATGCATCAATGTGTGCATAATAAAATGTTAATATTACAAAAAGGTAGTAGACTTGATGCTATATGAATAAATTTATCAAATTTTTACTCTGCTGAATTTGATAAAATAATAAAATTATTTGGATGAGCAAAAGATCTAAATTACATAGTAAAACAATTTTTAAAATAGGAATGCATGTAGAATGGTATTTCCATACTACAAATTCTTTATTGTAATTCAAATATCATAAACAATTAGTTGATATTAGTTAAAAATGGGAAAAACAGAAAAATAGAAATAAATCAATGGAACAGACTAGATAAGAAAGAATCAGAAATAATGAAACTCAATAAAGTAATGTTTAATAAATCTCAAAATATAAATTATTTAGGAAAGAAATCCCCTTTTTATTAAATCTGCTGGAAAATAGTCTGGCAGAAATTAGACTTAGACCAGCATCCTATACATATTCTACAAGGCATTTAAAATGTATACATCATTTTAATCTTAAAAAGTGTATCAAAACATTAGAAGAGAAGCATGCCATATATCTTTTCTAACTAGAAGTAGAAGATAATTCTTAATTTAAACAAGGGATAGAAGAAATTGCAAATCATAAAATAGTTGATTTTGAGTATTGTGGTTCAGTCATGTCTGACTCTTCATGACCTTGCATAGGGGTTTCTTGGCAAAGATACTGTAGTAGTTTGCCATTTCTTTTCCTGATGAATTAAAACAAAGCTTAAGTGACTTGCTCAGGATCATACAGCTAGTGAATATATGAGCCCTGATTTAAACTCAAATGTTCCTGATTCCAGGCCCACTACTCTATCCACTGAACCATCTAATTTTGCTTCCTAATTTTGATTACATGAACTTAAAATGCTTTGGCGTATACAAAATTAATGGATCCAGGAAAAGAAGGAAAGTGGTTGAATGAGAAAAAGTCTCTATCAGTTTGTCATATAGTTTGGTGTCCAAGACATAAAGTCTTTATAAATATTAAAATGTTTATAGCAGGACTTCTTGTGGTAGCAAAGAAATAAATGAAACAAAATGATTATCAATTGGCAAATGACTAAAGAATATAGTGGAAAGGTATGATGCTATAAGAAACAATTAATTTGATGAAGACAGAAAAATCTGGAAAATTATGAATGAATGAATAATGAAGTAAGCAACCTGAGGGGGGCAGAATTTATACATATGTACAATAATACAAATGGAAAGAACAATTACAAAGTAGTGAAAAATTAATTTTGTAAAATTAAAAAAATGAACTTGGCTCTAAAGAAGAGATATGAAAATACCTCCCCTCATTCCTTCACAGAATTGGAAATTTTATGACTGTGGAACACTACATATGATTGTCAGATTTTTTTTGTATGTATTGATCAGTTTTGTTGATTTCTTTTCTCTTCCTTTTTTTTTGTAAAAAGTAACTTGTTTATAAGATGTTTAAAAAAAACTTTTGTTTATAAAGGATGGATGTGAGATAGAAGAGGAGAGAATACAGGAGAAATTTAGGTTATATAAAAACAGATATGTAAAATTTTATTTAAAACACAAAGTTCACCCATTCGAACTTTCTACTTGTCCATAGGACATTTCAAGTATTTTTACTAGGTATTTCAAATATTTTCATTAATGCTATCTATAAAAACTGTATCATAGTACAATGGAAGTATGATGAAGATATATATTTTTGCTGTTGGGGTGTGTCTGCCCTAGTGGATATCAACTTTCCTCTTTTACCATCAGTATTTGCATTGCTGATTGGAGATTTCTTTAAGATTTTGGGTAATTTGCGTGGTTGGCACTGAGTAGGGAATGAGAGAAGTGAAGGAGATAAAGAATGAAGTAAGATATAAAGATGTAAGAAGGACAATTGTCTTTCTGTGGCTGTAAGGGAGGTAGAATAGGTATCTAACCTCTCCTCTTCACCCCTTACTTTCATTCTTGTATGGAGGGCAATCAAGAAATTGGGGTCAGAGGCCACTCTGATATCCTGAGAGAAAGGGGTACCAAGCTAGATGAAGAGCTATTTCTTCCTTAGCACTTTCCCCTCCAGAGCCATCTGGGTCCAGTGGCCAGATGTAGATCAGAATGATCGGACATAGCCAAATACAATAGGATACCTTGCAAGACAAGTCAGCTATGAGTAAGATTTAGAAAGAGAGTTTTAAGAAGGATGAATAGAAAAGTCTTTACAGCCATCTAAGGAGGACCATTTGTATGAAGGCTAAGTTTTATGAAACCTGAATGAAAAAAGGGAAAAATATGGAAGGAAGTGGTAGGGCCTCTCAAGCAACAAATTAGGCAGTGGGCCAGTTCCTTGAGTAGAAAAGAAAATTAGCCAAATAAAATTTCTGAGGCCTTCCTATCAAAATGTAGCAAGTGTTTCATTTGGGATCAGCCAAATTGTATGGTTTACCAAACCTGGAATTTGGGGATTCAGAGAATTTAAAGATGGATCAGAACAATGTAGGGACAGAGTACTATAGAAGACTTTCTGGAGAAAGTGGAACTTAGAATCTCAGAATTAATCACCTAGTCTAACCCCTAAGTGAGCAGTAATCTCTTAAAAAAAATCCCTGAGAAATGGTCATCCATCTGTTCTACATGAATACTTCTTGTGATGGTACACTCTGTACCTTCCAGTTCATTCAACTTTTCTGAAGCAAATTATTAAGACAATTTCCCTCCTTATATGTTGTCAAAATCTTCCCTAAACACTTCATTGTGTGTGGAGATCCTTTGTAAAAGTTAAAATGCTATATAAATATCAGTAATTGTAATCGTATCCACTGCTACTTCCTTTTGGGACCAATTGCTGTTTTGTTCTTCATTTTTGAAGATGACTATGACATCAGGGAAGTGATGCTATGATATGCAAGTGAATTGGATTTAAGTGAGGGAGGGCTGTGCAAGATCATCTGCCTCACTTTCCCCTCCAGAGCCATCTGGGTCCAGTGGCCAGATGTAGATCAGAATGATCGGACATAGCCAAATACAACAGGATACCTTGCAAGACAAGTCTAATTCCTCTTCCAAAGAAAGCAAGCCTTTCATATTCTTGAAGAAAATGATTACATCACCTCCTCTCCGAGTGTTTATTCTTCCCAGACTAAATATTTTATGTTTTTTTTTCATTTGGTTGTAGATAGATAGAACATTGATTAAATGCTTAGAGTCCTTTCTCCATTCTTATTGCTCTTTTTTGGATGGATTCCATCTTCCCAATATCCTTCCTGAAACATGACAATACAATAAGCCAAATTTGCTCTCACTAGAACAGAGTATACTCTGAGATTGTCCCCACTTTCATTCTGGACATGATGTTTTTGTTAATTTAATCTAAGATCCTATTACTGGATAGCATGTCACACTGTTAACATATGTTGCATCTAAGTAAATCCTTACTTGAAAGTGTCCCTCTGAAGCACTCTTTATTGCTACTTGTGAACAGAGCTTTGAAAGCTGAGTGGGATTAAATAGGTAGAGAGTAGGTGGAGGGAAATTTGATGAAGAGGTAATATGAATAAGATCACATGGATAGGAGTGAGTGTGGTATGTTCAGGAGGTAGGCTCTAATAAGCTGAAAAAGATGTGTGTATAGGTATGGGAATGTGTGGTCATCTGAACACCAGCCTGGCTAGGTACAGAGAGGTTCATCCCAGGGGGGCAAGTACTATCGATAAAAAGTTTAAGCACAGAAATTCATGAAGTCTACTAGAGTGTGCAAGGGAAGCTATCAGTAGTCTGCCTTCTAATATTTCTTGCAGCTCTGATATTCTGAATTCTAAGATTTATTCAATTCTGTAAACATTTATTAAATATCTACAAGGTACCAAATGTTGTACTAAGCAATATAAATACGATAAAGAAAAATAGCCCCTGCCTTCAAGGAGTTTACCAATCTAATGGGTAAAAACAATACACAAAGGGAAGCTGAAAATTTAGTGTTTTGGGGCCCTTTTCAGATACTGTATTCTGTGTTCTAAGCCCCCTCTCAGTTTTAACATTCTGTACTCTGCCCTCTAAATTCTTTTCCAGCTCAGTGATTCTGTGATATGCTTTTAAAATGAGTGTTTTTCAAAATGGCCCAAGGGTAGCCAGACCAAAAGGGGGAATTAGTATCTAATACCCTATGCTTCCAAAGCTATGTTTTAATTGAAGGAAAAAAAGCTTGTCTTTAGCCTAACCTAGAATGTTGTTGATTTCAGAACAATGGAGATGCTATTTGATACCCTCACACAATGGGATTTGTTCTTATGTTTTAGACAGTGTTTAGAACTAAATTAATGTAATCAGTTCAGTGTCTGGTATAATTGGATTGGAGACAAGGCTTGAAAGGAAATCTTTTAAAGAAATTCAGCATTAAGAAACTGTGCTCTTTGCCCTGGGTTTATTTAGGTGCTTACAGAGGATCTCATCTGTTTAGGTTGGTTAGAAGAGGGCAAAGTATATTGTGATTTGATTTGTAGGTTCTCAGCTAATGGTTTCACCTTAATAACCAATGCCCTGAAGTGCTGACTTTGCTTTAGGAGGCTTTGGAAATGTGTGCATTTTTTACTACACATGGGGTTCTGCATAAATAAGGTATTTATCAATGGATTGTGCTACAAAGTCTGTAATATAAGCCTGGGAATAGCTTCATATCTAGAGGGCAGCTAGATAGCTCAGTGGGTAGAATACAGGGCCTGGAGTCAACAAGGAACTTAGGAACAGAATGTCAGAACTGAAAAGGAGCTTAGATACCATTTAGTCCAAAGCCTTCATTTTGTGCTTAGCAAAGTAAAATAATAGTTTGTAAATGGCAAAACTGGGATTTGATTTCTGAATTCCAAATTTTGTGATCTTTGCAAATTTTGGCTCTGCTCAAAAACCCTCTTCTACATGAGATTTTGCCTGATTCTCCAATCGCAAGGGATTTTTTTTTCTGTCAAATTACCTTCTATTACCTTTGCATAAATCTGTAACCCTATACATATCTCTGCCTAGAAAGTAAGTTCCTTGAGGTCAGACAGGGACTGCTTTACTTTTGTCTTTTTATCCCAGGCACCTAGCATAGTGCTTGGCAATTAATCGATCAAGATACATTTATTAAACACCTACTATGTACTGGGCATTGTGCTTAAGTGCTGGGGATACAAAAACATAAGTGAAAAATGGTCACATAGTAAGTGCTTATAAATGCTTATAAAATGATTGAGTGCTAAATTCCAAGAATAAAAATACAGAATACATGCATGTTATATTGTGATATAATGATATATTATATTCAATGTAGATTATGTACATTATATGTGTGTATATATGTATACATATACAGACATATACTTGCATATGTATGTGTTTTATATATACAAACACACATAAATATAAATATACACACAGAGGGAGGGAGACAGACACCTCTAATAAAATACCTATAACATGGGCTCAAGAGCAAAAAAATCAGCAGAGAAATAAGAACCAAAAATGTTTTGCGATAATCCCAAAGGATCTGGAAGCAGATTTTCAAGATTATATATGAAATGAAAAGTGTCTTGAAAACTAGGGAGGTGAATTGCCATCGTGGAGGCTTTAAGGCTTGAAGACTAGAGAATAGAAAGTAGGGTTGCCAGCAGAGGAATTCCTGCCTGATTTATTCACACTCAGTTGGGGCTTTCAGGATTGATTGCAGCACTTAGCTGTGAAGAGCACAAAGCTGTGATTCCAAAACTGGGACGGGGGAGAGAAGCTTGACTAGGATAATTGCAGTGGCAGACTCCTCCCAAAGGCCTTACATCGAATGCAAGCCTGACTGAAGACTATAGTCCTTGTCTGAATGTCACGTGGGCAGCCGAGGAGTGACATCATGTAATAGAACAATGACCACTAGATTTGGAGGAAGAAATCATGTTTTCAGGACCTTAACTTCCTTGCTTGTAAAACGGGGGATTTATGGCCTTTATAACCTTTTAAGGTATATTTGTGAACTCTAAATTTATGATCAAAATCCTAGAACCTGAGGCCTGATTCTGAAATTTATGAATTTGCATGATCTAAGACTCAGTTACTTGGTCTACAGAATAGGACAGTAACCATACATTCTGCTCTGCTTGCTGTCACCAAGTTATGTTTTTTGGGGGTTTGGGGTTTTTTTTGAGGGTACATGCTTCTCTAGCACATGTTTCAAGAGGCAAGAGTTTAGGATTCTCATGCTTTACATTTAGGAAACCATACTTGGTATTGTATCACCCAAATACATTTGAAAAAACAGAATGAAGAATTTAAATATTGCATGAAGAATTTAAATATTGATCCAACAATTAGCAGAGGTAAGACTAGAAGAAATGTTGCTATTGTTGATGTTCAGTTATTTCCATCAGTCTGACTCTTTGTGACCCCGTGGACTTGGGCTCATGGGGTTTTCTTAGTAAAGATACTGGAGAGGTTTGCCATTTCCTTCTCCAATGGCAAACTGAGTAAGTGGCTTGTTCAAGGTCACCCAGCTAGGAAGTTTCTGAGATTGAATTTGAACTCAACTCTTTCTGACTCCAAGCCAAGGACTCCATTCAATGTACCACTTAGCTGTCCTAGCAGGGATTCTCAACCTTTTCTGCCCCATAATATCATTTGGCTTTTAGCAAATATTACCAACCCCCTATTTAATATGAGAGAAAATAAAATCTAGTGTGGACCTATTATGTGCATGTTAATTAATTTCAAAAGATAATAGGGGTTTTTTGCATGTTATTTTATTTTGTTTTGCTTTACCAAATATTCTTTTATTCATTGACAGGTTTCTTTTACTCCAGATATGAACCTTTGGTGTAGGGTAGATGGAGCACAAAACTTGGGGCTAGAAAGACCTGCTTTTAAACTGCCTCAGGCACTTACTAGCTATGTGATCCTATTCGTTTCATAAACTATCTGGACCTCATTTTCTGAATCCGTAAAATGAAGGGATTAGACTTAATGAAACCTTAAGATCTCATTCAGCTCTAAATCTGAGCTTATAACTCTTTCACTTTACAAATGACACTGAAGCTCAGAAAGAGGTGAATCACTTACCCAAATTTGCCTAGTGAGTGGTAGAAGGAACCAGCTCTCTAAATACCCAATCTGTCCTTTTTTTCAGTTCTATATAGATTCTTCACTGTTGGAAAATTTTAGCTCAAAGAAAAGATATGCAAATTATTGCTAATCAAAAATGAGAATTAATTTAATCAGGTGGCAAAATGGAGCTTTCACAACTTCTCACAGTAATTCACACGTCAGTCAAGCTGAAAGGGTACACAAAACTAGGGAATATAGACAAGGCTGTTGTATGGAAGGGAGATGTACACACAGAAATGGGAAGGTAGGGGTGAAATGGTGAGTGTGGTGAGCTGGAAAAGTAGGAAAAGATATGAGCTGGCAATATATATTTCCCAGGGCCCCACTGAACCTTTGCTGATGTAGTGAGGCTGAAGTTTAGGCAGACATTAAACCTTCTAGTTTTGGAAAGAGGGAAAGATATGAGAAACAGGTAGAGTCAAAGGGAAGGAAAGAAGGGAGGGAAGAAAAGAAAACAAAAAGAAGGAAGAAGTAAACTTTTTTATTATCTGCTATGTGGCAAGCACTGTAAAAAACATTTTTACAAATATTTAATCTTTGATCCTCACAACAATTCTCAGAAATGGGTTCTACTATTATCTTCATTTTTCAGGTAAGGAAATTAAGGCAGAGATTAAATGAATTACTCAGGGTCACATAGCTAATAAGCTCCTGGAATTGAATTTGAGCCCAGATCTTTCAGACCTCTCTTCTGCACTACTTAGCTGCCTCTCTAGAAGTCGGGGAGAGAAAGATTTGGTCCCATTTACGCCAAACTCAGGGATAAAGTGAGTTCTTTTTGACCCAACTAGCCCCACCTCTGCTCTTCAATTTTATATTCTTCTCTAAACTGTAACACACAGATTTTACTTGCTTTCCCATAACAGGGATATGTTCATACTTCTTTGCTGTAATTTCTTTTCTGCTCCAGTCCAGTTATCTGGCAAGGCAGACATTCTCATTTCTCTGCCAATTAAGAAACCCCTTATTCACAGTTCTCTTGCAGTTGTCTTTTTGATCAATAACAAGCTGTCTAATTAACTTCTTTCTATAGGAATAAGGATTGGACTGAGAATTGCATTGCAGTGGGAAAGCTCTCCTCCCTACTTAAGCCATCTGGCACCTTCACTGCAACTTAGAGCTTTCCAGAGGTCCACAGGACACTGTAAGCTTAAGTGACCTGTCCAGGCCACTTAACTAAATTTGGGTAGGAATTCTACAATCATACTTGTTCCTAGAATGGGTTGAAGGACGTGCAAAAATATTCTGCAATCTGCATTATTATTAGTTATCTTCTTCCTCCCCTCTTCTTTGTTCAGTTATTTCAGTTGTGTTGACTCTTCATAATCACAAAATTTTGGCAAAGATTTTAGCAAGGTAAATTGACTTTAGAGTGAGTCTTTTTAGGCACATCTGTGATCATAATATTTTCCTTACCAAATTCTGGCCTTTGACAAATAGGTAGATCTAACCAAATTTTATAGAATCTAGTCTTTTAAAAATTCTTTTTGGATACCAGTACCTCTCCTAAAATATTCTTTTGGGGCAGCTAATTGGTACAGTGGATAGAGCACCAGCCCTGAAGTCAGAAGGACCCAAGTTCAAATCCGGCCTCAGACATTTAACACTTCCTAGCTGTGTGACCCTGGGCGAGTCACTTAATCCCAATTGCCTCAGCAATATATGTGTGTGTGTGTGTGTGTGTGTGTGTGTATGTGTGTGTATGTGTTTGTGTATTCTTTATGATGGCGTGAGGATGCTCTTGAATTCTTTAAGGTTTGGCCAGAAAGCATGTTTTGGTTTATACAACGGGTTTGATGGTAGGACTTTGCCTGTGCTCTCTGATCAGCAGCCTGGTTAAGTGCTTTGAGACTTTTTACCTGAAAGCTGACTACCGAGGGTCTATTATTTTATTATTTATTTTTATATTTATTATTCTTTTTGATAGAATAAATTATTAAATCTTATGAAAAGCCCTGGAGTGATCACAAAGTGCTCTAGTGGGTGGTATACCATTCACTAAAAAAGTCACAGATCTTTTTGCTGCCCATCAGCAGTGAAATCTCCTGGAATCCTAGAAATTTTGGAGTCATTGGAAGTGTCCTGTGTCCCCACAGAGAATGGTGCCCTCCCTGCTGACCTCAGGTGCATAATTATATAAGATCCTTTCTGGCTTTTGTAGTTTAAAGCAAATGAAGCCATAATCTACCTAAAATCACCTGCTTATACAGCACTAGAGTTACTAATACTTGCAAAATACAGTGATGTTTTTTCCCTTTATCCAGCATTTTTATAAAGTGCTTAGTAATAAAATTTTACTACTTATTTCTGGGTTGGTACAGCCCCCCCCCAAAAAAAAAAACCCAAACTATCATAAATTGGTGGTTGATCTTTGTTGATGAGCTTCTTCATGTTTAGCTAGGCTGGACCTCACACATGATGGAGTTGTTCCATCATAGATGCTGTTCTCCAAACCCTTCTACCTCAGGAGGCTCTACAAGGGCTGATGTTCTGCTGGCACAACCTTGGAGAATCCAGTGTCACCTCTGGTGAAGAAGCTACAGGGAACTTTATTGTATGTGCCAATAACAAAAGAGTTCAGTCCCCATTAAATTCTGCCTAATAACTCATATTTAGAGTCAAGATCTGGCATAGGGTCCTATGTGTATCCTTTTCAACCTTCTTCTCAATGTTCTTCCTTGTAATCCTTTGTGACTATGAGTTATGAAACACTACGATCATGGAAGATTAAAATTACTTATTGATCCACAAGCATTTATTTATTTTTTTTATTCAAAGGCCTTTTATTGAATATAATTTTTTATTGCATCATTATCAAGTAAAAGAGGTTTTTAATTCTGTACCACAAGATCTAATTAAAAGAGATAAGAAAGGAAACTATATTTTACTAAAGGGTACCATAGACAATGAAGCGGTATCAATACTAAACATATATGCACCAAGTGGTATAGCATCCAAATTCCTAAAGGAGAAACTAACAGAGATGCAAGGAGAAATAGACAATAAAACTATACTAGTGGGGGATCTCAACCTTGCTCTCTCAGAATTAGATAAATCAAATCACAAAATAAATAAGAAAGAAGTTAGGGAGGTAAACAAAAGGTTAGAAAAGTTAGGTATGATAGATCTCTGGAGGAAATTGAATGGCGATAGAAGGGAGTATACTTTTTTCTCAGGGGTTCATGGAACTTATATGAAAATTGATCATGTGTTAGGGCATAAAAACCTCAAAATCCAATGCAGAAAAGCAGAAATAGTAAATGCATCCTTTTCAGATCATGATGCAATAAAACTCACATGTAATATAAGGCCAGGAGAAAATAGACCACAAGTTAATTGGAAATTAAATAATCTAATCCTGAAGAATGAATGGGTGAAAGAGCAAATTATAGACACAATCGATAATTTCATTCAGGAGAATGACAATAATGAGACAACATACCAAAATTTGTGGGATAGGGCTAAAGCAGTTATAAGGGGTAATTTTATATCTCTAGATGATATTTGCATAAAACAGAGAAAGAAAAGATCAATGAATTGGACTTATTATTAAAAAAAAACTTGAAAAAGAACAAATTTAAAACCCTCTATTAAATACCAAATTGGAAATTCTAAAAATAAAAGGGGAGATTAATAAAATTGAAAATAAGAAAACTATTGAATTAATAAATAAAACTGAGTTGGTTTTATGAAAAAACCAACAAAATAAATAAGCCTTTAGTTAATTTGATTAGAAAAAGGAAAGAGGAAAATCAAATTGTTAGCCACAAGCATTTATTGAACACATATTACTACATGGTAGATGCTACTAGGTGCTGGAGAGACAAAGGCAGAAATGAGAGTTCTTGCCCTCAATGAGCTTACATTTAATCAGGGCAAACAACATGGATACTTATAACTGCATACATGTTTTTTTTTGTATATACAGAATATATACAAAATTAATGCAAGGTAATTTGGGGTAGGGAGGTAGGAAGGCATCATCAACTTGGGGAGGTAATTAACATTTACAAAACCCATTAAAGTTTGCAAAGTGCTTTAAATATGTTATCTCATTTAATCTCACAGCAATATGAATGCTTTTATAATCCCCATTTTATAAATGAGGAGACTGATGCTAGGAAAGAATAAATGACTTGTTGAAGGTCACACAGTAGCCAGGAAATATCTGATGTTGTAGGATTTGAATTCAGGCCATTCTAACTACTTAGAATCATTCTTTCTTTTCCTAGCATTAGAAAAGGCCTCTGATAGGAAGTGGGGCTAATGACTGATGTTTATATATAAAAGGTTCAGTAGCTTGCCTAGGGTCACACAGGTAATAAATGTCTGGGAATAGATTTAAACTCAAGTCTTCCTCATTTTTGTACCCAGTGCTCTAGCCATTATACCACCTGGCTGCCTAGAAAATGGCACTTGAGCTGAGATTTGAAAAAATGAGTGATTCAAAGAGAAAAAAATGAGGAAGGAGAAAATTTCAGCCATGGGGGACTAAGGTTAGACAATATGAAATGGTATGTTGTGTGTGAAGTTCAACAAAAACAGTTTGGGTGAACCACAAACTAATGTATAATAAATCAGGAGAGTTAAGAGTTATACAGATGAACTGAAGGATAACCAAAAGGTGTGAGATGTACATAAACAGGCTACAAGGTATAACCAGTGATGAACTGTGAGAAAGAAATGGCATGGAATATATTTATTGATATACATATATTTCCAGAAAAGAATCATAGGATTCAAATTTGCAGGATACTTCTGAGATGATCTTGTTCCACTGCTTCATTTTGCAGATTAAGAAACTATATCCTCAAACAGGAGATTTGCCTGTAGTAACACAAGTGATAAATGGCAGAGCTGCGATTTGAACCCAGATCCTTGACACACTTTTGCCACACCAGTGCTATCTGGGCAATACATTAGCCATATAGCAAATATATGAGATAGTATATCAGCAACACAAATAAAACACATAGTGGTTCCTTTAGGATATTAAAAGAACAAAATGACAACCTATAACATGGTGGTGTTCCAAATCATGGAATTGTAAAAAAGTCATTAGGAATGAATTTTTCAGGTTAAGAAGGCATGGGAGGGTTGCTACCTATAGCAACAGAAAGAACAAGGTCATCAGTGAAATTACAAATACTTTGTCCTCTTAAAAATATTGTTAGTCATAATTAACATGTAGTGAACTTCCTGCCATCTAGGGGAGGCATGGGGACTAGGGGGAAAAATTTGTAATGGAAAGCTTTGTAAGGGTCAATGATGAAAAATTACTCATTCATATGTTTTGCAAATAAAAAGCTTTAATAAAAATAAAAAATATTGTTATTTATAGAAAAAGCTGAAATCTGTATATTGTTTTATGACTGTATTGTGCTTCATATCTGTTATATTTTATATTTCTCAAAATAACCCTGTGATTTTAGTAGGGAAGATATGATTTTCTTCATTTTACAAAGGAAGAAACTGAGGTCCAAGGTCTTACAGCTAGTATATAGGACAGAGGGAAGACTCAGACTTAGGCTTCCTGATGTCAAACTCTTCCTGTTGTATTTTGGTGGTGAATTCTGGTGTTTTTTCTCCTTTGTTCTCCAAGAGGGTTGTGACATCAGGGAGGTGATTCCATGACATGAGAGGGAGGGAGGAAGGACTGGGCAAGGTCACCTGCCTCACTTTCTCCTCCAGAGCCATCTGGCCAGTCGCCAGATCAGGATGACTGGAGATGGCCCTGGATGCAGTGGGAACGATGAACCCTGTGTCTGTAAGAACTAGGGTGTGATAGCTAGGTACCATTCTCACTTCAGCCATTAGCCAACATCACTGGAACTTCCTAGCCTGAGGCAAATCAGAGCCTGTCTAAACTAAATTGTCTTCAAGAGTTACTGGAGATTCAGAGAGTTTAAATGTATACAGCTGTAGGGACCAGAAGCAGATTTGAAACCAGGGCTTTTTGATTGTAGGACCAGCATTCTATCCCATCACTGCACTGCCTCATCAGCAGTGGTAGATAGAGGAAAAAGTGCTTCAGGTCTGAGAATATTTCTCTCCAAAAAGTTGTGTTATTCAGTGATAGTGAGTTTCCTGTCTTTGAGGGTCTTCAAGAGGAGGCTGAGCAGGGATGTAATAAAGAAAATTTCCTGTTCAGGTAAAAGGCAGATCAGAGGACTTTTGAAGTCCCTTATATCTTTGAGAACTGACATGTTTCTAGGCCGTTGTGTAATAAATATTTCTGCTATCCTAATTTTGCAAATGGGGAGAGGGGAGGGAAGAAAAAGGATAGAGGGAGAAGGGAAGAGACAAAGACAGAGAAAGAAACAGAAAGACAGAGACACTGAGAGACAGGGAGGGAGGGGATAGAGAAAGAGAGAGGGAGAAGGAGAGGGGGAGAGAAGGAAAGAGGGAGGAGAGAGGGAGGAGAAGGAGGAAAGGAGGGAGGGAGACAAAGGGGGAGAGGAAAAGAGAGGGGGAGAAAGAGGGGTGAAGAAAAAAGGGAAGGAGACAGAGACAGAGAGAGAGAGACAGAAAAGAAGAGGAGAGAGACAGAGAAGATAAGAGGAGAGAGAGAGAGAATATGTTGTGTATATACTCTTCGATCCTGATGCTTTTGTCTTCTGACTCATGCCTTAGCACCTGTATTGTTTTGTGCTAGACTTGCCTCAACATGTACACAGTATGCAGATAGGAACCTCAAAGGAGATTTTCAGGAATTACAAACTCATCACTCTCAGATCAAAGGGCCATGGGCCAGACATTCTCAGAACCCGCTGTCTCCACATACATAGAGTTCAAAGGACAAATCTATTGTATCTATCCTGGTCTTCTTATAAGCTCCCTCTTTGAGGAAGATATCATATTTTCTTCTTTGTTTCTCCAGTCCCTAGCAAAGCACTTGGCACACAGTAGATGCTCAATAAAAATGCTTGTTGACCCAGCTCTGTTGCTACTTATTAACCTGCAATTTGTTCATCTTATTCTCATTCTATTTCAAATTTCTATAGGCTGTCTTTGTAGTACTTTGCACCTGGCATATCAATATCTGTTCTTTATGCTTTGGTATATATGTGCATCTGCATGTTAATGCAAGTGTATAGATATTGTTGCAGGGGTCTGAGTGTCATGTTAACCATGGAACCATGCCTAAGAATTCTGGTTCTTTGGGCAAGTTCCACAAAACATATCTGGAACAAGTAGCTTAAAGGATGCTATTAGTTAAGTAGGGGAGAGAATAGCCCCAGAATACAGGTATACAAGGAAGGGTGCTCCCCAGAGGAGAAGAAATCATTTAGTAACATTCTCTTTAACTATTTGTTATTGCTAACTAGGTGCTGTTTTTTCCTTTCAATGCTGTTTTATATTGTTGTTTCTAAGCTTTTGAAGGACTGGAAACTCTCTTTAAATTTGGTATCCTAGGAAAAGTCAGGGACAAAATTCTGTTTATACTTCCACTCGTCTATGGTTATAGGCCCATAATTGTGCCTGGGTGATGAGGGTTAAGGATGATGATCAAAGTTTCATAGAATCATAGAATATTAGAGTATATAGACACCTTGAAATATAGAAATAGTGTCAGGGCTGTAGAGGACCTTAACAATACAGAATTTCAAAGCAGGAAGAAAGTTTTCCAAATGAGAAAACTTAATCCTAGAGAGTCTGTGTGCTTCATATCACCTATTTTGTAAATTATGAAGTGAAGACTAGAACTCACATCCCTTAACCCCCATGTCAGAGTTTTTTGAATTAGAATTTTTATATAATATTTTATTTTCCCCAAATTACAGATAAAAAACAATTTTTAGCATTTGTGTTTTTTAATTTTGAGTTCCAAATTTTCTCCCTGCCTCAGAGAGTAAATGGTTTGGTAATAGGTTACATATGTACAATTATGTAAAACATATTTCCATATTAGTCATGTTGTGAAAAGACAAAAAAAAACAAGAAAAAAGTGTAAAATAGTATGCTTTGATCTACTTTGAATTAGAATTTATTTTTAATTCACACATTGTTTCCCTGATTATAGCCTGCAAATTTCTTCTGTCTTGACTGACCAGTTAGTTCATCTTAGTTTAAAAAAAAAACAAGTCTAAAAAGGTTTTTGCTGTCTCTACCTCCCACCAACCCCCATCCCCAACCTCAGTTTTTATCACCCTGATCTCCCCTGCAGGAGGTGGCTAGATCAAAAGATAATATCTGTGAGTCTGTGCCTTACATCCACCTGGGACTCAGCAAATAGTCTGAGACACATCAGCATCCTCTCTGTCCTTTCTCAGTATTAATCCTGATTCATCATGGGACAGAAGCTGTTTACAAGGTGCTTAGTTTGAAAAGGCCAAGAATTTGGGTGACTGAATCAATACCAACAATTGTGACTTCAACAGTGGAAAAATCTTAAATATTATGTTTTTCTCCTACTATGATAGCTTTCCAAATGCTGGCAGTTTTTTTTTTTTACTTTTTATTGTAGGCAGAGAAAATTAAACTTCTGTGTTAAAGTATTTAAATAATTTGTTTACTATGCTCAGCTCGGGACAACTAGGTGGTGCCATAATTTTGGGTCTGGAGTCAGAAAGAACTTATTTTCTTGAGTTCAAATCTGGCTTCAGACACTTATTGGCTGTGTGACCCTAGGTAAGTCACTTAGCCTTATTTGACTCAGTTTCCTCATTTATAAAATTAGCTGGAGAAGGAAATGGCAAACCACTCCAGGATCTTTGCCCAGAAAATCCCAAGTGGGGTCACAAAGAGTCAGATGCAATTGAAAAATGACTGAACAATAGCAGCATTTCTGCTATTCAGAGGTTTTATTTTCCCAGATATGTTCCCTTTCTCTCTTTGACAAAGCTTCTTCATGTAGAATATTTGGAAATTCTCTTTTATGAACTTATAAACTTAGGACATCAGAGCTGGAACACAGAAAATTAGAATTAAAAGGATCCTCATAAAGTCAATCAATAAAATCAATAAATCATTCAGTAAAGGAAGAAAACAATAAGAAGACCAGTATAGGTAAACGATAGGGTACTTGTAGGGGAAAGGCTGAAAAGATAAGGTTGGGCTGGTTTTTAATGCCAATTGGAAAAGTATATATTTGATTATAGGAATAACTGAGAATCACTGAATTTTGTTTAGTAGTGGAGTAACAATGTAAGTCCTGAGTTCTAGGAAGATTGCTTTAGCAGCTTTGTGGTAGATGACTCATAGTGAGGAGAAACTGGAGGTAGAGAGACAGCATCTATCCCCTTTTCTTTACTCACACAGCCATCATTTTGTCAGGAGATGCTGTGGAGATAGGAACAAGATTTGGCAATCTCTTGATATATGTAGGTTAAATGAGAATGTGATGTAAGCATGACACCAAGTTTGCAAAAGGAGGTTACTGAAGACATGATAGTACCCTTGTTGGAAATAGAAAAGCTCAAAAGAATAAAGGAGATTTTTTTCTTTTTTTGGAGGGAGGTGTTCAGGAAAATAATAAAATTAATTTGTGGAATGTTGAGTTTGAGATACCTATAGAACATCCCATTTAAAATGTCTAAGTAGATAAATAATGATGTGGATCTAGAGCTTAGGAGAAAGATTGAAGTTAGATGTATCTGTAAGTCATTTGTATAGAGTTGGTAATTAAATGCATAGAAGCTGATGGGATCATCAAGAAAAAAGGCAGACCTAGGTAATTTGTGACTGACATTAAATAGAAAAGGATCCTGAGGAAAATATTAAAGCATTAATATTATAGGACCTATGGGAATAGGGTTGGGTTTTATATATATATATATATGTGTGTGTGTATGTTTGTGTGTGTGTGTGCGCGCGTGTATGTGTGTGTGTGTGTGTATGTATTTTCCTAAAGGAATTTAAGTGGTGGTCAATGTGATGTTGTACATAGATTACTGGATTAGAAATTGGGAGTCCTGGATCCTAGCCTTTCCTCCATCATCAGTTAGTTTTTTGGTCTTGGTTTTCATATTTTAAAATGGGATTGGGGGAATTGGGCCAGATGATCTCTAAGGTGCCTTCTAGCTCTGACATTTTATGGTTTACCCAGATGTCCTATGGGTTACACAGTAAACCTTCCAGCATAAGTAAGTGTTTTCTAAAGTCTTCTAGTAGATTTTATTAGACTCTTATCTTGGAGCCCAGAATTTAGCTGAAGTCATGAATAAAATGAATTGGGCAGACCAGTAGACATCTGTCTGCACCACATGTCCCACAGACAGTTCAGCATAATTTGTTTTAATCTTTGTTAAAAAATGATAGATCTTTATATTTCCTTGTCTCAAATGCTTTTGAGACCCTGAGATAAGCACTGAACAGGCAGACAAAACAGTTGGGAGCTTGGAGAATCTGGGGTGTGGACCTGGCTGTGATGAAGTTTAGGATCCAGTGTTCAGCCAGGTTTATTAAGTTCAACACTCTCTTTTCTGATTCTGGGATTCAGTGGAGACACACCTTATGAATAACACTAACACTTAGTATTTGCAAATGACTGAGTCAGTTATGGATTTATAGAAAACTGATTTTGCAATATAAAGCAAGTCAATATGGATGGTCAACCTACTGCCCATTTTCTTTGTATAAAAAAAGCAATGAGAACATCTCAGCCCACTAGATGAATCGTACAAGTACAGTCATAAGCAATCACACTCAATAGAGAGCCTATATATGTGTGGGTACCCACATGTATACACATATATTTACATACACATACAATTGGTGGGTTCTAGGTATAGCTGTGTAATCTCTGAACATGGTCAAGTCCCTTATCAGGATCTGTCTCTATCTACAGGATGGAGAGATTATACTAGATAATAATCAAGGTTCATTCTAATTTTAACATTTGTGATTTTCTAGAAATTCACATTTTTAGAGCATTTTAACATTTACAAGGAGCTTTCCTTATAACTTTATCATATTCTTTTTTTCAGTTAATTTATTTTCTATACTTCATATTTCATTGCCTTCCCTAAAAAATAGAAAAAGGAAAAAAAACCCCATAATACACATAGGCAGGACAAATTTTCTTCATTGTCTAATGTCCAAGGCATGTTTTCCCCTTCTATTATTCCTTTTTTACAGGAGAGAAAATTAAGCCTTAGAATGTAGACAACTTGCTCATGACTGTATTGCTAATAAATGTTATAACCATTATTCATTCCATGCCCTTTCTATTCTCCTATACTGGCTAAGAATCTGAAGATAAGCTAGGCTTTTTCTCTGCATTGATTAAGTTGATCTAAATATGTCTTATTTCCCTAGTTGGATAGTTTGGGCTGGTTTGGGAGATAGAGATTTCCCCCTTTGGCAACTATCATGAAAATACTGACTTTATTTAACTTTTAAATTTCTAAATAGTATTTTGTTTTTCCTATTACATGTAAAGACAATTTAAAAAATTAATTTAAAAGAATTTTTTGAGTTCCAAGTTTTTTCCTTTCCTCTCTTCCCCTCCAGAGGATAAGCAATTTGATATAGATTATATATGAACAGTCATCTAAAACATATTGTAAAAAAAAGAAAAAACACATAAAAATACAGTGAAAATAGTTTGCTTCCTCCCTCAATTCTTTCTCTGATTGTGGATAGCAGAGAATAGTGACTTTATGAAGAATTTTTAGGCTAAAATGCTCTTCAGTGATCGCCTGTGAGGATTTCATTAGATTTTTGTTGTTGTAGTTGTTGCTTTTTTTTTTTTTAATTTGCTTTGACTACAATGCTGAATTTATTGGTGTTGAGAACTACGGGTAAGAAAGTGCCCTTTCTCAGCACAGATCAGTAACTGTCACTTTTGTGTTTGAGAGGATTACTGTGAGAACCCCAGGATCCCACAGCCAGATTATGTTAGAATTGGGACTTAGGTCTTAATATCATAAGGTCATAGATATAAACCTAAGGTTATCTTGTCCAATCCCCTCATTTTATACATAAGGAACTGAAGGAATCTTTCTGAACTCTAGAGATATGACCTGATGATCCTTTAAATAGATGCCGTCTGATCACTTGTGTCTTTCATGCATCATGGAAAATGTTAGATTCATTCTCCATGGTCCTTTTGAGGTTCTAGGATTCTGTGATTTTGGGAGAAAAAATGACATTTGTCCTTTGTCTCATCAGAAGAATTTCTAATGAACTCTATTTCCTACTGTTTTTTTCTATTAATTTTATTTCATAGAAAATTAATACTTTCGAAATTAAATAATGTTCAAATTACAATTATGTTAGTAAAATACTTTACATGATTGCAGGAGAAGCTAGGGAGTTACTGATAAAGAAAAAGAGCAGAAATAGAAATTCTCTCCTCAAGAAGCTCAACATTTACTGCATTTTCATTCTGTGTAGAATCATAGACTGTTTAATTTGTACAGGGATACTAGAATGTAGAATGTCAGAATTAGAAGGGACTTTCTAACCTAGAATACAGAATGTCCAAAGTGGAAGAGACCATTTCTAGGATAATCTTGTTTTTTCACTGGGGAAAGTGAGACACAGAGGAGGAATTACTTGTTCAAAATAAAAAAAAAATTAGTGGCAGAACTAGCATTAGAAACCAGATTTTTTTTTATTAAAGCTTTTTATTTGTATAACATATGTATGGGTAGTTCTTCAGCATTGATTTTTACAAAGCTTTCCATTACAAGTTTTATCCCCAGTCCCCTCCCCTCCCCTAGATGGCAGGAAGTCCACTCCATGTTAAGTATGTTGAAATACTTGACAAGTTGTGCAAGAAAAATCCATTCATGAGAAAAAAGAAAATCAGAGAAAGGAAACACAATGCAAGCAAACCTCAATAGAGAGCATGAAAATGTTATGTTGTGGTCCATATTTCATATCCCTCCCTCTGGGTGTATATGGTTTTCTTCAGTGAACAATTGGAACTGGTTTGAGACAATTCTTTGTTGCAGAGAGCCATGTCCATCAGAATTGATCATCATATAATATTGTTGTTGCTGTGTATAATGATCTCCTGGTTCTGCTCATTTCACTCAGCATCAGTTCATGCAAGTCTCTCCAGGCCTCTCTGAAATCGTCCTGCTGGTCGTTAGAAACCAGATCTTTACCTATCTACATTCCTTCTTAGTAATTTTTGTCTGGAACTATGTTCCAATCAGATAAGAAGCCATTGTCCAATTGTACAAGACTCTCTTTAGGGACATCGTGTGGTCTCATGCACTATTCAAATTTCTTGTTGAATTCTGAGTTATAATTGATCATCTTTGTGCAAAGTTTACACTCCTGAGTCTCCACACCTGCTTTAACTCCCTTCCACTGGCATCCACGGAAGGCAAACACTGCTTTTTGGAAATAGATCTGTCCCTCTGGCAGTCACAATCATCAATCCCCCTGATAGCACTAAACCATGAAGAAAAAGAGCTATATGCTTTCTTCAACTTATTGGGGATTAAGGATTTGATTTTCTGTTATAAGTGACTCCAGCATCACCTTTGCAATTCTTTCAAGGTCTTAAATGGGATTTTCTTTGCAAGCTGCTGATTGATGATCAACTAAGAGGATATTGGAAAGTATTGTTTTGTCTGACTAACCCTCTCAGAAATTAGGCATCATGCCATCTCAGATGTTGAATAGATTTCAGCAATAATCTATTTCAACCCTATAGCTGACTGAAAATTCCCTCAATTAAACCACAATCAATCAAGTGCCTACTCTGTAAAAGCCAAGGTTTTAGAGATGAGGTATCCAAAGACAAAGAAAAAAAGGTTTTTCAATCTCTGTCCTCAAAGAGCTTCAGTTCTATTGGAGATTACTATATGTAAATAGATAAGTAAATACTAGATACTTTGAGATGGGATAAAACATCACCCATTATGGGAATCAGAAAGGTTACCCCTAGGAAGTGATAACCGAGCTGAGCCTTGAAGGAAGTAAAGGATTCTAAAGGAGTGAAGGGGAAGAAGTATATTCTAGGGATGGAAGAGATAAGAGGTAAGAGAGAGAATTTTGAGTTTAGGAGAAAGCTGGTCATTCAGTTTTGATAGAAATTAGTATACATGAAGAGAAATAATTTAAATTAAATCTGGAAGTATTGTTACTGTTTGTTCTTCATGAAGATGGTCTTGAAATCAAGGAGATAATGCTATGACATGCTAGTGAATTGGATTTAAGTGAGGGATGGCTGTGCAGAGTCACCAGCCTCATTTTCTTCCTGGAGCCATCTGTGTCCAGTGGCCAGAAATAGATCACGACTGGAGATGACCCTGGATGCAATGGAGGACCTTGGCTCTGGGTTCTGATTAATTTAGAATGAATGTAAATAGCACTTGTTTCTGTTTTGACCCCAAACTCCAAAACCCTTTGTTCCCAGATTGATTTTTTTAGACTAGGTAGAAAAGACCATTCTTTACCTCATTTCTTTCTTACCTACTCTTAATCACTGACAGGTGGTTGCCTCAGCCTGTTAAATCTGGAAGGGTAGACTAGAGCCAAGTGGTATAGCATTTTAAATGCCAAGCTGAGAAGTTTGTATTTTATCCTAGAAGCCATAGGGAACCCCTGGAGTTTCTTGAACAAAAGAACAACATGATCAGATATACTTTAGGAGATTATTTTTGTAGCCATGTAGAGAATGAATAGCTTTGATGTCTTCTTATATAGTACTGTCCTGTCTTTTATTACACTGAAATCTGCCTCCATGTACCTTCTACCTATTACTCTCAATTCTCCCAAGTGAGGTCACAGAATAAGCTTTTTGCATGACAGCTCTTCGAAGGACTAAATACAGAAACCATGTACCTCTAAAGTTTTCTGTTTTCCAGACTAACTCTTTCCAGGTAGCACAGTAAATAGATTGCCAGACTTGGCAGCAGGAAAATTGGAGTTCGAATTCTTGCTCAAGCACTTCCTAACTGTGTAAATGAGATTTTGATTTAACTTCTCTCAACCTCAACTTCATCATCTGAAAAATGGAGATGATATAATACAAATTGATAATAATGATAAATGGGTTACAAGGCTGAGTGAGAGAACACTTTGCCAACCTTAAAGTAATACATAAATACTAGATATTATTGTTGTTGTTATTGTTGAAGTTGTTATTCAATCAATTCCTTATATGAAGTGATTTCAACTTCCCTTCTCATCCAGATCTTTCTTACATAAAGAAGCTCTGTTTTTTCATGTTCACTCCTACTATGTGGCTCTGAGAACTTCAGTCACTACCAGAATAGTCTTTATTTTCTGCTTTGTGTTCCTCTTCCATGCCCAGGTAGTACTCTTCCTGTGGAAAGGGCTAGTTGTTGTGGTTGAACATGGGAACACAGACACATGGGATATTCTGTTCTGTGTCAGACCCACAGACTACTGGGTCCAGGGTTCTTGGGCCAAGAGTGGCCATTTTGTGGAAGGTCTTAGCTATTCTTTTCTATTTTTCTCTAAGTCTGCGCTTAGCATTAATTCTATTGTGCCCAACTCTTCTTACCCTCATTTGGGGAAGATATAGTCGACAATAAATGCTGATTTACCATAAAGAGCCACTTGTGGCTCAGTTACTCAAACATCCATTTGTCAACCTAAATGAGTTTCATGGTTACCTTCTCTTGTTATGTGTCCTAAGTCTTCCAACAGCTTTCCAATAGTTTCTTCGATCAAAGCATCTTCCTCTGATGTTCTAAACTTTTACCACCTGGTTTCCTAAACCCATAGAAACTCATCTGGGCTCAGTTCCTTCCCATGAAGCCCTTTGTGACTAGAAGCTAATGCAATAAATTGATTCAACTAGTAGGTGCTAATAGGTTAATGCATTACTCCTTGCAGGTGACATGATTTCATTTCAGCAGGGGTCTCCTAGAGGCAGAGGGCTTTAGCCCAACAGTTTGACTTTAATGATAGGATTCTTAACTTAAGGTAGAGAAATAACTAGAAGGAATCTTGATCATCTTCTGAGTATTTGAAAGGCTCTTTTGTTTAATATAGTTTAGAATGAATAGTAATTGCTTTTTTGCAGAGAAAAAATGAAAAAGGAGTGGCAATTATAAGTAGGTAAATTTTCAACTCAAAAGGAAAAGAATTTCTGACAATTAGTACTGTTCAACAGTGGATTGCTTTGATAAGGAAAACATTTCTTCTTGTCATTCTCCCCCTCTTCATCTTTAGTGTCATAAGTATTTAGAGATAGCTAGTTGGAGCTGTGGATAGATAGTGGGGCCTAGAGTCAGGAAGACCTGAATTCAAATGTGGTGTCACTTAGTGTGACTTTGAACAAGTCCTTTAACTCTGTTTGCCTTGGTTTCCTCATCTGTAAAATGAGCTGAAGAAGGAAATGGCAAATTAATTTTTTTTATCTTTGCCAAGAAAACCTCAACTGGGGTCATGAAGAGTCAACAACAACAACACATTATTTAAGATGATGACCACTTGTTGGAAATAATGTAAAAGGAATTCCTGATCTGGTTGGGGTTAAAAAACCTCTGAGTTTGTTTATTCTAGAAATTTCAGGAAAATGATAGATTAGTGAAAAAATATTCAAAATGAGGTAATGCAGCTGTGCTCAGGGAACAGGTATTTTTATTTGATCTAAACTTTTGTTCTAGATATCAATTTGTCCTAAACTTGCTTCTCTATTCCTGTATTATAGAATTTGATGAATAAGCCCAACTTCCCCTTATCCATGACTATAGATGTCAACCTTTTCCCTCTCAGTTTATTGGTGAGTCATGGTTGATGATAAGGTGGGAACCTGATTATAGCTGGTAAATGGATTAGCCCAACATTAAATGTACCACGTATGGAACTTGAGGGAGTCCCTCTAATTTATCTCAGATTCAGGAAAAGATTATTAGATCATAGACCCAGCCGAAAGGGAATTCGAAGGCCAATCTAGTCCAAACCTCAGTTTATATGTGAAGACACAGAGTCCCAGAGAAGCTAAATGATGAAATGAACTGTGGTCTAAACCCAGCTCTACTTATGTTAACTCCAGTACTCTTTCCCCTGTACCTTATTGCCTCTCAAAGGATTCTTATTTGCAGACAGCATCTCTGAGAGTCATGTCATTCTTGCTGATTTCAGTTCCCTTTCAGTTTTCCTAAAGAACCATTTACAAATCTGTTTTTCAAACATCTGTTTGGGATGCACTTGTGATTGTGCTTCCCTCCAGTTATAATGAATGTCTTGAGTTCACTACTGCCCAAGGCATCTGTTACCTTCCTTTTAAGAGGCAGGTCTGACACATGCTTAGGGTCAACTGATTTCTTGGGGAAATGCTGTGGTACATGAAAACAATGAAAAGCTAGTGCTAGTCACTGAGTCATCAGACTGAGAGCCAGTTAGGGACCTTAACAAGAACTAGTTCAACCTCCTCTTATTTTATATAATTGAAAATCACTCAGAGATCTTAAGATCCTAAGCTAGTTAATTACAGCTAGTAATTAGCTGTATTATCAAATGTATAACTGATATATTTGAATCCAGAACCTCTGATTCTCAATTCTCTTTCTATTATATTATAGAGTTTTCTCTCTCATTTAATAGCCGAGGGCACAGTGCCAAAGGAGATAATGCTCAGAATGAAATTTTGATAGGATCTGTTTATGCTTAGGCAGTGACTTCCCATATGTAATTGCATATTCAATATCTGAGAAAAAATATTGTTGCATGGACATTTTTTTTTACCAAAGCTCTATTTCATGCTGTTTGAAATGGCAGAGCACCACAGACTATGACTTAGGAAATGCTGGTGTTGTAGAAGGAGCATAATGTGGTTTGGAGTGAGAGACCAGGGCTTTAGTCTGCCATTAGCTGATTCTGTTAGTTTGAGCAAATCACTTCCCCTTTGCAAGGTCTCAGTTTCCTATTTTGTAAAATAAATTAATTTGGAGTAAATGATGATTAAGGTTCCTTGTAAATTTGATGTTCTGTGGTGGAGAAGCCTTTGTCTCAAAACTCTTTCCCCACTGACCAACAGTGCTCCCTAACTAACATGTTTATTATAGAAACACTTCCTTGGATTAAAACATTGTTTATATGAGGCATAAGATATTATTCTAATTTTAATGTCAGTATTTGATTCACATAGCACTTTGAGGTGTTCAAAGTGCTTTTTATATGCTTAATTCCTTTTTGATTCTCATAAAAGTTCTATGAAGTAAATTGTAATGGTATAATTATCCTATTTTGCAGATAAGAAAGGGGAAGCCCAGAGAGGTTAAATAACTAATATTGTTCAGTAATTTTAGTCATGACCAGCTCTTTTGGTGCCATTTTGGGGGTTTCTTGGCAGAGATACTGGAGTGATTTGCCATTTCCTTATCCAGTTCATTTTTTACAGATGAGGAAACTGAGCAAACAGGTTTAGGTGTTTGGGGTCACAAAACTAGTGTCTGGGATCAGATTTGAACAGAGGTCTCCCTGACTCCAGGCCTGGTGCTCTATCCATTTTGCCACCACTTGCCCTAAATAACTAGTACTCAGATAACTAGTGCATATTTCAGCATGTTAGATTAGCTATTATCTAGCAGGCACCTAATGGATAAAATAGGATGTTATAGTGTGGAAAGGTTGGAGAAGGCAAAGCAATCAGCTTTTACATAACACCTATCATGTGTTAGGCTTTGTTCTAAGTATCTTAAGGGACAAGTCCAAGGCTAGTATCTAAGAGGGCTCTGTAATTAATTAATAGGTAAATTTAAATAAGTTGCTTAATCTTTCTCTGGCATGATTCCAGACTCTTAAAATCAGCACAGAAATTGGAAAAAGAAAAGAAAGAAAAACAAACAGAAATACATTAAACCTTCAATAGCTCCCTATTATTTTTACTAAGATAAAATGTTAACTCCTCACCTTGATAGCTAAACTCATCCAGTGCTATTCTACCCCTTCTTTCCAGAGATTTTTAACTTTACATTTCTTCATGCACACTACGTTCCCTCTCCCACCTGGAATTCATTCCCTCTTTACTGATGCTTTCCTTGGGGACATCTCATATGTCACTGCCTATAAGAAGCCTTTCCTCATCCTTCTAGTAGATATTGCCCTTTTCTCTTCTTCAAACCATCTTGTATTTGCTTTTCTCTTTCTATGTTGTATCCCCCAGAAAAAGATAAGCTTCTTGAGGTTGATGATTCTTTTTCACTTTCATTATTCCATTGGAATATAAAATATCTTGTCTATAGTAAATGCTTTAAAAAAAAAAAAGGGAAAAAAAACTTGTTGAATGCTACAAAATGATGTTTCCCAGACATACAACCTATAATTTTGTTTCCTGAAAGAAGCTTCTCATCAGGAATGGGATTTTCTATGTAGTGGACTCAACCCTAGCTTTTGAGCTAGAAATAGTTCTCACTATAAATTCTGTTATTTCAATCTGTTTTGCAAATTATCTTTAAGAATCAGTCTTTATTTTATTTTATTTTTATATTCTAAACTTAATCACTGAAAAAGAGCATTTCCATATATACAGCAGAATGCAAAAATAGAATTGCCTATGAAACCATGAATCTCCATTTCATATTGCTTGCTAAAAAGAAAAAAATATAAATGATAGTCAGACATAATGGTCTTCACTTATGATCCCTGCTACTTGGGAGCCTGAAGTTAGCAGTTGCTTTGGACTCAGGGGTTATGAGTTGCAGTGAGCTGAGCCAGTCAACTATTCTCACTAAGTAGAGCATCAACATAGTGAGACCCTAGCATGGGGAGCCTCTATGTTGCCTAAGGAGGATCAAATGAGCTCAGGTTGGAAATAGAGCAGGTCAAAGCTCCATGCCAAAAAGGAATGCAATTGGGCCCATGATTAACTTTAGTCTTCCCAACCTGGGATAAAATAATATTCAGTCTTATTTTAAGAAGGAAGGAGGGACGAAGGGAAGGAAGGTAAAGGAGGGAGTGAGAGAAGAAGAAAAGGAAGAGAGGGAAAAAAAAGAAAAAAGCATGTAGTAAATTCCAGTAATTACTTTCAAAAGTATTTTACTTATTTAGGCTTCCTTTTGATGTTCCTCCTATTCACTTATGTGCATTAAAAAAATTTCAATGCCCCTCTTTGGGCAAGAGCATTCTGAGTATCAGTTTCCTTATCTATTAAATGGGTATAAACAAACCTAGAGGATGTTGCTCTCCAGCTTGGTGGGAGACTCAAATGCGATGATGTAGATAAAGCAATTTGCAAGTTTTAAGGTACCACATAAATATCAGCTAATATTATTGGTGGGCTTGGCAACTTTATAATACCACTGACTTATTAGGGATTCTGTCTACTGAGGTAAAAGGACCACTTTTCAGTCATTTTTCAGTTTTATGAGGAAGTTGTGTTTTGACAATAAATTATGTGATTTATTCTGTCTCGGGTTTTCTGTTATTTATTTCACTATTTCATCTATTTCAAAAGTTCTATGATTTTATTGGCATGGGTACTTTATCTTTTGGCACAGATGTATCATGCCCTTTCTGCATCTTAGTAAATGTGTCTTTATGAATTTTTTGGCTATAGATATGTGTATATATTATATATGTTTATATGTGTATACATATATGTACAGTAGAATGCAAAAATAGAGGTGCATATGAAACCATGAATCTTCATTTCATAGTGCTTGCTAAAAGAAAAAAATAGGTGATAGCTAGACCTGATATATACCTATAATTCCCTTTTTTAAACTCAGGGGTTATGAACTGCAGTACCCCCCATATCTATATATGTTATTTATGTGTGTATCTTTATATACTGCAATATAATCATATTCACTTTGGGCTAATCTTGTAATGATGAACTTTTCTGTACTGTACTGATTCTTGGACAATGGACATATATTCTGTTATCGGGACTTTACCTTGCATTTTTGTAGCTTTAGGGAGGGGATCACTCCATCCCTTCCCCAACTGCTTGCATTTCAGTTTCATAGCCTTTGGGAGTCTATTGTCACCTCTATACCCCAGTGAATAGGACTCTAGTGGAAGCAGGTATTATCCATGGCAAGATCAGAGATGTGTGGAGGAGGGAAGTGAGTTTAGAGGTTGTCTTTTTTTTTGGGGGGGACTGTATTTTATTTAGAGCATATATTCTTACAGATAAATGTTAGGGCCACCTTGGAATCTGTAGGTGGTAGTGAGAAAACATTTCATACATAAAAGCTTTTTGTACAGACCATTACTGACTTTGAAGTCGAGGCGTGCTTTATGTATATTATTTAAAATCTCCATTTTCCCCTCATGAGAATCAAAGATTTATGCATTGTCCTGAGATCTCTTTCGGATAACTCTCCATCATTAGTCAATGCATGCACTGTATCAGCAGATTTAAAATCTATTTTCTTGGTACCCCCAAATGCTCTAAGAGGTGTTTTGAATGACCTTGAATGGGAGAAATGTGATGCTTTGTGATAACCAATTAGCATCAGCAGAAACTCAGAAATTACCTCCGAGCTTCGTCGTTGGAGAAGGTCTGAGCGACAGTAAGAATGAGCTGCTGGGATCGGGTTAATGGAATTTCATGGTAGGCTGAGCCCTGTGCAGTCTCCACAATATGGCATATTTCAGAAAATTAAAATAGTCTTTCTTGAAGATAGCCTTTACAAATTCTGGCTCAGAAAAGGAGATGACTCTTGGAGCAATAAAAGATTGTGTCCAGTGATGAGACTTAGTGTTTTCGAAGGGGTGTTCTGCCAGGCTTTAATAAGAAATGCCAAAGGCTTGAATTCAAACTCTTTAGTTTTTACATCCTCTGATCACTCCTGCAGAGCCTTGGATATTCTCTCAGAACACTTGCTGCCTTTATGAATTTAACTTTCCATACCACTGAATAACAAAAGCTCGGCCTGATAAGAGTTCAGGACCTCAGCCACTTCATGCTGTTCCTTCCCAACTAAAGTCTTTTATAATTTAGTCATCATGGTATGGATGGGATCGGAGGTTCCTCAAGACTGTGGGGGAAGAGCACAGAGGGTCTCCCACTACCAAGACAGGTTTGGAGGCAGACTGTTGTTTGCTTTCTAAGGAACAGGTCAGCAGAGTTTGGAGAGCATGGTATCAGAACCATAGATCCCTTGTGATGAGAATTTGGGCTGGGGAAGGGATGTGACAGCAGAGCAACTCATAGTGATTATCCACTTAAAAGATCTTTCTCTTTTTTGCATTCTTAAACCACTTCTTAATATGACTAATATGACATTGATTTACTCTTTACTATCAGATTCCTAAACTTTTCTCTGTTTATGGCACCCTTAGAGGCTCAGTTATTTTTTAAGTGCCCCAGACCAGAAGAAATACTAATACTTTCATTAATTATTAGATAGGCCCAAACAACATAATGAGTATTTATGTCCTGACAAGTTAGTAGCCATTTGAAAAAAAAAGATACACATAAATTGGAAGGAAAAATAATATTTTATTTTATTCTTAAATAGTCACAGTTAACTTATTTTATTTCATTCTTAAATAGCCACAGTTACTTCCTGATAGAGATATGTGAGCCTGCAGGCACTGCACAACTTCTTAAACCTTGGAATCAGATTGGATGCTGCCCTCCTCACTTCCTGTTTCACATTAATTTTCATGTGGTACTTGATTTTTATCACAGCAATTGCTAATAGATTAATCAGTCGATAAATGTTTATGTTCCAGGTACTATATTAAGCAAAAACCCTGTTTTATAGAGGTAAGATAGTGAAAATAACATTTGAGACTCTACTTTGTAGTTGAAAATACATGTAAACAAAAACATTTCTTAAACTTTAAAGAATATTTTAGATAACATTGGACTATGGCCTAACTTTGAACCTGAACTCCTTTAAGCTGTAATTGAAAATTTTATATATCCTTCTGTGTCCATAAGTTCACTCTGGTCCAAAATGCTAAATATGATATGATAATATTATTATATTATATATGATAATAAGCATTTATTGAATGATAGATGAATGGGGTGCGGGGGTGTAGAGGGAGACTGTCCACTTAAGTGTAGAAGGATTAAAGTCTTTAAAGTAAGAGAGAGGATTTGGGTTGGAAAAATCACAGATCTTTGAAATTTTGAGTTACATTTCTTTTCCTTATGTCTTGTTCTGTAATAAGAAATAACTTGTTTTATATACACCCAGTGGAGTTTAATCTTGGAGCCAAGATTTCAGGAAGTCATGCTCCTTCACTGGTGGTCTTCAAACAGATAGTGGTTGACCATTTGTTGGGTGAATTTTAGTGGAGAGTCTATTTTGAACTCAGTAGCTACTGAAATCCTGTCCAATACCCAGAATGTGTGTCCTGTGATATTTTTCATTTTCGGTACAAGTCCTGGCACACAAAATACCTGGCCCAAAATAGGTACCTAATAAGTGTGTGTTTATTGCCTATTCCTACCTTGCCATGCAAACAGGGAAAGTGCTTTATCAGTTCATTAAATCAAATTGTTTGACCATACCAGGGCTTTGAGAAGTCTACTTATGTGAGAATAGTTAATTATATGCAGTACCAGACTTTTTGTAGCACTTACCCATCATCGAAGAAAAAGGAGCCTTATCTTTCATATACCTTGAAAGCTTGTGCTCCAGGATAAGAAGAATTGTTATAGGAATCTCCCAGGACTATTCTGAGGATCAAATGAGAATATTTGTAAAGCACTAAATTAAGCACAGTGCCTGGCACATAGTAGGCCCTTAATGGAAGCTTGTTTTCTTCCTTTCCCCTCACCCTAAAATTTACCCTTCCTTTTGCTTCTCATTTATCCCAGACTATTTGCTCTTATTTTCTTTCATGTTAATTCTCTTGGATCTACGACATCTTTATCTTGTAACTAACTATACCTCTGCCTCCTTTTAACTAATTGAGGCACTCAGCTTTCCAATTCCCATACAATCAATACATTTGTCCTAATATCCTGGTGGAGTCTTAATGGCCAAGCAGACAGACTAGATATGAGAGCTCACATGGAATCCTTTTCATTACTTTCATCCAGGATTTAGGAAATGACTTTGTGGACAGCTTCTAGTTGGATGAAGAATGTATCAGCAGCAAGGAAGGAATTTTCAAACTCTAACATTTTATCTAGTTAGCCAAAAAGCATTGATTACTAAATGTCAGACCCTGTGCTGAGGGCTGGGGACACAAAGAATGGCAAAAACACGGTCTTTGACCTTGGAGAACATCCATTCTAATAAGGGGAGAATAACATGCAAATAAATATTTATTAACAAAATATATGCAGAGTCAGTGGAAAATAATTTCTGAGTGAAAGCACTAGCAGTAGTGGGGGGGGGAGTGGAGAGAGGGAATGAGTTTCTGCTAAAAGATGAAAATTTTCAGTCTTGAAGGAAGCCAAGAAACAGAGGGGAGGAGAGAGAAAAGACAACCAGGGGAAAGGTGTGAATTCTGGTGATGGGACAAGTATACCATGACCAGGGATGCCCTTTGAGTTACTACTTCATCCAAGGAAACAACAACAACACTGACTTAGTGGGTTTAGAGAAGAAAATCTAATTTCAGAGTAAGTTGCTAAATTTAGGACTTCTGTGAGAAAAATCAAGTCTTTTCATTAAGTGAGGGGAAAGAAAGCTATTTTGGAGAACTACTGCATGCTTAACTACTGCAATTTTTCTACTGCAGTGGATTATGATGGAGTTCTTTTTTAAATAAATAGTATTTAATTTTTTTCAATTATATGTAAAGACAATTTTTAACATTCATTAAAAAATTATTGAATTCAAAATTTTCTCCTTTCCTCCTACTCCCCTTTTCGAAAATGGTAAACAATTCATTATAGGTCATATATGTGCAATCACGTAAAACATATTTCCATATTAGTTATATTGTGAGGGAAGAAAGAGACCAAAAGGGGAAATACATACATACATGTACACAGTGAAAATAGTGTGCTTCAATTTACAATAACAATGCATCAGTTCTTTCTCTGGATATGGATAGCATTTTCTACCATGAGTCCTTTCAAATTATGTCAGATCACTGTATTGATTAGAAAGGCTAAGTCATTCATAGTTGATCATCACAAAATGTTGCTTTTACAGTGTCTGATGTTCTCCTGGTTCTGTTCACTTCACTTTGCATTAGTTTATGTAAGTTTGTCCAGGTTTTTCTGAAACCTGCCCACTCATCATTTCTTATAGCAAATAGTATTCCATTACTTCATATACTACAGTATGTTCAACCATTTCCCAATTGATGGACATCGTCTCAATTTCTAATTCTTTGCCCCCACAGAAAAGAGTTGTTATAAATCTTTATTATACATGTAGGTCATTTTCCATCTTTTAAAGATCTCCTTGGGATATAGTAGGCTTGATGTCAAATCATAACTGTGGTAAACATATGATCTCAAATAAGTCTCTGCCTCAATTTCCTTATCTGTACAATGGGGATAGCATTTGTGTTACATGCTTCATAAAATTGTTGAAAACAGTGATTTTTCATACTACAAAGTATTATAGAAATGTGAACTATTTTCATATTATTTGTTTTAGAAAATATCAGTGTTCTTTGTTCAAAAGAACAATAGGCAAATCTATTTGCTTCTACTTGCATACTGTGTTCAAGAGCCTCTAGATTGAAGTATGAACATGAAATCATTTGTTCATTTGTATTCCTGGAATTGTATTCCTGCTCTAATTATTATTATTCCTGTACCAATTAAACAAGCAATCTTTGGCATACATTTCACAAGATCACAGAATCTCATAGTTATAAGGAACCTAAAGAACATCTATTTAACTTTTAGAACAAGGGTTCCTTCTACAACATGAGATTTGCTTAAATAAAACACTTATTGGGGCAGCTAGGTGGCGCAGTGGTTAGAGCACCAGCCCTGAAGTCAGGAAGACCTGAGTTCAAATCTGGTCTCAGACACTTCCTAGCTGTGTGACCCTGGGCAAGTCACTTAACCCCAATTGCCTCAGCAAAAAGCAAAAAAAAAAATAAAATAAAACACTTATTAAACAGCTACTCATCTGTCAGGCATTATGCTAGTCACTGGGACTACTAATACAAACAAAAAGAAAGTGGGGGAAGACCACACAAAAAAAAGACTGCTGAAAAGGGATGGCAGGTAGATGGGGGCAAGATGGAAAGGATCTGAGCTAGGATGGAGTGAGCATAACTTGCAGGGTGCCTTCATAAATGGAAATTTGGAAGAGGAAATTGCCTTTCAGAGGAAGAGATAATACGAATGGAGGTTTTGCTAAGGGGAGAAGGCCACTGGTTTAGAGGTGAAAAGGCAGTCTGGACAGTTAAGAACTGAGCTGGTACCTAGTAAATAATTTTTCTTGAAGACTTCTAACATGGCGAACTCATTCCCTGCTAAGGAAGCCCATTCCACTTTGAGACAGAAATATTTTACTTTCTTCAAGTACAAATTTCCCTTTCTATCCATTTACTGACTTAACCAATGCCTTTTCCTGTGCTAAGGGAATACAGAAATGACCAAAACACAATTCCTAACCTCTAGTCACGTTTGGTCTGGTTGGGGAGATGATCTCTATGTGAAAAATTGCAGTGCAAAGTAATGAATGCAAATGTTGAGTAGGACAGACTATGAGGAGGGAAGAATTCAGAGGAAAAAAAAAGGAAAATCCCTTACTGGGGTGCACAATATTAGGGTAAATAGTTCCTGCCCAGTACAAAAAAAGTGATAAATTAATGATTTAAAGATCACACACAGGACAATACAAAAACATTTTAAAGACAGAAAATATTGATGGAGCCAAGATGTTAGATTAAATGCAGCAACCCAGTTGAATTCTCTCTCCATTCCCTTCCAAAAACTTCCAAAATCAAATTTTGGAGTGGCGGAGCCAATAAAAGGCTAGCATGGGATATTTTCCTGGCCTAAGAAAACTTAGAAAGTTGGCAGCAGAGGTCTGGGTACTGGGTATAGCTCACACATGCAGCAGCAACAATAGCTGAGGCAGTAGGAATTGTAGCAACAGCAGTGTTGGGAGCTCTCCGTCCAGATTTGGTGATGAGTTGGACTACTGGTTAGGAAGAGATTTCAGGGGATGCTTTGCTGGCGCTAATGGGCAATTAATTCTGTTGCCTGTATCTGTTTCTGAGTCACAGTTTCCAGGCAAAAACACAAGAAAACTCTGTAAGAGAGCAGGGCCTTGGTCCCAGTTTCAAGGCCAAAAAGTACAAAAAGGTGGCAAGCAGGAGACTTGGTCCCAGGAGAGCTAGTACTTTGGGGAGCAGGAGAAGAGGAGCCTTTCCTAGATGAAGACTGAGTTATACTACCTTGGAGTCACAGAAAACTTAGAGACCCCACAGAACTAGTTCTTGGAATGATAGCATGAAAAAGCCTGAAGCTTCAGACAGTGTCCCTCTACCCAAAGTGACCAGAAAATTACAGCAATCCAGGCCCTTCTGGACTCGATTATCTCCTCAAGTCTATCGAAGATATGTCCATTACTTCCATGACTCTGTTGTCCCCTTTTCTTTTTGTCTTTTGTCTTTCCCAGTAATGGAGTCTTATGAACTATTTTGTCTAGTAAAACCTATTTTCTCCTTATATAGTCAATATGTTATTGCTCCTTTACTATGGCTAAAAAATCTGTTACATTAAGAAAAAATATATTTCTAAGTAGCTCCAGTGGGGCAAACTAGGACCAATGAGTAGAAGTTAAAGGAAGGAATTTTTAAATATAATATAAAGATGAACTTCCTCAACTCTAATGCTATGTAAAAATGGAATGCCTTAGGGAATAGTAAATTCCTTGTACTTTGAGTTGTTCAAGTGGAATCTGGATAAACAAGCACCACAAAAGGGATTCTTGCCTTGAGAAACAGATTGAAGAAGATGAGCTTTGAGATGCCCTTCAGCTCTGGGACTCTAGGATTCTAAGTCTGGCACACATGTACGCTGGAAGTCAACACCAAGTAATAGGCCAGAAAGCAAACTGTCAGAAACCCAGCAAGCACATTGCTTGTGGAAAGTCAATGCAGGTGTTTAAAGGTCTGGATCAGGCAGAGGGAGAGAAGAGAAGCACAGGAGACCAGATGGAAAGCACCAGCTGTGCTAAAGCCCTGGAGAAACATCATTTAGAACCATGCATGTTTCAACTGGATTTCTTTTTTGGGCTTCCAGACTTCTCTAAATCAGTAAACACTTATTAAGTCCCTACTATGTGCTAGGCAATGGGGATAAAAACAAAAAAAATAAATATATCAATCTCTTCCCTTGAGGAGTTAATATTACATTGGTGTAAGCAACATATAAGCTTTATTTTTTTTATTAAAGCCTTTTATTTAGAAAACATATGCATGGGTAATTTTTCAATATTGACCTTTGCAAAACCTTTTGTTCCAAATTTTCCCCTCCTTCCTCCCACCTCCTCCCCTAGATGGCACATAATCCAATGCATGTTAAATAGCAACATGAAAACTTTAAAATATATTTATATCTGTACAAAGTAAATACAATCAATGAGATGAGAAGGGGAGACACTAGGCAAGACTTAGAGTGCTGAGGTCAAAAAACAGCTCTGTCCTTACAAGGTCCATGAGCTCAGCAAATGCAGTGAACTTCTATTTTCCCATCTCAACAGTGGTTATAATCATATTTGCATGATCTCACAGCACGGGTTGCAAGGAATACTCTTTTTCAGCAATATAATACCATAGAAAAATGAGTTCTTGTTACTAGAAGGGGAGTGTGTAGCATGGTGGATGAAGTCAGAATACTTTTGAAGTCAAGAAGACCTCAATTCAACTCTACCTTGACATTTATTCACTTACTGTGTGATCCTAAGCAAGTCACTTAACCTCACTCTCAAACCCAATTTCCTAAGACTTTTAAGTTATAAGCGACTTAGTGCTCCGCTTTACTGGGGAAAGTTTCCAAGCCAGTAGTTTCCAAAGCCTATGAAATCACCGATCCAGATCAAGAAAAATAATGGTGGTTATTATTATTACTGTGGGCACTTCCCCATTGTTTATATTTGTTATTTCTCTCTGTGTGTTATCCATATCTTAATGCTAAATGTTCTGTGTGTTTTCCCCTTCAGAGAGCCAAGATTGGCCAGGGAACCAAAGTTCCTGAAGAAAAAACAGCTAATGCAATATCTAAAATTGACAACAATGGAAACCGAGATCGGATGAAGCTGACTGACTTTAACTTCCTCATGGTGCTGGGGAAAGGCAGCTTTGGCAAGGTATGGTATGGCTTGGCAATAATTGCTTCAGAAAGAAAAGAGCATTCCTAGGACTTGGGGCTTTTGAATTTGACACAATTTAAATAGCCTTTTGTCTTAACAAAGCCACAACATGGTCTGGAGTATTAAACTACTGGATGAAAAGTATCCTCATCCTGTTTATACATTTTGTTTAGAATGTTTTCATTGCATTGCTTTCTCTAAGCTAATGTTTTAGTCATAGTAAAGTAGTAATAATGTCTGCCTTCCCCATCCTGATCTGAATCCTAAAAACTTTGACTACATAAGGAAAGAATAGGTTTCACTAGACAGAATAGTTCATAAGACCCCTTTATTGGGAAAGATAACAGGCAAGTAGTTTTATTATAAACTTTATCGTTTGGACACATTTATCAATATGCAGCTGCACAGGTCCTTTACTAGTTCCAGAGGAAGTCATCCTGGTCTTCAAGGGATTTCCTGCCTAAAATAGTATGAGGCAGAAGAGAATCCCATGGGGCCATCAGTGTCTTTGGGAGATTGATGTTGTTGAAGGGACTGTAGACTGGGAATTAGGAGATTCTGTTTATAATCCTAACTCAGCCTGTGCCTCTGGTGGGATCTTCTCCTGGTGGGATCCTTTTCTCATCTGTGAACCTTAATTTTCCCATCTCTAAGTCTCAGTGTGGTACATGGAATTAGAATTGTATCTGGAGTCAGAGGATTTAAGTTCAAAACCTACCTTGGATATTATTGACAACCTGTGTGATCTTGACTGAGCTACTTAACATCAATAGTCATTTTGCTCATCTGTCAATGAGAGCATTTCATTAGATCACTCAGAGGTCTCTTCTATTTCTAAGTCAATGACTCCATGATTCCTTTCAATCCTAGAATTCTATATATTCTTCTAAAGTCTCTCCAAGTTTGATGCTATGTTCTGTGTTCTGAGGGGTCCTTTCCACTTCTGACATTGAACTCTATATTTTGGTGTTTCTTTTATTTATGACATCCATTCTGTGTTCCAAAGTCCCTTCCATCCCTTATGCTCTATTCGATATTCCAAGGTCTTTCTATCCCTGATGTTCCAAGTTCCTTTCCATCTCTGATACTCCAGTCTGTGTTCTAAGTTTCTTTTTTTCATCCCTGATACTCCACACTGTGTTCTAAGATCCTTTCCATCTCTGATGTTTCATTTGTGTTTCAATGTCCCATCCATCCCTGATGCTCCACTCTGTGTGTCAAGGTCTCTTCCATCTCTGATGTTCTGTTTTGTGTTCCAAG
>JAJPUD010000571.1:187104-247538 GCA_023553655.1 Myrmecobius fasciatus | reverse complement strand
AGGTCCCTTCCATCTCTGATGTTCTGTTTTGTGTTCCAAGGTCCCTTTCATCTCTTATGTTCTGTTTTGTGTTCCAAGATCCCTTCCATCTCTGATGTTTTGTTTTGTGTCCCAATATCTCTTCCATCTATAATACTCTATACTCTCATTTCTAGGATCCTTTCTTTCTAATATTTTAGGTACCCATGACCCTCAGCCCATGTTATTTTACACAGAAATGTACAAGTTCCCATTTTCAGTGTTGGATTTGGAAAATAAACAATCAGAATTTTCATTAATGATGATCCAATTAAATCACCTATTTCTGGAGCAGCTGCCGTCCAGTGACAACACAGGTGTGGAATGTGCTTCCAAAAAGAAAGCAATCGGGAAAGTGCCATCTGTAACTCATTGTTCAGGCCACCTGCTTCTTTTAGGGCCATGTCTTAAGTGGACTAGAGAAGAGGATGCTTCCTATTGCACTTTACAGTCACTAAGAAGGTTCATAACAGGATGATTTGCTATAAAGATTACAATCATTGTAAATTGTGGTTAAGTGTTATCTCTCTTAAATCCATGTATTAAAATCTAGGATCCCCAAATCTTTTGTGCTCTCGGACTTAAAGATATGAAATTTCTCATAGATTCTTTAGAAGACAGCATCTTAAAAAACCAGAAATAGAATTTTAATTTGTAACTTGGAGCACTGGATCGTGAAAGGGATCTTAGAACATAGAATGTCATAGATAAAAATTAGGACACAGAACAAAGAATAGTCGAACTGGAGGGATCTTAAAATGTAGAATGTTCTTCACGTGGGTGAAAGAATAGAAGCTTAGGGAGACTGACTTGCTAATAGTCACATAGCCAATAAATATTAAAGTGAGAAGCTCAACCTAAACCTTCTAATGCTGGACTAGACATTTTAGGGGATAAAATGAACAAATAAAAACCTGAGGTTAGAGCATAATTGAATTATTTGGTGCCATATGTTTCTTTAGCAAAACAATGAGAAGTAACTAGTTCAGTGTCCAGCATATAGTGGGCACTTAATAAATGTTTATAGACTATTGAGTGAGTATAATCCATTGCTTGTGACCTCTTACATTGTTTTCATCCACAGACTCTTACATCCACAGATTTTTGTGGTCTCTGGCCCCAGGACAAAACTCCCCAATGTGCCCATCTATTTTAACTTTGTGACAGGAGTTTGACAAAGAGCTAAAAATTAGTTGGAAGTTGTCTGGGTAAGGAGCTTGAGATAGGGTCTTCCTGATGCCATGGTTATTTGCCACTCTTTCACTGCCTCATTTTCTCTAGGAACTGATCGTGTCTACCTGAAGGAATGAGTAGGGACAGGTGGTGCAATGGATAGAGCACAGTCCTGGACTCAGCAATACCCAAATTCAAATCCAGCCTCAGATACTTACTAAATGTGTGATTGTGGGCAAATTACTTATCCCTGATTACCTGCGCGTGCGCACACACACACACACACACACACACAATCTCAGAAGATGTCCAATGGAATGAGTAAGCAGTAGAAAATGAGCAGGAGCATTTGAAAAATCTGTCATGTCCCTTGTCCCAGATACCCTTCATTGTGTTTAAAACTTCCTGGAACAACTATTACTCAGAGTATCTAATTTTATCTCTTTATGAATTCCCATTAATGTACATTTAAAAAAAAAAAACTATTGCCACCAATGGAACTGAAAAAGTAAGATGGTGAAGCTGGAAGCAGCTTGGTGATATACACAAAACACAGAATGTCAGAGCAGAAAGGGACCTTGGAATACAGACTCAAAAATGTGCTTCCAAGCAGAGGTAGAACCAGCGAGATGACAAGCAGAATAGATAGAGCCCTGGGCCTGGAGTGAGGAATAGCCAAGCCCAAATGTGGTCTCAGATGCTTAAAAACTGTTTTTCCCTGTACAAGTCATTTAACCTCTGATGTCCTCATCTGTAAAATGGGTATGATAACAGTACCTATAATCTAGGATGGTTGTGAGAATAAATGAGATTATTTGCTATCTTTAAAGTACTAGATAAATGCTATGTATTGTTATTTTCTGACCTTTCTTCCTGCCAGCTAATTAATTTAAAATTTGTATTCAGCATTAGTATTTATAAAGCACTCTGTTGAGAAATGGAGGTAAGAGTAGGATAAACAAGTTTCTACCCCTAGGGGCGTTACAATCTAGCAGGAAAGCTAAGTGCATGAAAGTCTCAAATTAGAATATGGTAAACATATGAGGGACCATATTAAACTCATGAGAGAGAAAGAAAGGAAGAGAAGTGAATAAGTATTTATATAGTGCCTACTATGTGCTAGGCACTGTGCTAAGCACTTTTTGGGGGAGAAGTAGTTAGGATTAAGTGACTTGTCCAGGGTCATATAGCTAGTAAGTATATGAAGTCATATTTGAACTCAGGTCTTCCTGTCTCTAGGGGCAGCGTTCTATTTGATTCACCACCTAGTTGTCTCTAAGCACTCTTTTTATATGAATAATTTTTTAAAAAATTTTTTCCAAATACATGCAAAGATAGTTTTCAACATTCACTCATGCAAAACCTTGTGTTGCAAATTTTTCTCCCTTCCTTCTTTTTTTCCTCCCCTCCCTTAGATAGCAAGTGATATAATATACATTAAACATGAGTAATTCTCCTAAACATGATTTCCACATTTATCATGTTGAACAAAAAAAAAATCAGATCAAAAGAGGGGGAAAAGATGAGAAAGGAAAAAAAAACAAGCAAGCAAACAATAACAAAAAATGAATCTAAGCACTTTTTTGAATACTGGTAGCTTTTTTTTTTCCAAACACAGGCAAATATAGTTTTCAGCATTCGCCCTTGCAAACCTTGCGTTCAAAAATTTTCTCCCTCCCTTCTCACTTTCCCTCTCCTTTAGACAGCAAGTAATCCAATATAGGTTAAACATGTGCAGTTCTTCTAAACTTATTTCCACATTTATCATGCTTCACAAGAAAAATCAGATCAAAAGGGGATAACATGAAAAAGAAAAAAAGCAAGCAAACAACAATAAAAAATGAATCTAAGCATTTTTAAAACAAATTTTATCTCATTTGCTCCTGACAGAACGTCTGAGAGGACTATGCTATTATTATTCCATTTTACAGTTGAAGAAACTGGGTCTGACAAAATTAAGTGGCTTCCTAAGGTTACACAGAGAGCTGAGTGTGTAAGGTGAAATCTGAACTCAGATTTTCCGGATCTGAGGCTCAGCACTGTGCACTATGGTACTACGTAATTGTGCAGAGGCTAAGACCACTTCTGTCTATGGAGTGGGGTGAGTGGAGTTTAGGAAAGAACATAGCAGTTGGGTGAGACCTTAGGGATCATATTTTCCATGTTTTATGAATAAGGACACAGGGGCCAGAGGAATAAAATTACTTGGTCAAGGTCATACAGAACGTAAGGGATTTCATGTGAGAATGTAGTCTTGTAATTCTCCCTCCCCCATTCCCTACTTTCTTTCCTTTCACATTCCAAAGAAGAAAGGCAATTTTCTAATATGTCACTTCCCAATTGTTAGATGAATAGGGGGCAGCTAGGTGGTGCAGTGGTTAGAGCACCAGCCCTGAAGTCAGGAGGACCTGAGTTCAAATCTGGTCTCAGACACTTCCTAGCTGTGTGACCCTGGGCAAGTCACTTAACCCCAATTGCCTCAGCAAAAAGCAAAAAAAAAAAATTGTTAGATGAATTGCCATTCGTGGGAGTCCCCTGCATATGCTTCCTCACTCACTTCCTTTGCAACCCCAAGAAAACAGAATTTTGCATTCAGTTATCTTGCAAACATTGATTAAATATTTACTATATGCTAGGCACTACACCCAGGGTTAAAATACAAAGAAAGGTCAACATAGCCCCAGTCCTCAAAGTGTTTACATTCTAGGAGGGGAGACAGCATGCAAACAACTATATACAAATAGGATAAATTGGAGGGTAAGTCACTAGTATTAGGGGAGGGAGTCAGAAAAGGATTTCTGGAAGGTTAAATTTTTTAAATTTTTAAATGATAGCTTTTTATTTTCAAAACACATGCAAAGATAGTTTTCAACATTCATTCTTGCAAAACCTTGTATTCCAATTTTTTCTCCATCCCTTCCCTCCTCTTCCTCCCCAGATAGCAAGCAATCCAATATATGTTAAACAAGAGCAATTCTTCTTTTTGTATTTCCACATTTATCTTGCTGCACAAGAAAAATCAGATCAAAAAGGGAAAAAAATGAGAAAGAAAACAGAAAGCAAGCAAACAACAGCAAAAAAGGTGAAAATACTATGTTGTGATCCACACTCAATTCCCACATTTCTCTCTCTGGATGTATATGACTATCTTCATCACAAGAACATTGGAACTGGTCTGAATCACCTCATTGTTGTAAAGAGCCAAGTCTATCATAATTGATTATTGCTCCTGGTTCTGCTCATTTAACTCAGCTTCAGTTCATGCAAGTCTCTCCAGGCCTCTCTGAAATCGTCTTGCTGGTGGTTTCTTACAGAGCAATAATATTCCATAATATTCATATACCATAATTTATTCAGCCACTCTCCA
Organism: Myrmecobius fasciatus; assembly: GCA_023553655.1. NCBI lineage: Eukaryota > Metazoa > Chordata > Mammalia > Dasyuromorphia > Myrmecobiidae > Myrmecobius > Myrmecobius fasciatus. The sequence continues at coordinate 242,980 of JAJPUD010000571.1, read as the reverse complement.
ATTGAGGAGCATCCATTCAGTTTCCAGTTTCTAGCCACTACAAAAAGGGCTGCCACAAACATTCTTGCACATGTGGGTCCCTTTCCTTCCTTTAAGATCTCTTTGGGATATAGAAACACTGCTGGGTCAAAGGATGTGCACTTTGATAACCCTTTGGACATAGCTCCAAATTGCTTTCCAGAATGGTTAGATGAGTTCACAACTCCACCGACAATGTATTAGTGTCCCAGTTTTCCCATACCCCCTCCAACATTCCTTGTTATTTTTTCCTGTCATCTTAGCCAATCTGATAGGTATACCTCAAAGATGGCTTAATATGCATTTCTCTGATAAATAGTGATTTAGAGCATTTTTTCATATGACTAGAAATGGTTTTAATTTCTTCATCTAAAATTGTCTGTTTATATCCTTTGAGCATTTATCATGAATGGTTTTTATTCTTATAAATTTGAGTCAATTCTCTACGTATTTTAGAAATGAAGCCTTTATCAGAACTCTTGGATATAAAAATTTGTTTCCCAGTTTTCTGCTTCTCTTCTAATCTTTTCTGCATTGGTTTTGTTTGTATAAAACCTTTTTAACTTAATATAATAAAAATTATCCATTTTGCATTTCATCTAATTCTTCTTTGGTCACAAATTCCTTCAGAAGGCTGAATTTTATTTGAACCTTGAAGGAAATCAGAAAAGCAAGGAGTTATAAGTGACAGGAGAAAAAAATTTAGACTTAGGTGTCAGTCAGGGCATATTCTCAGAATGGAGATGGAATGTCTCTCCTCAAAGGAACATCAAGGACACTGAAGTCACTGGATTGTAGAGAATTAAAATGGCTGGAAAGGTAGGGGACAGTTTATGAAGGGATATTAAAAGCCAAACAGAGGATTATTATATTTGATCCTGGAGATAAAAGGGAACAGCTGTTTATTGAGTAGGGAGGCTCACACAATCAGACATGTGCTTTAAGAAAATCATTTAACACTGTAGATATTTAGTCCATGTTTTATGAATATGAATGAGCTTTATGCTTTACTTCTTGCTAGACTTCTTGACTTTTCCACCTTCCTCAATCTTCATTTCTGCAGAACAAAGTGACCATAGAATCTTGGTAGGTAAAAGGGAAATAAAAGTTTTTTTATTGTAACACAAGGCATTGTGATTTCTGTGGGTCACGTAGGTATTGAGCGGATCAGAGGTAGAGTTTAAATGGATCTGACTTACCCTTAATTAGAGGGGTTGTTGATGAGTGAGGTGGTACCTTCTTGCAAGTTGGAAGTATTTATTCCAAGTTCATTGGAACAGTCATCCCTCCCTCAAGTCTTTGCACATGGAAATAGCTGGGGCCCCTTAGGGATGGTGAATTAATTGAATAACTACGATTTCCTTCCATGCTGACAAGTGGAAATAAGACTTTAAATTGCCTTTCTGATTAAGTGCCTCAATTACAGGTGTGGAGGAAGGGACTAGGGAGAAGGAGAACTGATAAACCATTTGGAAAGTTAAAGCAAGCTTTTTAGAAAGGACAGACTTACATTAGATTGAGTGGATCTGTTCTAAATTTGCTAATGAATGCCTGACTTACAGGACTAAATCAGGAACCATTTCTTTTCTAAGACTAGACCCCAGGATTCCTGATTCTCATGGGGATCTTTCCATTGTACTACAAGGCAGAACGAAGACATCTGTTGCAGGAGATTTGAAGGTGTGCCCTTGTACTCTGTTGGACAGACCATTCGAACCTCCTAAAGATCAGGTTCGCCACATTTAAAGCGTCCTCCATCTCTAAAGTTTTATAATTCTATGTCTCAGGGTATGCTAGAAGGAAAGGGAAATGATATGTCACAAATAGAATTTGAATTGCTTTTCTTGAGTTTCCTGTTGCAAACTGAGGAAAATGGTAAAAGTGAACAGTTTTGATCATAGATTAAGGCCAGTGGGGCACCCAGACCTTTCCTAGGTTTCTTATTCCATTTGATTAAAGAATGATGACAGTAATCATGATGATTATGTTAAAATTCTATCTTGTTCTGGTCCCCTGACCATATGCCCCTTGTAATCAGTATTGTAAGTTTTTTAAGTAACTAATATAATATAAAGTAGCAATAGCAAAGATTGCAAAGGGTCACGTACAAACTATGCCAAAGATCAAAGGAGCATAATTTACACTTTATTATCATATATTATCCAAAAGCACATCCTGGTAAAATGTGCTGAATCAGAGAAGCCATTAAGGCTTTGTAATCAGAATTTTTGGCCCTATAATATATAAATCTCAGACAAACTCCAAACATCCACAGAAAGACCAGCAGAACACTGAAGATTGTTGATAACTCTAAGATAATGTGAATATTAGCTTTAAAAGTTTTGCCAACAACTTTGAGATGATTTAGATTTGTTAATGAATTAACTCCAAGGTGGATCAGATAAAAGTTAGTCTGTCTTCTCAAAGACCTCAAAAATGAGACCTCAAGCCCTTTCCCCCAAAGCCTTCTTCCACCTCCATCAGGTCCATGCTACCCAGTGCTCCCAACTCTAATCCACAGTTAGAGAGTAATTATCTGTGCATCCTCACCCTGTTCCCCAGCACTGCTTGACTTCCATTACCACCCCATCTCTGAGCCCACACAATCTGCCTCTGTACCCTTCCCTATGCTATTATCTGTGTATTTTTATGACTGCCCCTATACCCTCTGTACCTTATTAGCATGTGATTGCAGCCTTATTCTCTGCTGCCATCATGGTCTTTCCTGGCAAGTACTCAGAGACCCTGGCATGCTTGCCCCATTTCATAAATTAATTAGAATTCATTGATGATGATAACTGATATTTATTTTAGAATTTGAAGATTTGACTTCTAGTCATAAAAAATGCTCTAAATCACTATTGATCAGAAAAATGCAAATTAAGACAACTCTGAGATACCACTACACACCTCTCAGATTGGCTGAGATAATAGGAAAAGATGATGACAAATATTGGAGGGGATGTCTGAAAACTGGGACCCTAATACATTGTTGGTGGAGTTGTGAACTGATTCAACCATTCTGGAGAACAATAGGGAGCTATGCCCAAAGAGTTATCAGACTGTACATACCCTTTGTTCCAGTAGTGTCTCTACTGGGTCTATATCCCAAAGACATCATTAAAAAGGATCCACATGTGCAAAAATGTTTGTGGCAGCCCTTTTTGTAGTGGCTAGAAACTGGAAACTAAATGGATGTGTATCAATTGGAGAATGGCTGAATAAATTATGGTATATGAATGTCATGGAATATTATTGTTCTGTAAGAAACAACTAGCAGGATGATTTCAGAGAGGCCTGGAGAGACTTGCATGAATTGATGCTGAGTGAAATCGGCAGAACCAGGAGATCACTGTACACAGCAACAAGAAAATTATATGATGATCATTTCTGATGAACATGGCTCTTTTCAACAATAGATGATTCAGGCCAGTTCCAATGGTCTTGTGATGAAGAGAACCATGTGTACCCAGAGAGAGGACTGTGGGGACTGAATGTGGATCACAAAATAGTCTTCTTTATTGTTGTTTGTTTGCATTTTGTTTTTTCTCTTTTTTTCCTTTTTGATCTGATTTTTCTTGTGCAGCATGATGTTTGTGGAAATATATGTAGAAAAATTGCACATATTTAACATATATTGGATTACTTGCTGTCTAGAGGAAGGGATGAGGGGAAAGGAGGGAAAAAATTTGGAACACAGGGTTTTGCAAGGGTGAATCTTGAACATTGTCCATGCACATATTTTGAAAATGAAAAGCTTTAATAAAAATTACTTTAAAAAAGAACTTAAAGGTTTGCTAAGCTTTTTTACATAAATTATATCACTTGATCCTCACAGGGAGGGTGTCACTGCACTAAAGGGGACTTCTAGTCCCCAAATCATATAAACAATTGGGAAGATGGTAAAACAACTTCCCATGTATGAAGGTCTCTGTCATTCCTGGGATGAGATGGTAATGATGATGATGAAGATTGTCCGAATATGATTATCCATATTTTAAATATGAAAAAATTGGGATCACAGATTAAATGACTTTGTCAAGATCACACAGTAAATTAGTCATTAGTAAAGTTCATTTGTCTTTGTCTTGGTCATGGAGTTCAGAGATGTTCATCCATGGAAATTTGTCTTGCCATTTTCTCATCTTTCTATGGCTTGGAGACCACAACTTATCCACCCCCATCCCCACCAAGGAGTCAGTGGATAAGTTTCAGGAGTTTATGAACTTGGATGGGAAAATTGAATCTTCATTTTCCTTAACCTCTAACTGAATTTTACCATCCCCTTCAGTTATTGAAAAACATTATCTTGAGAAAGGTCTACGGGCTTTATCAGACTGCTTAAGGGGTCCATGATACAAGAAAAGGTTAAGCATCTCTGCTCAAGATGAGATAAGGATTAGATGTTCCCTTCAGTGTAGGGATACCCTTTCCTTAGTCCAGCTTCTAGCAGTTCTGTCTGGGTTTGCAACAGGTCTTCCTCTTGTATACAAACTCACCATGGCCTGTTACTGGGACTCTCTCCCTACCTGCAATTGTCAAATGCTCCTATGTATCAATACCTTCTCCCATTTGCATTTGCCAGTTGGATATGAGAGATGAAATGTTCCCAATCTTGTGGCCATTTCCCCCATTTATTCTGCACTATCTTTACAGGAAAGCTGCTTAGGTGACAGCTATGGCCTGGGGTTTGACAAGCATGGCACGCTAGCATCATTTCAGCATGTCCAATCAATCTCTTGGAATCCTTCCCCTTGAGGGACAGAACCAGTTGAGTAAACAACTAGAGCTTACTCCATAGGAACTGCTTTGGTTTTAAAATTTAATATGGAAAAATTCCTGTTGAGGAAAAATATTTGAGCATGTTTATTCTTATTGTTACTTAAAAGCTTTAACTTTCACTTTTGATGATGATGATGATAGTAATCACTTTGATGTTACAGATGATCATATTTAATTGACTGCCAGATCATAGCTTCTCAAGACAGTTCCTTATGTCTTGCCTAGTGTACCTCCCCCCACCCAAAAAAATCAACTGGTAATAAGCCTTCTGATGATGATGATGATGATGATAATGATTAATAGCTGATATTTGTAAAGATCTTTCAGACTTTTAAATTTCCTCTGATTATAAAGATGCTCACTGACATTATTTACTGTAGACTATCAGAGACAGAGTTCAAGTGAGGGAAATATTCTCATACAAGATGAATCATTGAATCTCAAAATGTAAGAAATCTTAGAGACTAGTTCAAGTTGTATCTAATCCAGTATCATCCATTCTTACTATAATACCATGGCAAATTACCCTTTCTAAAACCTAATTAAGGTTCTGTTGCCTACAAGGACATCCTCTACTACTCTGTCCTTGAAGCTTTGTTTAAGGATCTCCAATGAAGGAAAGCCTCTTCCCTTCTGAAAGGGCCTTTTATATAGCAATAATGGTTAGGGAGTTTTTCCTTATATCAGATCTAAATTTACCTTTTTTCACTTCTTTCCATTGTCTTGAGTTCTTTCTTCAAGGACAAAGTAGAACAAATTCCATTTCTCTTTTACATACTGTCCTGTCAGATATTTGAATATAGGTATCATATCCCCTTTAAATACTTTCTTATTGAAACGGAAACTTCAAGTTTCTTCATCTGTTTCATGTGGCATGATATCAACGCCCTTTATCATCCATTTTACCCTTCTCTGGATATATTGCAGTTCATCACTGTAATTTTCCTAAACCTGGAAACAGAAGTTCCGAGTTAAATCCTGCCCACGATCCTTAATATTTGAGTAATCTTACTTAAGCAACTCATTTAACCTTCTGGCCTTAATTTCTTGATCTGTAAAATGAGAGGGTTGGACTAAATGCCTTTTAGTATCCCTTTGAGCTCTAGATCAAGGAATATGAAACATCTTCTAGACATGTTCTAGAAGAACATATTTCTAGATATTTTGCTCTTGATGGAACCTAAGATTATATTTCTTTATCTTGTTTGCAGTCTCACAATATTAGTTTTGTTGCTCCATCCTTCAAATGGGACCACTGTAGTTCATTCCTGGAAGAGCCAAGCTGCTTGGATCTGCTTTTGCAGATTTTTGTTGTCTTCATCAAAAAATGCAAGCTCTCTAATGGTAGAGGCTGATTCACTTTTGTGTTTTTATCCCCTGTATAGGGATTGATGTATAATAAGCATTCAAAATATCCTTTCATTCATTCATACATTTGAGCTTTAGTTCACAAAACCAAAGATCTTCTTCAAACAAACTAATATATAACTATGCTTCCCTTGTTTTCTACTTTTGAAGTTGATTTTTTTTAACCCAAGTATGACTTTCTATTTATACATATCAAATTTCATGTTTATTAGAATTGAACCAGTGTTCAAGCCTGTTGTTATCTGTTTGGATGTTGATTCTTACTGGGAGTATATTTGCTATCTCTCCTAGTTATTTTATCTCAATATATATTCTTCATTCAAATCATCGATAAAAATATTAAATAACTAAAGACCAAGGAATGATCATAAGGGAACTTTACCTCTTTCTAGTTCACTCCAAATCATTGATTATTGCTCTTTTGTGAGGTGGTTTAACCAGCTTTTATCCACTATATGGACTTTTGTCTAACACTCACACTCTCTATCTTGTTCACAAGAACACCACAAGAGATTTGTCCAATGTTTTCCTAAAATCTAGGTAAACTATATTTATAATATTCCCCATAACCATATCCAAACACAAACTGGTTATTTTGGCATGATCTATTCTCGAAAAACTAAACCTACTTTTTGTGATCACTGCTCCCTTTTCTATATATTTCCTAATGTTAATAATATTTTTATTATTTATATTTATTTTAAAATATTTATTTATTCATATATATTATTTATAATATATAATATATAAATGTTTTAAAATATATTTATAATATTTATTATATCTTAATATAATAACTTTAATAATAAACTTCTGAGTTTTATAAGGACTTTTTCAAGCTCCCTAGCCTATAGTTTCCAGTTTCCAACTCATTTGGAAAATGCAATAGTATTTCTTTTTCTTTGATATGAAGGCAAGTCTCTGGGATTTCCCCAAGTCCTCCATTGGTCAGAGAAGTTATAGTCCCCTTTCAAAGTTATTCTGTCTGAGGATTTTAGACTTCCCTTTATGTAGATAGCATCTCAAATCTCTGAATTGTGAATTTGTGTGTGTATGTTTGTTATTAATATCTGTTTGCATCTATTTATATATCTACATGTAGATATATAGACATAAAGAGTAGTATCTATCTATAGATAATAGTATCTATTTATATATCTGTATACATACATATATATATATATAGCAAGCTAAATGATGCAGAAGATGTTCCTAAACTAGTTTGAATCCATTTCTTACTAGTTATTAATCACATCAGTTCGCCCATGACTTTTTAGGAAATCAATTGATCAAATGCTTTCTATATTTAGTATAAAGCATATGATTGATTGACCAATACAAAAGATCTTATTCACACTTACTTGACACTTCTGATTGATTTTTCTCATTTCAAAAAGCATCATTTACCTTAATTGGTGTGAAGCAATTGATTGTGTGACTCACTTGGATTCTACCACCTTGCTACCACCTGGCAGAGCCAAATGAACTAAGAAACAAGAAAAAGCAAAAAAAAAATGTTTTGGGTTCAGTCCAGTTGCTTTTTCTCCCACTTTTCACTCTTTTTATTTCTTTACTTTCCTCTCTTTTTTGTATTATACAGATGTAGTCAGTGGCTCTTCAGTTAGAGGACTTTATATTATGTAAGCCTTCCCACATTTCCTTCTGTGCTTCCTATTTATCTTTATTACATTACCATAATAATCCACTATATTAATATATCAGCATCTATTTAACCACTTGCTAATTAGCACAAGTTTTCATTTTTTAGTCTTGAAAATAACAGTACTGTAAATATTTTTGTACAGATAAGTCCTTTCTCCCTTTTTTATTTTTATAGTGATAAAGTATGAGAACTTGGAAAGCCCTATCAGTCTTTTAACTCTTGCTGCATATTGCAAATTGTTCTTCTAATTATTTTGTATCAATTTACTGTCCTAAACAATGATATTTCCTCATCTAATGAAGGTTGGAAATATATTAGGGTAAATCATGGAATTATTAGTTATTCTGCTTTCATACAACATTTTCAGTAAGTTCATTCCATATTTGGCAAACTTAAATAAACAAACATCATTTTTTACTTTGTGTTAAATGCTTTACTAACACAAGGGATGTAAGGAAGGGCAAAAACAGTCCTTACCTCTAAGGAGCTTACATTTTAATGGGGAAGGAAAATGCAAACAACTATGTAAACATAAGATGTTTATAGGGTAAATTAGAGGTAATCATGGTGGAAGACACTAGCTTAAGGGATGCTTAAGACATCTTGTAAAATCTGAAATTTGAATTGAGACTTGAACTAATCCAAGGAAGTCAAGAGATAAGAAAGTAGAAATGAGAAGAAAGAACATTCTAGGAAATCAGGAAGTTTGGAGGTGGAATGCCATACTTCAAGAATAGCTAAAAAGCCAATATCATTGAGTCTTAGAGTATGTGGAGGGTAGTAAATTGAAAGACCAGCAAGGTAGGAGGGGGACCAGACTTTGAAAGTCAAATAAGAGGTTACATTTTATCCTGGAAGTAGTAGGGAGCCACTGGAGGTTATTGAGTAGAGGGAGTTTGATATGATTAGATTTGTACTTTGGGAAGATTACACAGAAGTTGAGCAAAGGATGGGAAAGAGTGGGCAAAGATATGCACTAAGGAGACCAAGAAGAAGAAGGCATTTGTAGTGGTTCAAGTGTAAAGCGATGAAAGTCTACACCAGATTTGTGTCAGAGAAAAGAAGGAAGAATGAATGAGATTGGATGGAGAAGGGGAGATTAAGGATTTGAGGATGATGCAGAGATTGTGAGCATGTGTGACTGGCACCTGGTATCCTCAGGCAAAATTATTTCATCCTCCTTTATTTATTCTTTGTTTTCAGGGATGATTCTGAGATGAAAAATAGGGGGATATATTGAGAAATAGAAGTGATGTAAAGACAAAATATAGCAATAAAATTCAAAATGAAATTAGACACTAACCTTCCGCTGTAGTGGTCAGTGATCTTTCCACTACCCATCCCTACCTTAGTTTTGGTTGTAAGCAACATCCCTTTGTATATTGACACCTAGCTGACACATTAAAATGAATTGTTTCCTACTACCCTTCAATATCTCCCAAAAGGTGGACATTTCTACCGTTTACTTCTCAGAAGTTAAAAATGTTAATTGCCATTAAAAATTCTCAAAATTACAATTTTTTGATTCTCAAAAAGTTCTCTCAGACTAACCATTTTCAGAATTCCTATAGCTTTATCATCTATCTCAGACATTCTAGGATATGATTCTATATGTTTCTCTTTTTTTCCCTCTCCAGTAGTATTTTTTTTCAAACGCATGCAAAGATAGTTTTCAACATTCATTTCTGCAAAGATTTTGTGTTCCAATTTTTTCTCCCTTCCTTCCTTACCCCCCTCCCCAAGACAGCAAGCAATCTGATATAGGTTAAATATGTGCATTTATTTTAAACGTATTTCCATATTTTTCATACTGTGCAAGAAAAAATAGACCAAAAAAGCATATGTTTCTCATTTTACTCTGATGGTTTAATATATGTAAGTTTGAATGCCCCAAATAGTGTTTCAGACCCTCCTCTGGAGGATATCCTTGGTGACTGGCGGATTTTAGAGTTAGCTAGTCCAAGTGATGAAATGGATTTCTTTTTGCCATGACTGTGTGGTATTTCCATTCTCCCCACCCAAGTCTACAAAACACTATCTGGCTTTTTGATTAAAAGCCACTACACAAGAAACTGGAAGCTGAATGGATGCCCATCAGTTAGAGAATGGCTGAATAAATTATGGTCTATGAATGTCATGGAATATTATTGTTCTGTATGAAACGACCAGCAGGGTGATTTCAGAGAGGCCTGGAGAGACTTACATGAACTGATGCTGAGTGAAATGAGCAGAACCAGGAGATCATTATGCACGGCAACAACAAGACTGTGTGATGCTCAACTGTGATAGATATGGCTCTTTTCAACAATGAGATAAGTCAGGCCAGTTCCAATGATCTTGTGATGGAGAGAGCCATTTGCACCCAGAGAGAGGACTGTGGGGACTGAGTGTGGTTCACAACATAGCATTTTCACTATTTTTGTTGTGCTTGGATTTTATTTTCTTTCTCACTTTTTTTCCTGTTTGATTTGATTTTTCTTGTGCAGCAAGAAAATTGTTTAAATATGTATGCATATATTAGATTTAACATATATTTCTACCATATTTAACACATGTTGGAATACTTGCCATCTAGGGCAGGGGGTAGAAGAAATCAGAACACAAGGTTTTGCAAAGGTTAATGTTGAAAAATTATCCATGCATATGTTTTAAAAATAAAAAGCTTTAATACAAAAGCCACTTTAATTCTACACATGAGTGTAGAATTCATAGAGATCATCTATGAGGAAAAACCTCTTAGAAAACTGTAGCCGCTAAATAAAAAAGGATGTCTAAAGTCTCATATGTAAGAAAAATGAAAAATTATGGAATTTGATCTAAACCTCCTGACTCTAATTCTGATTCTTCTTTTAATTAAGCCAAGAATCAGTCACATTTCTCTGTTGATTTCTCATCACTTCCATGAATAATGCTTGCTTAGACTGGGATTTGACAGGAAAAAAAAATCAGATAATTCCTTACAAAATGAAAATTCATTTGATTTCCCCGAATGTTTGACCTGAACATTGAGGTAAAGATGCTAAGAAAAAAAAAAGACTCATCCACCTGGAAATCTGAATTAGGCGTATGGCAAACAAGTCTTTTTTCCCTGATGAGGTTCCCTGCAAATTGCGGCCATGCATCTTCATAATATGTGGGGTGTCATTGGGAGTCTTTTGGAGCTCTCATTTGCCTGCTTTGATTAGGGAGAGAAAGTTATGATAGCAGGAGATATTATAGCCTCTGTTCATTATAATAAATACATAATAAAGATCAGCATGAATGCTTTAATATATTAGTGCCACAGTATATTCCAGAGCAAGGAGAAAAGCTAATAAAAGTACATTGATCTTTCTTTTCTTTGAACTATAGCACTTACGAGGTAGACCATTTTGGCAGTGACTGACTGTTTTTGTAAGCAATGCTATCTTCTTTCTTGGCTGTGTATTTTAGTTAGGGAGTACTTTTGAGATCTTCTCTCAGATAAAAACCTTTTGAGCCTAGTCTGGAACAATGTCATATTAAGAGATATCTTATCACCTGAGATCACCCTTTGTAAAATGACTGAAGCCAGTTCCTTGCTTCCCTTTTGTGGTACACAGATATACAAAGAAAATATCCAGCAGTCCATATTCATGCAGATATACACATAGCCAGACTCCAATGAACAAGAAACATCAATACATACAGAAAGACAATAAGAATAAAATTTTAAGACCTGAAGGGGGAAAGGCTCACAAATTTTTATGTCTTCCATTTCTAGAACCCCCCAATTCATTTAACTCAAAAATAAACTCCCTCATTGAATCAGATACGAGCAGCTCATAATTGTGTGCTTTCCACTGATTCTTCTATGTTAACTGACTCTAGAGATTAAAAAAAGCTCCAGCTAATTAGAGCCTGGCTCAGCTATATGACAACAGATACTTTTTTCTTTTTCTCATTTTACTGCTTTATGTTTTCTTCGTCTTATAGTAGTTGGCATCTTTTAGGGGAATAGAGTTCTCTTAGTAAATAGGATTGTGTTTTTTTTTTTATTTTGCTTTTTGTCCAGACTTGTGATTTCATCCATTCAGAAAAATTACTTGAGGAAGTTTTCTCTCTGTTCTGTTGTTGGCAAATTGGCAACTGTTCTGCAGTTTATAGTCTGAGAGTTTCCTGGGACACAGAAAACAAAGTGGCCCACTTGTCACACAGGGAATGTCTGAAGTAGGATCTAAATCTGTCATACTCTCTGCCACGCTCTGTCCACTAAGCAGTATTTCCCTTTCTCTTTACCATCTCTTGATTTACTCACATATTTATAATAAAGACATGTCAGACAGCCATCACTTACAGTTTTGCATCGTTCCCTCATTGCTAGCTCTCTCTGTCCATCTCCTCTCCCCAGTCCAGAAAGGAAGCTTTGTCTCATGCTACATCTCCCACATCACCTGAGACATAGGTAACCCTATGGTCTCTAACTCAAAGATCTACAAGAAATATTTTTGCATGGCCTTTCTGATTCGTCAAAGTGAGTAGTCTTTCCTGTTTAATCCCACAATGCTTTGTATTTCTTTCATTTGCTTATTATAACCTGTGTTTATATTATATTTCTATTCAGTTCTCCAATGAAGGTTCTAATCTATTAAGAGAATATGATACATATAATACAAAATTAAATAAATTAATATAAATAAAGAGTTTTGTAAGTCCAAGAGTTGAAAGGTCTTTTCTGAACAGAAGAATTAGGGAAGATTTCCTCAGAGAAATGACATTTAACCTAGGCTTTAAAAGAGATAGGATTTCAACAGGTGAAAGAGGGCAGGTGGAAGCAAAGCAAAGAAGATGGAAAATAATGTTGTATAGATAGGGACCAGGGAGTAGTCCAGTTTATATAAGAGTTTGTAAATCAGAAGTGGAATGAAATATAAGGCTGAAAACACAGACTAGTAGGAGTTGGCTTTGAGTGATAGGTGAGGGAATTAGAACTTTACTCAGTAAGGAATAGGGAGCCATTGCAGAATTTTGAGTCCTCAAGTGATTTGACCTGTAAATAAAGAAGATTATTCTGGTGGTATCATGAAAGATATATTGGAGGAATTTGGGAGTGGAGACAAGGAGTATAATTAGGATGCTAATCATGCTATTCTATGCTGCCATTGTGTCTCATTACCATAGACCACCTTTGAAAGTGTCTCATTACCAGAAACTTATTACTAAACATTTACAACGGTGACAGTATAATAGAGAACAGGAGACAAATGGAAGAAATGCTGTAGAGCAGAATTGCTAGTGAGGACCTAGTAACTGATTAGATGTAAGAGGGTAAGGCTCTTACAATAGACTGATTCTCTTTTCTGAGGTTCTTCTTGTTGATACAATCTTGTTTTTTTTTCTTTTTTAAAATTCCACTTTTATTCCTTTTATCCCATATCAATTGCTGATGATACTAGGGTTTCTTTTTTTGACTATTTTTATGTCTTTCAATTTTTTATTACAAGGGTTTCTCTGTATATTTCTTGCTCCACTCCCTGCCTTGGTTTATTTTTTTTTCTTTAACTTTATTTAGCACACCTGCCCCTGGTGTTGCTGTTTTGAAATGATAATAAGGACCTGGTCTTAATGAGAATAACTTACTAGGTTATATTGCCAGAAATAAATTATGAATGAGGAAAGGCATAGAAAAGGATGATTCCAACCTTAAGGTTACAACAAGTGAGGTGGTAAATGATAGTGCCATAGACAGAAATAATGAAGTCATAATTAGGAAACGTCTTAGAGAAAGATAGGAACTTTGTTTTAGATAATTTTGAGTTTTTGGTGTGACATCCAGACCTAGAATATGACACTTGGATTTTGTTTTTTGTTTTGTTTTGGCAAACATACTGGAGTTGTTTGTCATGTCCTTCTCAAGTTCATTTTACAGGTGAGGAAACTGAGGCAAATAGGATTAAATGACTTTCTCAGGTCACACAGGTAGTAAGTATATAAAGCTGGATTTGAACTCAGTAAGATGAGTTGCCCTGACTTCAGGCCTGGCACTCTATCCACTGTACCACTTAGATCCCCCAAAGATTGGGTGAGGAAAAAATCATTTTCATAAAAATTAGAGATGTGAATAACCAAAATGACCAAGGGAGATAATGAGGACAGGAACTTGAGGAATACCTATGTTAAGGGATTGGGAAGAAGAGAAACCAACAATGGAAAACAGAAAGGTATTAGTCATAGGAGTATGAGGAGAATCAGGAATATATAGTATGTCTGAAACCAAAGAAGAGGAAAATATTTAGCAGAAGGGAATATTCAACTACTTTACAAATTACAGATTGCAAGAAAAACAAAGACCAGGAGAAGAGGTCCTTGTTGACCACAATGGTGGTGATGGGGACACTATACCATATTTACCCTCTATCCTTAAATTCCCAGCACAGCTTGCTGAATTATTTCTTTTTAAAGGGAGGTTGGATGGACTGTGGCAAGAGTAACAGTCTTGTTTTCTCAGTATAAGGAACTTGAGTGCAGAAATTCTTTCCACTGATACAGATCAGTAATTCTTCTATAACATATACTCTTGTCAAGGTAAAAGGACCCCAGTTCATAAAGCTGAGGTATAGGTCAGATAGAGAAGCTTTATTTTTGTTATAAGTTTTGGCAGGGAAAGATTCATTAATTGACTGTATTCCTGTGTTAGTCTTCTAAATTACGCTCCTGAAATATCAACTGATGACTGGATAGCTCAAACTTAATATTCCACAGACATCTCAGACTTCACATATCCAAAACAGAACTAATTATCTTTCTCCTGAAATCTTCCCTTTCCCAAAATTTACTCTTACTGTTGACTATCATTATGCTTCTAGATCTGAAACCTCATTGTCATCAACTGACTCTTACTCAATTACCCAGTTACCAGATCTTGTTATTTCTTTCTCCACTTTCTCTCTCACACAAATGTATACACGTAGACACACTTTCTCTTCACTTACTTAGACATTTCTCTTAAACAAATCACCACGATGACCAGACTATCTGCTCTCACTTTTGACTTGGACTATTGCAGTGTACTTATAATTATTCTCCCTATCTCAAGTTTGTACAATTTTGGTCTGTCTTCCCCATACAGCTTGCCAAAATGATTTTCCTAAAGTGTAGGTCAGATCATCTGATAATCCTTCTCAACAAACTTTAGTGATTTTCTGTTATCTCTGTCATCAGATGTGATATTTAAAGCTTGCCAGAACCAGACTTTTCTCTCTTTCCTTCTCTTCCTTCTCTCCCATCTCCCCTTTTCCCTCTCCCTCCCTTCCTTCCTTTTTCTCTCCTTCCCTTCCTTCCTCCCTCCCTCCCTCTTTCCCAAACTTCCTTCTTTCCTTCATATGAGGGCATGAAGTTTATTTATCTGTTATTTGTCATTGGCCAAGGGAACCAAGCAAGATACTTTTGCTTTTTTCTGTATGGCTGTCATAGAAGGGGAACTGGGAAAGGATAGAAACATAAATATGAGTAAGTGAAAAGATAGATACTTTTTATTTCTATGGAATGGGTTCATTTGTTGGTGAAGTCACTTATGTGAAGAGAGACAAGACTCCCACTCTATTTGTCTTCATAAAATTAAATGAGTTGTTCATGATTGTGCAACTTGTGTATGTCAGAGCCAGGACCTAAATGTTGTTTTTCAAGCTCTAGAGTTGATTTTCTATCTATTCTATATCATTCCCTCTCTTCTATGTTGCACATAATAAAGATATAATACATTTTCATTGAATGTTGGCTGAATCATGGCCCCAAAGCATCCTAATTATCACTATCTCTCCTTTGCAGGTCATGCTTTCAGAAAGAAAAGGCACTGATGAACTCTATGCTGTGAAGATCCTGAAGAAAGATGTCGTGATCCAGGATGATGATGTGGAATGTACAATGGTAGAGAAGAGGGTTCTTGCTCTTGCTGGGAAACCTCCATTCCTTACACAGTTGCACTCCTGTTTCCAGACAATGGTAACTCTTCTGACAATAATCATTCCATTCTAGATATAATAATAATAGTTCGTGCCTCTCTTAAGCTAAAAATGCATCTGAAAGTTATTGTTTAAAAAAACATGAATTTGAAGTTATGAGAACTGGGCCTAGCTTTGCTGCTTATTAGTTGATGAACTTTGGAGTTTTCTTCTTTGTCCCTCACTTTTATCAGTTTAAATAATCACTACCATGCCGATGATTCTCCCAAAATTTCTCTCTCTCCCTATCCCCTGTATTGCATTAATATTATCTTTATCCAAATGCCCCATTATTGTCTTAAGTTCAGTTCATTCAAAATGGAACTCCTTATATTTCCCCCAATTCACCCCTTATTTAAACTTTTCTATATTGATAGCACCACTTTTCTTATCATTACCCAATTCACAACATTCTCCCTATTTCCATCCCTACCATATTCATTCAGTTTCCAAGACTTCTGGATTCTAATGCCACAATATTATTAACAACTATCCCCATTTGTCTATTCACATGGTCACTGATTGGTTCAGACTTTCATTTCCTCTCACCTGGACTATTATAATAGTCTTTTAATTCACCTCTCTGCTAGTCCTCCATATTCTGGCTTCAATCTACCTTCATGATTCAGTTACACTATTCTTCTTCATGTACTTTTTGCTCTATTCAAATTTGTCTACAGATTTAAACTTTTCTACTAATTTCATGTCCCTAGTATAGATTTTCATCCAAGAATGGACTGCATTCTTACCTCACCTCTACTTTTTAAAATCCATGGATTCCTCCACAGCCCATCTCAGGTGCTACTTTCTCCACAAAACTTTTCCTAATCTATCCATTCTTTACTACTTAAAAATGTATCTGTGCCCCTGTTATGTCATCCTAGGAGAATGAAAGCTTCTTAAAGAAAGGTACTATTTCATTTTTGCCTTTTTTATCTATAATATCTAACACATGGCAGTCACTTTACAAGTGCTTATTGGTTTGAATCTAATCCATAATACAAGAAAGGTTGATTAAATGATCTCTCAGATCCCTCTCTATCTTTAGATCTTATTGATCCTTTGAAATAGGTAAAAAAAAAGTATCGTGCTCTACAATTTATAGATTAAAAAACACAAACAAAAAAAAACTAAAGCAAAACAACCTTTTCTCCCAACAACTTAGACTCAGGACATTTTACAACTTATTCATAGTAATATAGCTAGACCTGATTGGGCCAGGTCATGAACCCAGATATTTTTACTCTAAATTTATAAAGGACTAAACAAATTTAATCATTCTCCCACCATACTTGAATATTAACAAATTAAGTTTTTTTTGGCTAAGGCAATTGGGGTTAAGTGACTTGCCCAGGGTCACACAGCTGTTACGTGTCTGAGACCAGATTTGAACTCAGGTCCTCCTGACTTCAGGGCTGGTGTTCTATCCACTGCGCCACCTAGCTGCCCCCAACAAATTAAGATTTTTAAAAGGTTGCCCCAGGTGACTATTGTTACCGACTAGAACCTGGAATTATATTAGGCACATAAAACTCATTTGAACTCAAGAAACTATTTATTGATGACAGTAATAATTTGTATTCTATATTGGCAAAGATCTATCACCATAAAAAATATCTATCACCATCCTGTGATGTAGATAGAATATGTATTATTAAGCTTATTTATTTTAAATAAGAGAAACTGAAGCATAGAAAAATGCAATGATTTGCTTCAGGTCACATAGCTAGTAAGAGGCATTAGAATCCCAGTATCTTAGCTTCAAGTCCATTGCTCACTGTGCACCACACTACCTTTCCCAATGCTTAGTTAGATTGTCCTGCCAGTGAAAACTTCCATAAGGTCATGGTGAAAAACCTCTTTCATGCAACTAAGAAAAGCCTCCCTATCTCAGCAAAATATTTGTTGCAGCCCTGATTCATTTCTGATTGGGTCATTAATCAAAGGTTAAGAATATCCCTAGACTTCATTTGTTCCTAGGCAGCCACAAAGTGATCTTAACATTTCTTGAGTCAGTTTTGTTTATCTTTTATCACTTCCTGAAGAAGAAATTTTAATAGGTTTACTACCTGCTGTAGGAAAAAGTTCTTTATCCTTGAAATGGCCACTTTGAGAGAGGATCTGATCATTCTAGCATTCTGTGCTTTGGTGAACAAGCCCAAATTTACCTTAAATTTTTACTTCTCAAAATTTTATAAACATTGCTCAGCATCTAGAAAGGTAGTAGGATAAACAGGAAAGAACATTGGTCCTGTAGTTATGTGAACTAGATCTGATTTCTGGATTGATGCTTATTGGCTATGTGTCCCTGAACAAGCTTCTCCAGATCTATCAGCCTCAATCTCTTCAACTATGATATGGAGGTAATTTTGCTTGTTCTACCTATTTCTGAGTGTGTTTGTGAAGGAAAAGTTGTGTAAATGTGAAATACATACATATATATATATACATATATGTGTGTGTGTATATATATGTGTGTGTGCATACATACATATATGTGTATACATATTTATTTAGGTACATAAAATTGTGCATCTTTCCCAATTTTGAAGTTACTAAATTCCAATCCTGACTGTCCAATATCCCAAGAAATTCTCAAATTGATTGACAATATCTCACAGCTATTTATTGCTTTGAACTCTAAAGTACTTTACATAATCATATCATTTGAACTTCACCAAAACCCTGATAGTAAGTGCTCATATTATTTCCATTTACAAATAAGGAAATTGAGAATCAGAGATATTAAACAACTTTTCCAGACTCTCATGGTTGATGTCTTTTATTCCCAAAATGACTTCTCTATGTTGGAGTCAAGTTACAATGTGCTGGACTGTGTCTGACCAGACCATTCCAAGCTCAGAATGCTCTGCCACAGGTCCAACACAAGTAGCCTATATGAACATTTGGGGTAGCTTTAACTTTGTGTGTCTTGTATGTCTTTTGAACTATTTCAAGATGCTCATAGAACACAGCACCTTCTCTGATGAGGGCATGCTAGGTGGTCCTGTACCAGTGTCTCCCAGGTCACACAGTCAATTCCAAAGTTCTTCAAATTTGAGGCAGGATTTGACTCCAGATCTTCCCTAGCCCATGTCTAGTACTCTCTTGACTATACCACACTGCCTTTTATGAGTAAAGCACAAGAAGCAGATTACTGATTAGCAGACTACACAATTAGAATTACTAATTGTGGTCATGTCGGCTTGTGAATTTTAGCACAAGAAGTTGCCTTTAAACCATAGATTATTTTATGTCCAAGCTGGAAAAACTATTAGAACATAGAGCATCCTTGCTAGAAGGGACCTCTGAAATTTGATCTAGTCCAATTCACTTATGCTAGAGATGAGGACATTGAGACCCAGATTGGGGCAGTGGGAGTAATGTCTGTGTCTTATCTATTACTATGCCATTTAGCACTGCGCCTTACACGTAGTCAGCACTTAATAAATGTGTGTTGAATGGAATTGAATTTGTTGAATTGAACGGCCCAAGGTCAGTTACACTAGGAAAATTTCGTTGCTGCCAGTAAGCATATTTAATTCCTGTTCTTATAGCGTAGGCTGTACTGTTCCCCTGAAGCAGAGCATTCTCAGAGATGATAAAGGAGTTTGAGGCAATTTGTTTTGTGACTTAAATGCAAAAATGCACAAAGCCTCCCTCTGAAAGAGGAAACAGAATTTTGGTGGCTCTGGATTAGCCCTAACATCACTTGTGTTTCACAGAGTGAAATATGTTTAAGAATGGCTATCACCAGTAGTCCAGTTCCATTAGAAAAGAAATATCATGATTTAAAAACAAAAACAAATCTGTCTTTATGGATTATGCATTGGGGCCACTTCAAAAATGATAGTGCCTGATAATGAGGTATTGTCCTTATGTAAGTATGGGGTTTCATATTGAACTGAATTCTGCTATAGAGGAAGGAATTGTATGACATGATAATGATAAGAGCACTGGTCTCCAAGACAGCAAATGAAGGTTCAAGTGCAGCCTTTGCCATTCATGTGCTAAATAACCTTGAACAAATTTCTTCCCTTCTGTGCACTTGTGTGTCCTCATCTTTAAAATGAAAGTGTTGAACCAAATGATCCCTAATGTTCCTTCAAGTATGGACATTCAATATTCTGTATTTCAGCTCTGCTCTTCTATATTTCAAGGGCCCTTCTTTTTATCTAGAACATTTATTTGTTTTATATTTATAAAGATCCTTCTACCATTGAAAGTAAAGGTGTTTTATTCTTTGGGTTTGTATCCTCAGTGACTAATAGTGTCTGGCACATAAGATGTGCTTAATAAATGGCTGTTGCTAGTTTTATTGCTATTCTACGTTCTATGATCTTAGTTGCAAATCAACTTCAAAGCTGTTGATGCAGAAATAGATAAGTGCTATTTATATAAATTTTACATATTTGGGGTCATTCATCTGATGGTAAAGTGTTTAACGTTTTCTCTAACTCTGGCTCCTGTGCTCCCTAATATACTTGAGTTCCTTTTTTGCCATTTTTGGGGGGAGCCCACTTCTTCTAAATCATATTGATTTTACCTAACCTAGATTTTACAGAAATCCACTGAATTCTGATGATATTCATTTATTCTACAGTATTTGTTGAGTAAATATGTAAGGTTCTTTACTGGGTGCTAGAAAGTAACAAAAATACAAATAACATGACTCTCTTTGTGAAATGTTGTCTAGAAAAGGAAATAAAATTTATGTAGAAATATAATGCAAAGTAGAATATGATGAGTGTATCATAGGTACACAAAAGTATTATGGCAATTTAAAAAAATTTATTTGGAAGATCATGGAAAACTTCATGGAGGAAATAATATTGGAACTCATCCTTGAAGGATAAGTAAAAAGTCAACAGTTACTGATTAGTTAGGTGGAGAAGGCAGCAGGATAAAAAGAGAAAAAGGAAATTACTTAATTTATGGCACTCCTTACCTTTGAAAGGAATTTGGACTTCGCTTGCTTTATGTTCTGGCTCTAAATTGCATGCATATCTCATGCCTTTTCAACACATTGGCACCATGAAATCCAGTCTTTAAGAAGAGGATTACAGCTAGGTATTTTAAGAGTATTTTGCTTTCATTCATGAATTCAGTTCTTATCCGACACACCCATCCTTTTAGAGGACTTGAGACAGAAGCCATTTGGTTGATAAGCTTCCAACTAGCCTCCTATTCTGTATCCTGACCTTAAGGTAGCCTGCCACCAACCCCAAATCTGCCATACCAGAATCTGACTCAGTCTGGGACTTTTTTGTGATGTCTCCAGGCTTACAAACTGTCAGCTGAGCAGAGGCTCTGGAAAGCCAAGCAACTCGGGATGCAAATGGCTTTCGGCTCTAAGTAAACAGCATCATCAATTTCTACAGATCAGAAAGGGGGGGAAAAGCCTTTGGGAGAACAGGATCCAGCTGAACAGAATTTTACATGCAGACTTCAGAATTGTCTAGTATTCTGCTGGCACGTGAACGGGGGAGAAGGGCTTTGCTGAAGGTGACACTGTCCGTATTCCAGCAGCTTGCTTCTCAGTCGCAATGACTGAATTTAAGTGTCTGGAGGAGAATGTGACCAGATTATAGCACAGTAATCAAACTGTGGCATGGGAAATAATTTTTCAAGCCATTTTTTCCTGCCATCTGAAGGGAGGCTGAACAGAATTATTCCTTAGAGACCTGCAGTAGGCTTCTCTGTAATCAGGCTTGTAATGTAATCAAAATGTTTAGTAAGGCAGAGAGTATCTTCCCATGCAAGTCTAAAGGATGGTGATTTATATAATACAGTCCAAGCTTCAATTCCCATTAAAGACTTTAATTTACCAAAAACAGACATGGGCTGAGCTTTCTCTTCATAAAATTATACAATGGAAACAGTTCCTCTCCTCTCTTTTCCTTTCCTCTCCTCTCCTCTCCCATTCATTTCTTATGAACTATACAAAAGGCACTATGCTAGACTTTAACAATACAAAACCAGAAATGAAATAGTCTTTATCTTCACCAAAGTTCTACTATAGGAATACAACAGCACAGTATTAATGGACACTGGTTCTGAAGTCAGGAGGACCCGAGTTCAAAACCTGCCCCTCAATAAATATTACCTGTGTGACCTTGATCAAGTGATTAAATCTCCATGTACCCTAGTTTCTTCATCTTGAAAATGAGATGAACTAGATGGCTTCTGAGATCTTTTTCAGCTCTAGAACTAGGATTTTAGGTATATTATGTACCCAGGCAAATAAATGAAAAATATTTTGGCAAGATTGAAATAGGGAGCATGATAACAACTAGGGACATGGGGAAAGGATGTGTGATATAAACTAGAGATGAACCTTTAAGAGACAAAAGTGAGAAGAAAGAGCATTCCAGATGCAGGCAAAGGCACAAAGGTGAGTCTTAGAATGTCATGTACAGAGGATTGCAGTATAGTAAAAAGAATAGTGAGTGTGGAGTCCCTGGACCTGAGTAAGAATTCTCTCTCTGCCACCTGAGTGACCTTTCATAAGTCACTTAACTTTTCTGCATTTGTAAAATGAGAGGGTTGTGCTGGCTTATCTCTAAGGTCCTTTCTCGTATTATGTCCTATCCAATGGTCCTATAAAAATGGAGAATGTGTGAAGACAAATAATTGGAAATTTCTGTTTAAGACTGTAAATGAAAAGTAGAGAAGTTTGAACAGGGGAATGATATGGGCAAGCCTGTGCTGACAGTTCTATGGAAAATGGGATAGAGAGGGGAGGAAACTAAAAGTCTGGAGACCAATTAAAAATATTATAACATTGCAGATGAGAGGTGTTGAGGGCCTAAACTATAGTGGTGTTATGATGTTTCCAGCATATTCATATTTTTTGTGCACATGAAATATAGAACCTTAACTTTTTTTAGTTGACTCTACTCATTCCCAGTTAGAGGTGGTATATGACTTTCGGGTCAGGGATAAGGGGAGACCTTGTTGTAATGGCCACAGCAGTAGCACTGAGCCCAGGGTATAAATGCTGGGGCAGGCAGAGAAAGTTAGGTACTCTTACAAAAGCTGATGAAGCTGTCTGCCATATTTTTAAGCAGCTGTCAGAAAGTTTTCAACTCTGAGATTCTGTCTTATGTTTATAAAGCTGAACCAAATATGAACCCAATAAATAACCAATGAAAGAAAGGTTGGATCTACATTGTTAAGAGATAGAGATACCAAAATAGAGAACTTTGTGATTTATCTTGTAGGCAGTAGCAAGATGTTGAAACCTCATAAGGAGAGGAGTGATGACTCCTACTTAATCCATGACTACAGTTTGTCCTGGACCATAAAAGAACCTGGTGATCCTGAGAAAAAGCAAATTCTAGTCAGCCTGCCTCCTCACATACACAGATTTCTCCCTCACAAGCTGAGACCTTAGTTACTTAACTACTCCCTTAATTTCCTTATTAGCAAAAGGAAGAGAATAATAACAATTTTCCTTCCACCACAGGACTTAGATGTGATAAGGCATGTTAAGATGCTTCAAAAGTCACACATCTTTAAATATAAGGAATTATTATTATTATTGCTATTTGTGGAAGCTGGTGAGAGGTAATGCCTTTTTGGACAGGCAGCAGGAGTCTCCTTTTTCCTGCGTGGGTTGCTTACCTAATTCATTCCTGGGCTATTAATGTGGGAAATAAGATTCTAGAGATGATTACAGTGCTGTTGCTAGTGTGTCATATGCTTCTACCCACCCACTAGGAGCCCTTCTAATATGTTTTCCAGAATCTGCTAGTGGCTGGAATGGATCTTAGAAACCATTGAATCTAAGTCCTTGATTTTTTTTTTACCAATGAGAAAACAGAAGTTTAAAGAGTTGTACAGGGTCACACAGTAAGTGGCAGAACTTGAATGTTTCCTGTGTAATGCACTTTTCTGTATATTGCATTGTATCTCTTAATATAAGAGGATCATGCTCTATAAAACTAGTAGCCTTAAATACTAGGTCTCTGTTAGCCTACACTCATTGCAGAATTGATTTGCAGAACAATTTGCCTGAACCACTATAAGAGATGAAGTCAAAAACTGCAGCACAGTGAAACAACATAGCTTCTCTGTATTAGCAGAGATCCACTTCACCAAGTAAACTAAGCATGAAGATAGTTTTCCTCTATGTGTCCTTTTTATACAGTGTAATCCACACTTTCTCTGCCCTTTCCATTTCTTCCCCTAATAGCCTGACTCAGTATTCCCAATATAGCTTTTGTGTGAACTTCGTTCCAGATGAATTATCCTCCATTCTTCTTACTCTGGAGATTGAATTCTTAACACATGCTCACTCTACCAGATCCTCCCTAGGGAAAGTAGGTCATGAGCAGCAGCGTTACATGGCAGCCAAAGGAGAATATGCCATTTTAGGTTGAGATGTAAAGTATATTGATCCTTTAAGGCCCTTTCCATATGCAGCTTAAAAAGGGAGTAATGAAAGCATGATTTCCAAAGAAATGGTAGTGTTGCTGTCCAGGGTACTAGTCAGACCACATTTGGGATACTGTGACTTCTGAGTGCCATATTTTAGGAGGAACATCAACAAGTTGAATCACCCCCAGAAGAGTGCAGCCAGAAAGGTGAGGAGACATAGAACTATGTCAGACAAGTATTGGCTTATCAAACAGAGATACTTAGACTAGAGAAGAGAAGACTTGGTAAGAGCGGTCATGTAGAGGCAATATATATGTATACAAATGTTTTAAGACCTGTGTTATAAAAGAGGGCTTAGAGTTTTCTTGAATTCAAGTGGAACAATGACTAAAATTTATAGGGAAGCAGAATTCAACTTTATATATGGAAAAACTTTCTAATGATTAGGAATATACCATAGTTGAGAAGTAGTAAGCTCATCATTACCAGGACCCCTCAAATGAGTCTGAATAATCAATGACTAGGACTGATATAGATGGCACTCTTGTCTTAGTTTTGAATTGAACTACATAGCCTCTTAGATCCCTTCCAACTATAAATCTGTGAAAAAAAATTAGTAACAATCGTACTCATGTTTCCTAACTAGCTAATGATCCATCCCAAATTTTTTTCTCAGTCTACAAAAGCATTACTTCTTGTTTTACAGACTTGAGTCATAAGTGGCAATACACAGAATTATGGAAAGGAACTTAGAAATCACTTAATCCAAAACTTTCATTGCACAGATAAGGAAAATGAAGATCAGATAGTTTTCCTGATTAGAGATCAAAGGTTGTGGCCTTTACTTTGAGGTTGACTATTAAAGTAAGTTTTAGTTTTTTGATGCAAGATAATCAACTCAATAATGGATGCAATGACATAAAAATACTGAAAATCAGTAAACATAAACTCCTTTGAATGTGTACATGTGTATATAGCACTCTATAACTTATAAAGTACTTTCCTTTCTTTGACCCTATGCTAAAAGGAAACGAGAACAAGAAAATATTTATAGATATACACACATATACAGAGTACTATGCAATTGAAATGAAGAGAATGGGATAGACATTTATTAAGCATCTACTATATAGTGACATTGTACTAAGTATTTTACAATATTATCTTGCTGATCTTCACAACAACCTTGTGAAATGGGTGCTATTAAGATATTCATTGTACAATTAAGGAAACTGAAGCAAAAAGAAGTTAAATGACATATTCAGTCTCATACAGCTAGTAAGTGCCTGAGGCCAGATTTTAACTCAAATCTTCCTGATTCCATATACTTACTCCATACTCTATCCACTGGGTTATCTAACTACACTTGATCGTGGCATAAATCTGCCAGGAAATATTTCATTTTATCATGAATCTGAGAATAAACTTTCTAGCTTGGAGAAAAAGATGGTTGAAATAGAATAGTCCTCTACTCTCCAGTAAGATTTCAGGTAACCTTTTATAGGCATCTCAAACAAGGAAAAAATGATCCAAAATAAAGTCTTGGGTAATATTCCAAAATTGAACATCTGAATTATTAACTCCCTCTTTCTCAACTATTCCCCTTACTCCAGGAATTAAAGAAAGAAATCTCTTCCCTACAGTGCATATCTTAATCCTTTCTCAATGGATGATAGTGAAATCATATATTATATTGTATCATATCATTATATTACATATATAAATAGTAAAATGAAAATAATTTCAAGTTTATGGATGGAGAACTATGATGTGACCTAGAGAAAAGATACTGTGTTTTAATACTCTACCTTTAATACAAGAGATACTCTAACTTTAATCTGTTCACCCAGTGAAAAATGATTTTTTTTGCCTTTTGTTCTGACCAGTCATTTACCTTTCTAAAGAAAGGGCTTTAGAGAAAAAATATTATTCCTTAATATTTTCAAATTAAGTAAAAAGGAAGTTTTTAATATATGCCCACACAGTACAGCACTGCAAATGTTATAGTCCCAAGTTTACAGATTTGAGGCTTAGAGCAAAAAAAAAGCATTTAAATAAGTAGGTAGGTAGCTAAGTAGAAAGAACACTGGATGTGGGTTCAGGAAGGCTTAAGTTCAGATCTAGCTTCAGACAAATCACTTAGTCTCTTCTTGTCTAAATTTCCTTTTCTATAAAATGGGATATTAATGTCACCTACCTCCCAAGGCTGTTGTGAGAATAGCGAGAGAATGTTTTCAAAGTGCTTTGCAAACCTACATACCTCTGTAAATGCTAGATTCATTTTATCGCTATTATCATTGTCATTAGTATCCAACGTCATACAATGAGGCAGAGCTAGCCCCCAAACATACATAAGATCTTCTGTTTCCCAGGCCTGCCTTCTTTTCATTATAAAATCCTGCTTCTTTTGGTATTTTAATGAACTTTTTAATCAAATATAAATGAACAGAGCTTTTTTTCTCTCTGAAATTGGATTTTTAGTTATTATTTGAATCACAAAGAGACATCACCTCATTCCCTAATTGTTCTAATCCACTCTTTTAGTATGGGCTGTTTTCTCTCCCATTCCTCTGCATAAAAGAGACAACAAATTGTATTATATGGACTTGGATTTCAAACAAGGAAGCCTCGGTTTTAATTTATCTCTATAACTATCTTACTGGCTGACCTTCAGTGAATCAAAGAGAATAGTTTATGAGAGCTTGGAGTGATCTTTCCAACCTCAAATTTTCTTACAATATTTTCTCAGGATCTCTACTTTGTCCTTACATATTCTACCCTGTATCATACTAATTTGTTTTTGTCGAAATGTCCCCAATGGATTCTAAGCTCCTTGAAGATAACAACAATAATAGCATCTAGCATTTATATGGTACCTTAAAATTTGAAGAGCACTCTTCAAGTGTTATTTCATTTCATCCTCATACTCTCATTTTATAGATTAAGAAACTGAGACAGAGAGGTTAAATGAATTGCCTACAGTCACAAATCTATTAATTGCCTGATTTTCTGGATTTCCTATTAGCATTTGAAAGATTTTGCTACCTTCCACATTATATTTTTTCATCTGTTACACCTTTTCTGTAGTGTAGTCCTTGCTTATAGTTGATGTTTTATAAATAATTGTTCATTTGAATTGGAAGGAATTTTAAAACACAAAGTATGGAATAGCAGGGATTTCAGAGATTATAGAATCCAAAAGACTCTGAGCTCCAGAGCAGTGATTTGTCTTGCCCAAGGTTGCACAGCATGTTATATAGGTAGTCAAGATTTTAACCCAGATCTTCTAATAAAATGTAATAGTTTATATGTATTTTAAGATTTTCAAGAAATGTTATACATTGTCTCTTTTGATTCTCACAGCAACCTAATGAAAAGAGAATAAGTGTATAGAAGAGTTATGGCAGTGGTCCTAGAATCAGGAAAATTTGGGTTCAAAGTCATGGCTCTGGGCAAGTCACCTAAATTCTCTTTGCCTCAGTTTCCCTATACATAAAATGAAGAGATTGGATTCAGCTTCTAAAGTCTTTTTCCAGCTCTTAATTTATATTATGATAAATTGGCATCACAAACATTTTATCCCTATTTGAATAATGAGAAAAATGAAGTTTAATAAGACTAAATGACTAGTTCAAGGTCATGCAGCTATGAAATTATTAGGTACTCAAACTTTAACTCTAAATCCATTATTCTTTGCATTATATCATGTTGAGTATCAAGAGCTATGCTCATGTGCTTGACATAGTCCATAATAGAAGAGAGGTAAAAAAATGGAGATGTAAAAGATGGGATCTTTACTTGCAAAATATGTCTTCTGTAACTAAAGAAAATCCTCTTCTAGATCCTCACATTTGGAAGGTGACACAGCTATAGAGACAAAGTTATTGATTTTGACTTGAATAGGAGCCATCTATTTCAAATATTTTTGAACTGTGGATTATGACTCCATACAAACTTGTGTAATTGAATGTGGGAGTTGTGGAAAATTTGACAATGCTAAAAGGTTTTTAATGCAGTGACTAAAAATTAATTCAAAATCAAACACATAATGAATCCTAGGTGTTTCTGGCAGTACTTGCCCATGCTGCATCACATGTAACCTTGGTTCTGAACATACAACATGTGTACTTTGCATTGCAAATGAATAAACATTACCAGAAAGACCTTGGCTCAAATTCAAGATGGTCAGACAAAAATTTCTTGGCTAAAAAGGGACTACAAGTGGAAAGAGGTTAAGAAGCCCTAATCTGTACAAGACTCCAATAAATAGCCATTCAGCCTCCACTTAAAGATCTAGATCTATCTAACTGTGAATCTTCCATCAAACCAAAATCTGCCATTAAGTAACTTCTACTTATTTTTCCTAATCTCAAATTTGGGACCCAGAAAAAAAGTCTTATCAATCTTTCAAATACTTGAACATAGCAGCTATGCTCCACCAGAGGGGTCTGAGACTGGGGGTGATTGTTTTCTTCAGGCTAAACATTTTTTGCTTCTTCAAATGATCTTCATGAGGTACAATCTTGAGTCCCCCAAACTTCAAAGCATCCCTTTTTTGTGTTCATTCCAGTTTGCCAAAAGCCTTGTGAGAATATGGCACTGAGAATAATAGTAGCTTTTATATAACGTTTCAATGCTTGCAAAACACTTTACAAATATTGTCTCTTTTTATTCTTCAGTCTTGAAGAACTACATATGTTCTCCATATTCTAGATGTGATTTAAATGCCATACATTATGTGATATGTTGACTCTCTGGTTCTAGATATTGTTCATTTATTAATGCATTTCTTATTTTTTATTGCATTCATATATTAGAAATTCATTCATAATAATCTCATCTTTTTCCAATCTAATGATAGCTAGCATTCACATAAGTGTTTTAAGTGCTTTACAAATATTATTCCATTTTATCCTCACAACATTTTAGGTCATTTTAAAGTGGAAAAAATTGAGGCAAACAGAGGTTAAGTGACTTACCTAGAGATATATAACTTGTTTGTCTGAGATTCTATTTAAATACAGGCCCTCCTGAATCTAAGCCATGTGCTTTATTAACTACAACATATGACTACTTAAGATTCTACTGTAGACTCTTAGGTTATATGCAATCCTTGATTTTTATGTACATAAAATAGGCATACAAATCCAACATTTACTGATAAAAAAAATCATACAAAGAAATTTATTTTGTCTCTTTTTACTTTTATTTAATATTTTTATTTTCCCCAGTTACATGTAAAACAATTTTTGTGTTCATTTTCTAAAATTTTGAATTTCAGATTCTCTCCCAGCTTTTCCATCCTCTCCCTGCCTTTAAGAAAGCATATATGAAGTTATGCAAAACATTTCCATAAAAGTCATGTTGTGAAAGAAAATATAGATTCCCCCCCAAAAAAAGACTTAAGAAAAAAAAGTTTAAAAGATATGCTTCAATCTATATTCAGACACAATCAGTTCTTTTTCTCTGTATGAACAGCATTTTTCATCGTAAATCCTTTGAAGTAGTTGTCGATCATTGAATTGCTGAAAATAGCAAAGTCATTCAAAGCTGATCATCCCACAACATTACTATTACTTGGAATTCATGGAGGACTTTCCAGGTTTTTCTGATACCTTCCTGCTCATCATTTCCATAAAACAATAATATTTCATCAAAATCACATACCACAATTTATTCTGCTATTCCCCAGTTTCCCTTCAATTTCTGATTCTTTGCCCTTAGAAGAAAGTTGCCATAAATATTTTTGTACATAAAGGTCCTTTTCATTTTTGTTTAGATCTCTTTTGAGGTTCATGCCTAGTAGTGATATTGTTAGGTCAGATGATATGCATGATTTTATAGTCCTTTGGGCACAATTCATATCTTTTTACCATTTATCAACTGGGGAATAGGTCTTTTTATTAAATAAATGTGACTCAGTTCCCTATACATGTGAGAAATGAAGCCTTCATTAGAAAAACTTGCTTCAAAATTATTTTCCCAATTATTCTTGCTAACTGTATTTCCTCCCTATTTAAAGCTATTTTAGGACAATTCTTTGGTATGCATATAATTTTACCATTTATTAAAGATGAAAGAAAATTTGCATACTAATAAGGATACACCTGTTTATTTTTACTTAAAGAATTAAATCTTGGCAGATTCCTTTGGTACCTTTTCCTGTTGCCAGATTTTTCATAACCCCTGCATTCAGTAATACAACCCCATATAGGGTCATGATCCACAGTTTAAGAAGCTTTGGAATAAAAGATCTTTTCTATGAACTCTTAGAAACCTATTTTCTCCAAATGAAATGGTCACTTTCCCCCAAACTTTCCATAAATTCTACTTTTGCAGTGAGATTCACTTTGTGGGTCAGAATCAGATACAGAAAAAAAATCTAAAGACCTCTTGAACTAGACTATGCTAAATCTTATCTTAACTTTTCTGTGACTGATTTTTTAATCAAACAGCTAATCTATAAATAGTTTTATCTATAAAAAACAATATACCTATTACCTGCTTCATCTGTCTTATTGACTTATGAGGAGCAGAAAGTGCATTGTAATTACAGAGCATTATATAAATGTGATGTATTTTTATCCATTTGACAATATTTATTAAATATCTACTGACCAACCTTTCTCTATTCTAGGTGCTAATGGGACAAACGAATTAAAAAATACCAAATCTATAATGAGCCTATAGCTTTTTTTTTTTGCAAAAGTACTTTGTAATAGTCCTACTTTAATAGAGAAAGAGAAACTGAGGTACAGGAATTTAATGGCTAGGCTTGGAACATGTGGGAGAGCCATATATAAAAGTCAAAATAAACAATATTACTGAATTTGTGCTCAATAGTTTCATAACTTTTGAAGAAAAGAAAAAATCTAAGTTAATTCTGGTAACTGAAGCTGATTAATTTAACTTAAATGGTTACTGAACAAGTTTAAGT
Source organism: Myrmecobius fasciatus (assembly GCA_023553655.1). Taxonomy (NCBI): domain Eukaryota; kingdom Metazoa; phylum Chordata; class Mammalia; order Dasyuromorphia; family Myrmecobiidae; genus Myrmecobius; species Myrmecobius fasciatus. The sequence continues at coordinate 211,872 of JAJPUD010000571.1, read as the reverse complement.
AGTTGTACTGATATTCAATATTAAATTTTCAATAAAACAATTAATAGAAAGCATTTAAAACATTAATAAGAAGGTATAAACCAAAATATTAAAACTGTAACATGAAATAGAAATGGAGTTCATTACTTTGGAAATCAAAGACTATATAGAATGTTAGAATTGGAGAGGACTTCAACTGCACTGGATTCAACTTCTCTTTGCTGTTGAGCAGAGGCCCAGAGAAACTGAGACTTGCTCAGAGTTATATATCTAATGAGTGACCAAGCCAGGATTACAATGCAGGTGATTCTATTAACAAGTTATATTTTCTCCTCTATATTATACTACCTTTTATCCTCAGAGCTCAACTGAAACTGCTCTCACTAAAGATATCTGGTGATCCCTTAATGGCTAAATGTAATATTTCCTCGATCCTCATCCTTTTTTACCTCTCTGTAGTCTTTGACATAATTGACTAATCTCTCCTTCTGGATGCTTTCTCTTTTCATAACACTTACTCTCTTTCCTCTTAAGACCTTAACTTTAAAAGGTCAAGGTCTTCACCAAGGTATCTGGTGCCTTCTCCAGTCATCCTGATCTGTATCTTGTCACTAGGTCCAGATGACTCTGGAGGAGAGAGTGAGGCTGGTGACTTTGCACAGCCCTCCCTCACTTATATCTGATTTACTTGCAAGTCATGTATCACTTTCCTAATATCATGGTCTTTTTCAAGAACAGAGGATATCAGCAACCAGTGAGAAATAGTAGCAGTTCCACTAGGGAAAAACCCAACTGATGAACTTTAGTTGGGCAATGAAACTCCTTCCTTCCTTCTCTCCTTCTCTCTCTCCTTTCTCTCTGTCCACATAGGGTATCATACTCTTGCCCACAGGTGCTTTGCCCATAGGAATGTAAATATCTTGGGGGTATACAGACTACACTTCTTTCTTAAGAATCTTGCCTTACAGCCCTTTTTGTAGTGGCTAGAAACTGGAAACTGAATGGATGCCCATCAATTGGAGAGTGGCTGAATAAATTATGGTATATGAATGTTATGGAATATTATTGTTCTGTAAGAAACGACCAGCAGGATGATTTCAGAGAGGCCTGGAGAGACTTGCATGAACTGATGCTGAGTGAAACGAGCAGAACCAGGAGATCATCATACACAGCAACAACAGTATTACATGATGATCAATTCTGATGGACATGGTTCTCTTCAACGATGAGGTGATTCAAACCAATTCCTATTGTTCAGCCATGAAGATAGTTATATACATCCAGAGAGAGGCCTGAGGGATCTGAGTGTGGACCACAACACAGCATTTTCACACTCTCTATTGATGTTTGCTTGCATTTTGTTTTCCTTCTTAGGTTTTTTTTCCCTGTACAGCAAGATAACTGTATAAATATGAATACACATATTCGATCTGTCAAAAAAAAAGGGGGGGGGTCTTGCCCTTAAACCCAAATCACTCTGGCTCTCATTGCTTGGCCAATAGTAGGTCCCAGTCTGTCTTACTTGGTCTTTGTTTTTTTCCTGATGGTTCAGAGTGAGTGTAACTAGCAATTGTTTGTGTTTTGACTAGTAACCCTGAGCATCTTAACCTCCCAGATTAATTTTTTTCTTTCTTTTTTTTTTTTTTTTTTTGCTTTTTGCTGAGGCAATTAGGGTTAAGTGACTTGCCCAGGGTCACGCAGCTAGGGAATGTTAAGTGTCTGAGACCAGATTTGAACTCGGGTCCTCCTGACTTCAGGGCTGGTGCTCTATCCACTACGCTACCTAGCTGCCCCCCCAGATTAATTTTTTTTACTAGATAAAAGAGGTTGTTCTTTTTCTCATTTCTTACCTATCCTTATTAGTTGAGTGGGGATTACTCAATCAAACTGAAAGCAGGGAAAAACTTCAGCTTAAAAAGGCCAAGGTCTCTCATTGCATACAGGGCTATCTCTAGTCATCCTGATTCATATCTGGCCAATGGACCCAGGTGGCTCTGGAGGACAGAGTGAGGCTGGTGACTTTGCAAAACCTACCTCACTTAAATCCTATTCACTTTCAAATCATGGCATCAAAATCTGATGGACAATGAAATGTTTCAAACCAGTTCCAATTGTTCAGTGAAGAAAGCCATATACACCCAGAGAGAGGGATATGAAATGTGGACCACAACATAACATTTTCATGCTCTCTATTGATGTTTGCTTGCATTGTGTTTCCTTTATTTGATATTTCTTTCTTGTAGATACGATTTTTCTTGCACAACAATGATAAGTGTGGAAGTATGTATACATATATTCGATTTGTCAAGTATTTTAACTTAATTAACATGTAGTAGACTTCCTGCCATATAGGGGAGGGGTGGGGACTAGGGGGGAAAATTTGTAACAGAAAGCTTTGCAATGTTGAAAAATTACCCATACGCATGTTTTGCAAATAAAAAGCTTTAATAAAAAACAAATCCACAGACCAATAATCAAAACCCTACAAAAACAAAACATGGCATCACCTTCCTGATGGTATAGTCTTTGAGAAAAAGGACAAGTAACAACCTTTTTGACCATTCTTTCTCCATCTTTGCTTATAATAAATATCACACCTACTTATGGATTTTTTTTGAAGGCTCTTTTCTCTTTAAACTCTTTCATTTGAGGACCTTGTCACCTCCTATGGTTTAATAAGAGTGCTGCTGGAATCATCTCAAACCAACTTGAGATAGCCAATTCAGTTGTCCAATTTTCTTTTTTTTAATAATAGCTTTTTATTTTCAAAATATATGCAAAGATAGTTTTTAACATTTACCCTTGCAAAACCAAATTTTTTCTCCCTCCCTTCCTATCATTCCCCTCCCCTAGACAGCAAGTAATCCAATATATGTTAAACATGTACAGTTCTTCCATACATATTTCCACAATTATTATGCTGCCCAAGAAAAACAAGATCAAAAAGAAAAATGAAAAAGAATACAAAAAAAGCAAACAAACAATAACAAAAAAGTGAAAATTCTATGTTATGATCAACATTCAGTTCTCATAGTCCTCTCTCAGGATTCAGATGGCTCTTTCCATCACAAGTCTATTGGAACAGGCCTGAATCACCTCATTGTTGAAAACAGCCACATCCATCAGAATTGAACATTGCATATTATTCTTGTTGTTGTGTATAATGTTCTCTTGGTTCTACTCAGTTCTCTTTGCATCAGTTCATATAAGTTTCTCCAGGTCTTTCCGAAATCATACTGCTGAGCATTTCTTATAGAGCAATAATATTCCATAACATTTATATTCCATAACTTACTCAGCCATTCTCCAACTGATGGGCATCCATCTAATTTTCAATGTGAACATTTTCACCTCAGAAATTAACAAATGCAACTAATCATGTTTTATTGATTGTTTAGATTTTTAAATTGGTTAATAAAATGTTAATAACAAAGATTAAAGTTAAAATTGTATCACCATTTTGTTTTTGGAGAACTAATTGTTAAATAGCACATATCTGGGGTTAATTATCATCTCTATGCAGATGACTCTTGAATTTACACATTCATCTCCAGTCCTTTTCTCCACTTCTATTCCTATATCACTAAGTTCAGATTGAAAATTTGAGCTAGATGTCTCACATGCATCTCAAATTCAGTATATTTAAAACAAAACTTATTTTTCTTTAAAATTCGCTCCTGTCTTAAATTTCCCTGTTTCTTTTGAGGATGCCATCATTTTTCTTGCTCTTGTTTTCCCTTCTTCAATCCCTCTCCCACCAATTCTAGATAGAACCTTTCCTCTAAAATTTCCTCCAATGTGTACTATATGTATAATACATAGATATGTGATATATGTATAGTTGCTTCCATATGAGAATAGGGACCAGCACATAGTTCTGAATTCTTAATAAATGCTTATTGACTTGACCTGATTTCCATCTCCCAGGTTCACAACCTTAGTGTTATTTTGACCCTTAAATCTCACTCACCCCACCTCAAATCCACTTTGTCTATCCTCCACAAAATCGCCAATTTCCATCCCCTTCTTACCATTCACACAGCCTCACTTCTGAGCCATAATTCAGGTCTTCATTGCTTCTTGCCTAGACTATTGAAATGGTGTTCTACTTCATATTCATACTTCATATATTCCAATTAGTCTCCCTACTTTATATTGATTTATACTTTAATCGATCATCCAAAAAGTTGCCAATGATTTTTCTAAAGCATAGACCTGAATATGTGACTTCTAACCCTCCCCTCCCAACTCAGTAAGCTCCAGTGGCTTCCTATTTCATTTAAGGAGAAATTGCTGTGTTTGGAGAGCATTCAAAGCTCTCCAAAACCCAAACTTTTCAGCCTTCTTGCACATTACTCCATTTCACTGTGGACTAGCCAAATTCACCTTCTTGATGTTTCTCTCTTGACTCTGTGCCATTGCATTTACTATATTCCCTGTACCTAAAATTTACTCCTTTCTCATGTTTGCCTCCTTGAAACATCTTAGCTCAAACACTGCTTCCTGCAGGAGAATTTTCCCCTTTTTCCTAAATGCAAATAATTTGCTCCTCTCTCCTATCATCTCTGAGACTGTTTTGCATATTTTCCCTGTGAATTTTTTATTTATGTAGTTATGTGTGTAAATGTTGTCCCCTTCCTTCTTTGAAGAAAGGAACTTTTGCTTTTGTCTTTGTATTTTGGGGATCTAGGATGGGGCCTGACACATATTAGTTCTTAATGAATATTTCCTGATTAAATGTTATGCCTCAGTATGTTTTTTAAAAAAGGTGTAGAACTACATAGATACTATTAATTTCCATATTTCCCACTTGAAGGCCAGGAACATATTTTTTGTATCCCCTGGTCCTTAGCTCTGTGACTGGCATAGAATGGTAAGTGCTTGTTAAAGGTAATGCTTAATAAATGCTTCTTGATTGACCAAGTGTGGAATATGAGCTTTGTTTGATTTCTTACTCAGAAATGGAATATGCCCCTAGAACATCTTGATTCATGGGTATCTGCATAATGGGTTGGGTTGAGATTTTCAGAATACCCAAGTGAAATCTTTTCTTCTATCAACAGCACTCATTTACTTTCTTCTTTTCTTGTGGCAGGTGCCATCTGCTCATTTTAAAAATAATTTTTAAAAGCAAGTGTTTTAGTTTTTCAAAGGGAGGCGAAGACAAGTGGTATTTTTAGTCTTGTTTTCTACCAAATACCCAAAGAATTCTGGGCCAGGAGTCAGGAGACCAGGGTTGTAGTCTTCATTCTACTGCTAGCTTGTTGCATTGTGACCTTTTGACAAATCATTTATCCTTATGTGGCCTGCACTCTGTAAATAGGGGCAAAAGATTTAGCTTCCTCCACTGCCTTTTTGTTATGTCAAGGGGATATATTAGATTTTGGAAGGCTAAGGCTAAAAGGGATTCATCTGATCTACTCATCTTATTTCCACATGAGAAAATGGAGACTTACTAAGATAATATGACTTACCCAAGATATACACAACCAGTTAATGTAAGGATGAAAACTCAACTCTTAATCTTATGCTCTTTTGCCTCATGTCACTTATATTGTGACTAGAAAACTTCTTAATACAAAGTAATGCAAGAAAACGACTTTTATAAAGTCTACTATGGCAATTATCACACCTTGTAATTTTAATTATTTTTGTATGCCTTAATCTCCTCTGCTAGAATGTAAGCTCCTTAAGGATGGTGACTTTCTCTTACTCATTTCTGTATTCTCCACAACTGTGCCTTATATGTTATGGATGATCAGTACATACTTTTTGAATGAATCAATGAATGAATGAACATAAATATGTGGGAAGCATTGTTTTAATCTTTTTATAGGATAAAAAAGAAATAACAATTTAATTCCTATCCTTCGGTTTAATTGAGTCAAATTGAGTAGACACTACAAACATAAAACATAAAAACAATAATTAAAAACCTAAAAATAGTCCAATTTAATAAAGTGTAAATTATGTGAGCTCTAAAGGGGCAGAGTAATAAAGTGATTTGGATTAGGTAGAGTTTGGGGAAAGAAATAAATTCAGAATAAGATATGATTGATAGAAAGAAAATAGGGTAACATTCCTGAAAAGGCAAATGGCCTATCCAGAAATGGAAGCCAGGTAAAGGAGTCACCAAATAGGTTTGTTAGACCAAATTTAAGAATCCATGGGGAAAAGTGAGAAGGAGATAAAGGTTGAATAGAGAAGGCCTTGGAGACCATGATGACACATTGGGTACGATAGAAAGTCTAAGCAGATTTATGAACAGGGAGTGACAAGAACAAAATAACATTTGAAGGCTTTTCTGTTATTTAGAGTCCAGATTGGCATGGAGTGGGGACAGATTATTGGTGCATGGAGCAGCTAGGGGGCTATTTCTGTATTTTGGATTCTGAGTTGCTCTGAAAGAAAAGGAACAAAATGGACAGTTTGAGAAATGAGTAACCTTTGCATAAAATAATGAATGTCATTGATAGAAAAATTATTATTATTATTATTAATTATTCAGTTTTTCCATATATATATATATATTTTGCTGAGGCAATTGGGGTTAAGTGACTTGCCCAAGGTACCACAGGTAGGAAATGTTAAGTGTCTGAGACCAGATTTGAACTCAGGTCCTCCTGACTTCAAGGCTGGTGCTCTATCCACTGCGCCACCTAGCTGCCCCTTTTCCCAATATATTTTAGCTATAGGTGGGGCATGTGAATTGACCAACTGAGACATCAAGCTAGAGTGGTCATGAAAGGTTGGAACTACCATATCAGGTTCTTTTATATACATCTGGCAAGCAAAACCATGCAATTTGTGATGCGTTCTTATTGGTAGGAAGAAGGAAGTAAAACAGGGGATCAAAGACTGAGCTATGAACATTGCTCATATTTAAAGAGAAGGGCAATGAAAAGAGACAAAAAGGAAATTATGGGATGGAAACAGCAACAGAGATCAAGAAAGACTAGTAGGAGGCCTTGTTATAGAAGTGAAAGGTGATAGGATCATTAAGTCTCAAAAATGAGGGTAGAGATTTTTTGAGAAAACCAACAGGAAAAAGATTGAGAAAAGAACTGAGAAGGTGACTTTTGGGTAAGTGGTAGGAAATTGGTGGGGGAAGGTAGCATTATTCATTTATTTTTTAAAACTGAGTCAGTCTTGCCAGACTAGAAGTACAGATTCTATGCACAGATCCAATTTACCTACTGATTGTCATAGAAACTTTACTCTACTTTGTTTCCCTCCTGGATGAGTTCCCCTTCAACAACCTGAAGGTACCCCATTCACTATTCCTAGATACTCACCAGATTAATGCCAAACTTAGTGCAACACTTAGTTGACATAACCCATTTCAGCTCAGAACTCCTAAGACCAAGATATCAACTAGCCCTCAGCTTTCTTGGTAGCTGGGATATGCTTCTTTGTGTCCAGTGAAATAATTTTATTGAATAAAGGAATGAAAAAAATGAGTGAAGAATAGGGAGAAAATGATTTCATGCTAAGTATTAGTGATACCTATAAAGAAAAGGAGGCTGATTCCCTCTTATCTTGCTACATTCAAGTTGCTCCATTCATTTAATTTGAGGATAAATGAATGGAAAGAGCTTGACGTCCCAAACATGCATCAGTTGGGCAAATTTCAGCAATTTAAGGGCATGTCAGTAGGTTAAATGGCAGTTACCAAGGATATGGATGGCACAATGACAGGGAAGGTGGTAAAACTTAGTCAAAATGAGAATGCAGTGTCAGGGCAGGTGGTAAAGCTTGGAGGTCTTCCACCTCACTGAAAGGATTATAATTAGGAATTTCCAAGTTGCCCAAGTTGTGTGAGCAGCCATATTGTTCTTCCTCCTAGGCTGCTCTATGGGATCTGAGCTACAGGTTTCAGTAATAAGGACAGTGCTGGTAGTTTATAGTTTATTTTTATATTTCCACATAAACCTAAAATCAAAAAGTAAATGTCAGATTGCATTGGGGTTAGGAAAGATGAAATAATTAAGAGATTATATTTGGAAAACTGTCACAGAATCAGAATCTTAATGTTGTACAAGCCTTCAGCAGTCATCTAGTGCATACCACGAATCTCTTGTGCGTGACAGTGTCATGATTTTTCTTCCTCTACTGCATAAATATCTCCACTGATGGACAACTCCCTAAATCTGGCTGTTCCATTTTTACAGCATTAGCAATTAGACAGTTCTCTTCTCTAGCCTAGGTAGCGTAAATTGAATCCTCCTTCCATGTAATGATCATTTGAATATTTAAAAATTGTCATCAAATTCCCTCAAAGTCTTGTTGAATCATTTAAGTCATGTCCAGCTCTTCATGACTCTATTTGGGGTTTTCTTGACAGAGATACCAGAGAGATTTTCCATATCCAATTTATTTTACAAATGAGAAAACTTGGACATGTAGGATTAAGTGGCTTGCCCAGGGGCACACAGCTAGTAACTATCTGAGGGCAGATTTGAACTCAAAAAGATGAATTTCCCTCACTTTAGGCCCAGTACTTTCTCCACCCCCATGCTTCCTAAATGTTTACTCTTTTCCAAGCCCCTTCATGTGATTTCTGTATGTCAGGATTTTCAATCACTTCACCAACCTGGTTACTACTATTCCAAGTGTACCAGAGCTTGCCAATGTGCCTTTTGAAATATGTCACCTAGAGTGAATACCAAACTCCAAATTTATTCTGATCAAGGCTCCTTGTAATCAGATTATAGCTTTCCTTATTCAGGGTTTTATACTTTTGTTAATGCCATGTATACTTGCATTAGATATTTTAGCAGCTACATCATACTTAGGGCTCATATTGAGCTTTCAACTCACTAAAACCTCTCAATCCTTTTCATAGGAACTATTTTCTCCTCATACTACCTCCACACTCTACATGTGAAACTGATTTTTCCCACTGATGGTAATTTCAAGACCTACAATGTGGTAACACGATTATATAAGGTAGATAATGTTGGATCTAGCATCAGAGGAGACCTGAGTTCAAATACTACCTCTAACAACTATTAGCCATATGATAATCATTTAGCACTTCTCTAGCCTCAATTTCCCTGTTTGTAAAATGGGGATAATAATAGCTATGGTGGCTCTTTCACAGAAGACTCTTTATACAAAATTTGTAAAAAGATTATGTAAAAAATCATAAGAATGTGTTTAATTATCATCATCATCATCATTATTATTAATATGATCAGTTTTAAGTCATTGTTATAGCATATTGAAATATCTTTGGAACCCAAGTTCTATCATCTGGTATGTTAGCTTCACCTTCCAACTTTAAGCAAAATTTTTATGATTGCTAAAATAATAGTGGGAGAGGGAACTCAGAAGTACAAAGAGTTTGGGGCTTAGAGTTTGGAGAAGCCAGAGGGTCAAATCACATCTCTGTGCTTTAGGCCCCTGAGCAAGTCACTGAAGGAAAATGAGATTTAGAAAAATTACCTGCAAAACAAGCATAATTAATGTCTCTAGTGCCTACTTTTACAGGGCCATCATTATTATCTCAAATGAAATAATATAACTAACATGTTTTGCTATTGTTATTAATGAATGTTCTCTTGCCCTTAGTCTTCTCTAGGATAAATAATCCTAGTTCCTTCAATTGACTCATATCATATAATTTTAAGTTCTCTCATCAGCCTAGATCCTTCTTGGTTCCATGCCAGTTTGACACTCATGTTCCTGGACATTGATTTGGTGTTTTCATTACATTATGACAGATGTTTCAACTCTTTTCCTGTTCCCATACTTCTTGGCTTTCAGTAAACCTTCCTCTACTTCATATTTAATATCAAAGGAAATAAATTCTACTGTGCATATGCACATAAAAAAGGATTAATTTTTCATAAAGAAAGCTATTGAGTACATAACATTTTCACACAATAAATTTATTAAATGTCTATCAGAACACATTCAAATAAATAGTCTCCATATATTCTCCATTACTTTCAAATAAATAATATTCTCCATACCCTTTGGAATTATATGTGTCCCAAATTAAGAACCCTTGAGAAATGAGCATGTCTGCCACATTACTAGATTCACCTCAAAACTTTCCCTAACTTCCCCTTGCCTAATGAATAAAATATGTACTCCTATTCCTGCCTGGCATTCAAGGCCTCCAAAATCTAACTCCAGCCCACCTTTCCTCCTTTATCTCATATACTCCTCTTCACATATTCTATGTTCTAGCCAAACAAGACTACTTTCTGTCCCCCAGTTCTCATCCTACTCTTTTCTATCTTGATGCTTTTGTTTATACTTGGAATAGACTTCTTTCAGCCTCCACCTCCATCTGCTGAAGTCCTTCCCTCCCTTCAAAGGCCTGACTCGAGTGTTACTTCTCCTAGAAAGGTTAATCTAATTACAAAACAGACTTCAAAGGTGAAAAGTGACCTCTTCCCCTAAATTTTTCATGACTCTTTCCCTGGCCTTCTGATTTGCCCTCATCTCACACTCTTATCTTGGTTATTTGGGCAAATGTCAATCCTCTATTAGACTATGAGCTGTTTGAGAGCCAGGTCTGTGATATTTCTTTTTTCATATTCATAGTCTAAATCACAGTGTCTTTCCCATAATAAGCACTTAATAAATATCTGCTTTATTGAATGGAATGGACATTTGAATAAATTAACATTCATGAAACATGCATTAAGCAGTTTTACATGTGTGAAGCAGTGTAGTGGATGCTGGGAAATAATAGATTTTAAGAAATACTGCCCTCCTGGAGCTTACATTTAGGTAGAAGATTATCTTACAGAAAGACAGAAATAATACAAGATAATATACAAATAAGTAAGAGAAGTACAAACAAAATACTACCTGATGTCCCAGATATTATCTTCTACCTTTACCATCTTTTATTGATAAATTCCCAGATGGGGAATGGGGGAGTTACTAATACTCTTTTTTTATATTTTCACTGCCCACTCAGTTTTCATCCCATTGCAATCTGGTTTCTCACTCTACCTTTCTACTGAAACTGCTTTCCTTTGCCAACAAGATATCTCTTAACACCTAGATTCAGTAATGGCCTCCTCTCCATCCCCATTCTCCTTGAACTCTGTAGCTTTTGAAATATACTCTCTTCTCAGATATTTTCTGCTCTCTTGACTTCCACGTGTTCTTTTCTGCCTCTCAAGCTATAACTCTCCAGTGTTCTTTGATGGGTCATTATCCATCGAAGCAACACCTGTGACTCCAAAAAATTATAACACGTGTCCTATCCACACCTTAGTAAACCTCAGCAGCCAATGCCAAACCAGGTTCAAGGTAACTGATGGGTCTCAAACCCATTGGTGAGTTTGAAAATATCTAACAAGGATATGAAGACTTCCCCCAGTGGTAAAGGAGCATGAAAACAATTTATTCCAGCAGCCATGGAGGAAGCTGAAGCAGGTGCTGTGGATGCTTTGAACTTGGTCAGGTTAAGTCAAGGTCATCCATTGTATCCCGGGTCATCATCAGCCATCCTGACTTTTGTCTTGCCACAAGACTTTAATGAGTCTGGGAGAGAGAGTAAAGCTGAAGACTTCAAGCAACTCTGCCTATTAAATCTGTTTCACACCCGAGTCAAAACATCACCCTGGGATGTCATTGATTCTCTTCGAAAATGAAAGATGAACAGATGAACAGCAAAAATCCATTGAACTTCTAATCATAGATGTCTCCTGAGTCTTTTTGCTGGGTCCATCTCTCATTTTTCTTTATCTTTTCCCCCCACAGTAATACCAGTACTACTTTGAGTTCAAATACCATCTTTATGCAGATGACAAAAAGATGTATTTTTTTTCCTGTGAACCTCAGTCTCTTAGCTCTAACTTCCTGAATGACACTCTACCTAGGTGCCCCATTGACATCTCAAATTCAAGATGCCTAAAGCCTAATGTGTTATCTCCACCTTGTTTACCAAAAAGAAAAAATAATTTCCTCCAAACTTTCCTATTTGTATAGAGATACAGCATCATTCTTCCAGCCACCTAGGGTCTTATCTTCATAGTCATTCTTGATTCTTCCTTTATCCCTTCTCTTATATAATCATTTGTCAAATCTTGTCAATTCTATTTGTATGACATTTCTTCTATCATTGCTTTTCTCTCCACTTACATAACCATCACTCTAAGTTCTCTTTTTTTTTTACTTGGACTATTATAATAACTTTCTAATTGATCTCTTAAGTTCCAGTTTTTCCACTATCTAATTCATCCTCCTTTCACTGGCCAAAATTATTTTATTAAGGGATAAGTGTGATACAATCACTCATCTGCTCAAAAGCTGTCAATGGCTCCCTTCTGCTTCTAGGGAGAAAGGCAAAGCTTTGCCTTCAAACTTATCTACAATTTGATTCCTATTCAATTTTTCTGTCTTTTTCTCTCCTTTTTTCTCTTCCAGTACTCTATATTCCAAACAAATTGAAGTACTAGTTTTTCCCCTAAAATCAACACTCCATCTTCTACTTCTGCATTTAGCCAAGCCAGAATCAGAAAAAGTACAGTATAGATAGAAAGAACATGAGCTCTGGAACCAGATGACCTGGGTTCCATCTGGCATTTGATGCTTACTACCTTTGTGACCTTGAAGAAGTCACAGCTTTTCTCAGCCTCAGTTTCCTCTTTGTCAAATGAAGGGATTTGAATAGATTTCCTCCAAGGAACCTTCCAGGTTTAAATCTATATTCCTATGACCCATATCAAAGGAAATAAATTCTACTGTGCATATGTACATGAAAAAGAAGGATTTATCTTCCTTTAGTGCTCAGTTCAGATTCCAACTGCCCCATAAGGATTTTTCTGAGTGCTCATCTGCTCTCCCTCTCCCTCCTTTCTTTCCACCTTTCCTCTTTTCCTCCTTCCCTCTGTTCTTCCTTCCCTCTCTCCCTCTCTTCTTCCTTCTTAGGGAAGCCTGGGTTTGATATCTGATGATTACTCATTTTCTCATCCTGGACAAGTCACTTGACCCCTCTGTAACTCAGGCTTGTCTCTATGATTTATTTATTATATCATATCAATATCATGGATATTAATTTATGATTGAAAGAAATCTGTACCAGGAGCTCCCAAGACTGATAGTCATACATTCTTTGTGTATGTGTACATATGATGTTGTTATTTTTACTCCATAGAATGTAAGCTCCTTGAGGGAAGGGACTTGAGAAAATTGTATCTTTTTCATTTTGTAGAGCTCTTTGTATATTGTTGGTCATTAATATGAATTGAATTTAATTAAAGCAGCATTTGTTGTGAGTGAGGGTAGAAATAAAGAAAAGATTCCTAGAGGAAGTGACATTTAAAATGAATGGGTAGGTGGATGAATGGATGGATGGAATGATGAAGCATTTAAAGTGTCCAAAGGACAATATTTACAGGTAATGTATGGTTTGTATATAGTCTGAGAACAAGCCTAACTGAATTTAGAGAGCTCTATAATTATACTGGCTGCAGAATATTGACTTTTTCAGTTATAGAAACTTTCAAAGATTATATACTAAACCATAGAGAGGTTTGCTATCCATGTCATTTGCCAGGAACAGCTGAAATCATGCATCACTGATGGGAAAAAAGGGTGAATGGAGCTATAAGCAATCCAGAGATAACAAAAAGAGCATAAATGTAGGAAAATCTGAGGTTATGTTCAGAAAAAGGTATTCAAATCAGTTTTTATTGGATTCTAGGGTGGGGGAATAGCAAGAAATAAGATCAGAAATAAAATTTGAGAGAAAATTATGGAGAGCTTTGAATGCCAGACTAAGGAGATAGAACAATGGATAGTGAGTAGACAGAAGGAGTCTTTTAGCAAGGGAATGGGATAGAATAATGTTTTCTGGAAATTAATCTGTGTGCAGGTGGAAAGGAATAGAAGTGATAAGACTACTGAAGCAGCCCACTTATAAGCTGATGAAGACCTACATGAAGATGGTAATTGTAGAATAGAAAGGAAAGGTCATTGTATGAGATGCTGCATAGGTACAATTAACAGGACTTGGTGACTTATAGATAGGCAAGAGAGGGGTACAGTCAAGAATGAATCCAGGTTTCTGAGCCTAGGGGTTGGTGTACTGACTAGTACTAGGGAAGTGAACTGATTCTTTTGTAGAATAAAACTCAAATTCACAAACCTTTGCAGATTTTCCTAACCCCCAGATAAGTCTGAACACACATTCACATGGGACCTTCTGCAGTTCCAGAATGACCATGCATTAACTGACCCACAGAGCATGAGTCGTCTATTAAAGGAGACGAAAAGGAGTGGGTATGCATAAGTAAAAGCCTCTAATGAGCACTATATTATCATGGCTAATGACCTGAGAAAAATTCATTAAGGAAACCCAAGTTTTCGGAGTGGAAGCCTTTGGACTTCATCCAAGGTTTTGAGGTTGGACAGATGCTACTTCCATTTAGGTGGTTTCAGTTAATTTTTCTTTAAATGGCCCTTGCTTTGGACCTGGAAACCCAGGCTCCAGTGCCCAAATCCAGCTTATGTCACCAGTGACAAGTGGTTAAGTGACTCATCAGAACTGAGAAATAGCATAATATGGAAGGAATGTTGGATGGAGAATCAAAAGTTCTGAGTTCAAGTTTTGACTCTAAAACTTAGTAACCATGATTCTATACCACAGGCAAATTACTTCTCTTTTGAACCTTCATTTCTCATCTTATTCATATTTTATAGATAAACGGTTATTGTAGTATTCAACATTATATTATTGGCTGTGTAGAAAGCTCTCCAGAAATTCAAAACCCTTCCTGAATGTAAATTATTGTTAGTACTGGCCTTTTAGATTGGGCCCATTAGTTTCCTCAATTATATGTTTTTTAATCATTTTGAAAATTGTACATTGAACTGTTTAATGCGCTTTTATTTTTCCTGGACAAGCTTTTTCCTGCCATGTCCTGGCTAATCCCAAATAGACTTCTTGGGAAATAGAAAACACAGAAGTATACTTTCCTTGTAGCAGTTCCCATTTGAGAAATACAATTAAACAACAAAATCCTAGAATCAAGAACAAGTAGGTTCTGGAAGGTGCTACAAAGTAAGGGGACATAATTAAAGAACTATAGGTGAATTAAGATATCCTCTGCATCTCTCTCCTCTCCTCTTTCATGTCAACTGACCTAGTGTAGGTGCTTGTTACTCACACATGAAGTAGTATGATAGTCTAATTAGTTTCTCTATAGGCAGTCTCTCTCCTCTCTTCCACACTTCTCTTAAAATAATTTTTGTAAAGAGATTGTGTTTCTGCTCAAGAAGTTTCATTCACTATCATTTTCTCTACAATAAAACCAAGACCTGTTGAAGACCTCAGTTATAAAAGTCTCAGGTATCTCATTATAAATAGGGCCATCTCCAGTCGTCTTGAGCTATGTCTTGCAACTGGACCCAGATGGCTCTGGAGGGGAAACTGAGGCAGGTGACTTTGCACAGCCCTCCCTCCCTTTAATCAAATTCATTGCATGTCATGGAATCCCCTCCCTGATGTCATGGTCATCTTCAAGAACAAAAGGCAAACAGCAGTAAAATATAAACTCTTCAGTTTGGTACTTAAAATATTGTTGGTACTTAAAATCTGGAGCCAACTTATCCTATTTTCCCAACAGTATTTTCCATTATTCCTCTACATGTTCTATCCACACTAAACCACTAATTGTTATTCATATTCAATGTAATATTTCCTACCTCCATGCCTTTCTCCACAGCCTGACTACCAAGCCTAGAATGCCCCCCTTCCTTCCATTACTTCTTGGAATCTTTAGCTATCTTAAAAACTCCTCTAAGGTTCTCCCTTTGACAAGACATCTTTTCTATTATTTGCATGTTATATGCTAAACCATAAAGGTCCATGAAGAGGCTCTTATTGAGTCATTTCAGTTATGCTTGACTGTCCATAACTCTGTTGTGATGTTTTCTTATCAAAGATACTTGAGTGGTTTGTCAGTTCCTTCTCCAGCTCATTTTACAGATGAGGAAACTGAGGCAAACAGGGTTAAGTGACTTGCCCAGGGTAACATGGCTGGATTTGAACTCAGGAAGATGAGTTTCCCTGATTCCAGGTCCAGTTCTTTATCCACTGTATCACCTCACTGCCCAGAGTCACGATATTTCTTGGTTACTCTAAAACAGAGCTTTGAATTTTCTCAAAGCTGAAGATCCCCAAAGCACTAATTTTTCTTTTTCTTCCTTTATTTTGCCAGGATCGTCTATATTTTGTGATGGAATATGTGAATGGTGGAGATCTCATGTATCAGATACAGCAGGTTGGACGATTTAAAGAACCGCATGCTGTGTAAGTATCCACCATGATCAGTCTTTCTCTCTTGGATGTAAGGGGGCACTGGGCAGAAGGATGTAATTAATCTGGTAAGATAAAATTATAAGTTAAATTGTAAAATATTACATTTGGGTTCAAAGAATCAACTTCCTAAGAATAAGATAGGGGAGCTGTTACTAAATAACACCTTTTATGGGGAAAAAAACCTAAGGGTGTCAGGGAATGCAATCCACTCATTAGTGCAATCAACAGTTAAAACAAACAAAAAAAAAATAATCATTTAATCTTAGGCTTCATTAAGAGAGAATTAGTGTCCAGAATGACAGTTTCATGGGTTTCTACCCAAATCAGATTCTGCCCTGATCAGACCGCATTTATTTATGGGTGCCATATATTAAGAAATCAAGTGACAATTTACGTCTGTCCAGAGGAAGGTAACCAGGATTCTTAGGGGACCATAAGATATTCATTTGAAGGATCTAGGGGTGCTTAGAGTGGAGAAGACAAGGCATGGATGTGAGCAGGATGGCTGAGTATTTTAAAAGTTTGTCACATAAAAGAGAATTATACTAGTTCCACCCTCAGAAGGATAGAACTGGAGAGAAAAATGGAAGCTGCATAAAGGAAGATTCAGTCTGATATAATAAGACTTTTGAAAAAATAGAGTTCATAGGATTTTATGTTTAGAGCCAGAAAGGGAGTTAGAGAACATTAAATCTAATCTCCTTATTGCTTTCTCTCTCCCTTTAATTATTTCCTATTTATCCTATATGTAGCTTTTTTTTATAAATTTGTTTGCATGCTATCTCCCCCATTAGACGAACTTCCTTGGGGACAGGGACTATCTTTTGCCTCTTTTTGTATCCCTAGAATTTAGCACAGTGCCTGGCACATAGGACATGTTGTTATTGCTATTCAGTAGACTTTATTTGGGGTTTTCTTGGCCAAGATACTGCCATAGTGTACCATTTTCTTCTCATTTTATGGATAAGGAAACTGAGGCAAACTGAGTCACACAGCTAGTATCTGAGGTTAGATTTGAACTCTTCAGAAACATGAGTCTTCCTTGTTCCTGAACCACATTCTATCCACCGAGTCACCTAGTTTCCCTAACACATAGTGGGGACTTAATAAATGTTTATTGATTGGTTGTAAAAACTTACACTCTGTGTACATCACACAGTGGGTATGAATCTGAGAGGGGGTTGGAATTTAGGTTTTCCAGACTCCAAACCTAGTATTATATTTATAATGCTACCTAGCTCCATCAACAATTCAGTGGAATCTCATGGAAAATCTGGGGTTCCCCTTTACTAGAGCTAGGGAAGCAAAGGCTTGACGTGAAATTTTCAGGGATTTCATACCAAAAATTCCTGCTCAAATTGGAATTGTACAATAAATCCTTTCATATTCCTTCTAGTTTTGATCTTCTATGATTCAGTGAAGGGATTATAGGTGGAATGGATTAAAAACAAAAGGAAAAAGATGACAGATGGATTGAAAGAGAGACTAGAAAACTTCTCTGGGACTTTGGGGCTATTTATTTATTTATTTTGTTTGTTTGGGTTTTTTGCCCCTTTACCTCCTGATTTCTGTTTAGTGATTTTCAGTAGATCATGAGGAGTGATCAACTGTTTTTACCCTGCCCTGTATCCATCCCTCTAACTATTGAATAGTCCATTTACATCCCAAATTTGATTTCTTCCCATTTAGAGCTTCTTTAGCCTTGGCTGCTTCTGTCCATTTTCTCACATCTGACTGGTTCTAACCCATGTCCTCCACTTCTACTTGTATCACTGTCTTCAAATATTTGAAAGGATGTCATGTGAAAGAGGGATTAGCCTTGTTCTGCTTGGCTAGAGTAGAGAGAGCTGAATTTAGAGGAATGGACAGAAGTTACAGGAAGATAGATGTAAAGGAAAATTTCCTAACAATTAAGAGCTGTCCAAAAGTGGAATGGGCTGCCTCCAGTGTCAGTTCTGTATCAAAGAGAAGCTAATTATACTACCACCTGTCAGGGATATTGTTAAAAAAAAAAAAAAAGAGTCAGGGCAGCTAGGTGGCGCAGTGGATAGAGCACCAGCCCTGAAGGCAGGAGGACCTGAGTTCGGATCTGGTCTCAGACATGTAACAGCTGGGTGACCCTGGGCAAGTCACTTAACCCCAATTGCCTCAGCAAAAAAAAAAAAAAAAAAAGAGAGTCTTATTTTGGCTGGGGATGGGTTAAATTACCTTTCGGTCTTGGAGGCCTATATTTTCCCCACACAAGCCATCTAAAGGCTGAACTGTCCTATTGATCACTATCATTGTTCATCCTATGCTGGGTCTGGAGTCAGATCTGGCCTCAGGTACTTACCAGCTGTGTGACCCTTGCCAAGGCACCTACCTCCTCCTTGTCCTTCAGCCCAGTTGGACTCTTCATGGCCCATTTGGAGTTTTCTTGACAGAGATACTGGAGTGGTTTGCTGTTTCCTTCTCCAGTTCATTTAGGTGTCAGAGACTGTATCTGAACTAAGAAGATGAGTTCTCCTTACTCCAGGGCTGGCACATTAACCACTATGTCTCATCATCTGTAACATGGAAATAATAAAATTTTCCAGAATTGTTGTGAGGATCAAATAAGGTAATAATTGTAAAACACAGTACCTGGCACATATTAAGTACTATATAAATGTTAGCTACTATTATTATTATTGTTGTTGTTGTTATCTACTTACTGATTTATTTGCTATCATGGAGGATGCTGATTTCAAGTTTCCACGTTACTCAATATTTCTCTTTCTCTAGTTATCCTTGGCTTCCCACTTTAACCTTGTGTTCCCCTTTGTTTCTTGCTCCCAGAGCCAGTGAATCTCTCCCTGGATGGGTTGGGGTTGGGGAAATCAGGGGTCAGGGCAGGAGCAGGAGCTGCATTTTTTGCAGTTATTACCAACTATTACTAAAGATTTAGCTCCAGTCTTTAATATTTAATAGACCAGCATAAATTATACCAAATAGATATCACAGTTTGAGCCCCTTGCCATGTCAGAGGAGAAAGGCACTTTTCTTAGAGGTCAAAATGTTGTCTCCTCCAATGTCAGACTACAGATGCCATGTGGGTAGAGGATAGAATAGATTGCCTCAGGGATTCTTTCCAACTGTGAGATTCTATGAAGGAAGTGTTATAAAAATCTAAGACTGGAAGAGACATCAGAGGCCATCTATCTAATCTACCTTAGACTTAAACAGAATCCTTTTTGTAAGTTTTCATCCATTATGCTTATATTATCAAATTTATTGGGCAAAATAACTTTTAATTATTGCTTTTAATTTCCTCCACAAAATCCCCTTTCTACAATATTCCTATCAAGACATGATTCCACTTTTGCTTGACTACTTACAGAGATAGAGAATTCACTCTCTCCTAAAGCTGCCCACTCTGTGGATGAGTCAAATTGTTAGGAAATTTTTCTTAACTTCATAACTAAATCTTTCTACAAGTCCTCCTCATTATTCTGAGCTCTACCCTTTTGGACTACATATTTTTCTCATTTCCAGATTAATAGATATTCTCTAGATGTTTTGCTCTGGGCATGTTTAGCTCAAAATTAAGGAAGATCTTTCTCTTTTTGAAATGTACTCTACCACTCAATGATGCTGTGATTCTCCTAGACCAGCTTAGCAAGCTGTCCATGGTCTGAGCCCCAAGCCCGAGAACATAAACTTCCACCAGCAGTAGTGGATATTGCTTTTCTCCTCTGGCATCTATTTCAAATTAGGCCTTTTTTCCAGTCTGTTGCAGTCCAGTGGTGGTGACTTTGCTCTATGGCTTCTGATAAATATTTAACATCTGGCACACTGTTTCTGAATAGAGTGCTGGATTCACTTGTAGTTTAGGAGTTAGCTTACAGTTTTCTTAGAGTTTTTATATGGACTATTTAGTGCACAGATGTTGCCAAGGGCATGCTAAATGAAGCATCATTAGGGGAGATAAGGGCCCCAGGCTTTTCTTTTTTCCTGTATTCTAATTCCACATCCTACCGATTCCTGAATTATTCTTTTTTCAAATGAGGAAGCCTGAACTCCTTGTTATTAGTTAAAATGCTGAATAAATCAATAACTAACATTTAATTAGTATTTGAAGATTTGCAAAGCTATTTGTGTTTGATCATTTGATCAAAATTCCTAGCTATCCTCATTTGATCCTCAAAATAACTCTGCGAGATAGATGCTATTATTATTATTCCCATTTGAAAGATGAAAAAAGTGGGTCTAAGAGAGGCTCACTGACTTGCCTGGAGTCACATATCCAGTCTGAGGCAGGATTTGAAGTCCTTCCAGCCTCCAAGTCCAATACTGTACCCACTATGCTAACTGGCTGCCTCTCTGAATCCACCAGAATTCTTTTTCTGTCTCTTGTTGTGACTTTCAGCTATAGCTGTCCATGAAAGAGATTGGACTGTGCTATTTCTTCAGCTTTTCCCATGACTAGTACATAAAATTTTAGAATCTTGGAGTTGGAAAGTGTTTCAGAGATCATCTGAGATACCCCTCCTCTGACCTGAAGCGTCAATAACCTTTACAATATACATCTTTACATTCTAAAATATATCCTTAAAATATAGTCTACTTGGCTTTGAAGCAGCTGGCTAGGTGGTACAGTGAATAGATCGAGGACCTGGACTCAGGAAAAAGTGAGTTCTGTTAGCCATATGGTCCTGGACAAGGCAAGTCACTTAACCTGAGTCTGCTTCAGTTTCCTGAGTTGTAAAGTGGGGATCATTAATAGTGCATTTCTTATAAGAGTATTGTGAAGATCAAATGAGATAATATTTGTAAAGCACTTAGCATGGTGTCTGCCACATCATAATTTTTATTTCCTTGTCTTCCTTTCCCTCTGCTTGACATTTTTCAGGAATGATAAGCTCACTACCTATAGAGCCAGTGGATCTGTTTAATCAGAATTACTGAGTTTAGTCAGATAGCTTAAGCTTGAAGGCTGGCTTTTGTCCATTGCTAAACATATAGCCATGGGCAAACCACATAAACTGTGCTTATGCTCATAGGTGTTTTGTAAGCAAAATGTCTTATGCACTATAAAGTGTTAAGTGGTGACTTTTATTTTTATTATTTTATTTTTTATGAGTCTCAAATATATTGAATTATTTTTAAAAGCTAAATCAGGCTTTAAAGAAAGTGCAGAATGGAAAAGCCTAAATATCAGGGTATATTGAGCCAACCTCCTAGATATCAGAGTGGTTCAGAAATTAAAACATGCTGACTTAATAAGGAGTGAACTTATCATCCCTGAGAAAGTGCTAGCAAAGACAAGTTGACTACATTTATAAAAGTTGTAGAGTTAATTATTGGATGGTTCAGGTAGAGGTAGAGTTAGATGACTTCTGAGTTCCTCTCAACCAATAAAAAATTATAATAATAGCTAGCATTTATGTAGCACTTTTAAGTATTGCAAAATACTTAGATTATCTTATTTGACCCTTATAATAATCCTAGGAGGAAGATTTTATTAATAGGCAAGAAGACTGGAGGCTGAAAGGAGTTACATGACTTGCTCAGGATCACATAGCTAATAAGTGTCTGAAGTAGGATTTGAACTCAGATCTTCCTTTGTTCAAGTCTAACACTGTGTCACCTAGTTGGAACTCTAGGATTCTAGGATTTGATGTATCAGCCACTAGAAAAGCACAGTAATATTTATAGAAATTGCATTCTCAGTATACATTATTCTTCTTGCATATGGTATTCCACCTGCATCCCTACTTTTCTCCTTCAATGTCTTGATCTTTTTCTGTGGCTTTATCTTTTGTAGTTGGCTGGTGAATTCTGTTCTTTACCTATTTACTAGAATTATTGGCCAGATAATTGGACTAGATGACATCTAATTGTTCTAGACAGGTAGGATGCTTTATCTCCAAGTTATGCAGGTCATCAATAATTGCAGAAGTTCAGAAGAAAGAGATTGTGTAAGAGATAATGTCTGTTTTTTGAGAATCTGAGATTATGTGATTTAAATTGGTTATACAGAATTATGAAACACTCATTAAAGCAGATGTAAGTGAGTAACTGTAGTTTTAACTAAAGGACTGAATTGTATTCTACTTTTGAGAAAATGAATTCATTGCAGTGGCCTAATCTTGACCAGTACAAATGGGTTCAATATGACCTCAACAAACAATTACACCTAGGATTTACCAGACATTGCTTAATAACTGTGCATCATAGCCACACAAATGGAAATTGTAAGTCAGATAAAGTAGGCATGAATAGAAAAAAGCAGTAAAGACCATTGAGAAGTAGCATTTTGCAATCAATGGTACTGGTGGGGGTAGGGGGAGAAGGAGAAGGAGAAGGAAAATATTGCAAAATGTCTACAAAACCATCTGTTCACCAAGAACTATAATTTTGATCTTTAATAATTTCTGACATTTGTATAAGTGCTTTAAAAGGTTTGCAAGGCATTTTACAAATGTTGTATAATTTTATCCTCACAGCAACCCTGGGAGAAAAAATGCTATTATTATCCCCATTTTATAGTTGGGGAAAACTGAGGCAAACAGAGGCAGAGAGACTTGAGCAGTATCTCTCAACTATTAAGGTTTTGAGGTCAAATTTGAATTCAGGTTTTCCTGACTCCAAGCCCTGTACTCTATCCACTCTACCAACTTGATACCTCCATCTTTATTTAGCTCCAACAGAATAAATTCACTTACTATAATATGAGAGCCTATATTATTTTTAATTTAATTTTATAATAGCCTCTTATTTTCAAATTATATATATATATATATGCAAAAACAGTTTTCAACATTCATCCCTGCAAAACCTTGTACTCCAAATTTTTCTCTCTTTCCACCAACCCCCTACCCTTGACAGCAAGAAATCCAATATAGGTTAAACATGTGCAGTTTTTCTAAATATATTCCCATATTTATCATGCTATAGAAGAAAAATTATATCAAAAAGGGAAAAAACGAGAAAGAAAAAACAAGCATGTAAACAACAAAAAAGGTGAAAACACTATGTTGTGATACAGTCCCCATAGTCCTCTCTTTGGATGCAAATGGCTCTCTCCATCACAAGTCTATTGAAATTGGCCTGAATTATCTCATTGCTGAAAAGAGCCACATCCATCATAGTTGATCATCACAAAATCTTCTTGTTGCTGTGTACAATGTTTTCTTCATTCTGCTCACTTCACTTAACTATCATTTCATGTAAGTCTCTCCAGATCTTTCTGAAATCAGCCTGCTGGTCGTTTTTTACAGAGCAATAATATTCCATAACATTCATATACCATAATTTATTCAGCCACTCTCCAATTGATGGGCATCCATTCAGTTTCCAGTTTCTAGCCATTACAAAAAGGGCTGCCACAAACATTCTTGCACATGTGGGTCCCTTTCCTTCCTTTAAGATCTCTTTGGGATACATATTTATTAAAGCACTGCTGGATCAAAGAATATGCACCGTTTGATAGCCCTTTGGGCATAGTTTCAAATTACTCTCCGGAATGGTTGGATCAGTTCACAATTCCACCAACAGTGTCCCAGTTTTCCCCATCCCTTCCAATATTTATCATTATCTTTCCCTGTCATCTTAGCTAATTTGAGAGAGATGAAGTAGCACTTCAGAGTTGTCTTAATTTGCATTTCTCTAATCAATAGCGATTTAGAGAATTTTTTCTCATCACCAGAAATGACTTTAATCTCTTCATCTGAAAACTGTCAATTCATATTCTTTGACCATTTATCAATTACAGGATGAAAAGCCTATATTATTAATGGAGTACATAACATTGAGAACTGGTTTTGACCCATATAAGTGGTATTCATTGAAAATGAAATTGCTATTCATGATCTATTAGGTCAAAGCTTATGAGACTATGGGTGTTACACATGGTGTTGCATAACTGAATGTTGTGAAATTATAACTTATTTTGGGTAAATATTTTATTTGTATACCTAATTTTATATGTTTATATATATATATATGTATATGTTTATACTTTTGATGGCATAAAAATTTCTTGGGTGAGTGGAAAAAAGTTTAAAAACCCTACACTAGGTCCCTGGTGATATGGGGATGGCGGGGAGAGGGGGTAATTAGACAAACACCATTTCTGCTTTGTTTTTCCATGCTCTACATCTCAGGTCGATCAACTGGTATTGACCTAGTTAGACCTTTTCTTTAATTTTCCCAACAATGACAAGAGGAGAGAGGAAAATTCTGAATCAGTTTTAATCTTATGTCCTATGATTAACAAGAGGAACAAGCAATGGGCATGGGAGAAGAAAGAAACCCAAATCATACCTACTTTTGTGTGAGAAGAATGTGTACACCATGCAGAAATTGTCACTAGCCTGTCCTTCTTATAAGGCAGAAGCATTATTTATCATTAAGCAAAAGCCTTTCTCTTTTTTTCCTTGCAAGATAAGCAAAAAATAAAGCAAGCACATTTAGGGCCTTTAATCATCTCTCTCTCTCTCTCTCTCTCTCTCTCTCTCTCTCTCTCTCTCTCT
>JAJPUD010000571.1:100663-187094 GCA_023553655.1 Myrmecobius fasciatus | reverse complement strand
CTCTCTCTCTCTCTCTCTCTCTCTCTCTCTCTCTCTCTCTCTCTCTCAGAAACCATAGTTACCCACCTGTACCGTCTGGTGCTACTGTAGTCAATAAGTGTTCCATTATCCCAACATCAATGCTAGTCACAGAAGCTCTCTTTGACTGATTCTCCCTCAATAGGGTTTCTCCGATCCATATTCTCCCAGATGAGCCATTGGCCTCTGTTTAACAGACTGGGCTGGTGGTGGATGCCACATAGGTTTCTCAGGACTGCTGGTGTCCCTGATGACAAGGTTTGGAATTAGACCTCTCTCTGCCTGGGAGATAGGATTCTCAAACTGGTTCTTTCAGCCAGCTGGTCCTTCAAAGCCATATGTTTTAAAAGGAACAGATATGTTCTCACACTGTAGTTGGCAGCCATTACTCTGTTTATTATTCTGCGCTGTCAGTGCTATTAAAAGTTACCTGTATAAATACATGTTTGCATGCTGTGTGGCTGGCGGGACTTTAGTACCTTGTATCCAGTTAATTGAATTTTGTGTAATGAGATTTAGAAAGCACTCAACTTTAACATATTTGCTTTAATGGGCCTATTCTGTTGATTTCTTTTTGTATTTCAGATTCTATGCAGCAGAAATTGCTATCGGTCTGTTCTTCTTACAAAGCAAAGGCATCATTTATCGGTGGGTGAGCACTTTATTTCTCCTTCCTCCCCTTTTCCCCTACTCCTTTTCTTCCTGTTTCTCATTCACTTTTTTCAAAAAAAAAATAAATAAATAAATAACTGCCTCCAAATTAGAATTTGGTATGACAGAAATGCTAGGGACCTCTTGAATTGTAGCTGATTCAACTTGGGTCCACATTGGGACTCTATCAAGCTCTGGGAGCCTAGCGACTTGGACGTTAAAAGGATTTGGTACGCTATTGTAGGGAGGGGCAAGGTTAGATGGAATGTATTTCATCCTTTGCTCTGTTATAGAGCTGAGACCTCACAAATGGAACATAAATGGTATGTTTCTACTAGAAGAAAGCAGTTTAGCTGTCATTTGGGTGTGACAGCCTTATCATATCCTAACTATTGGTTTAGAAATCAATGTTTTGAATCCTGAAATTCCTTACTTAAAAGCCTCCCGTGGTTCCCTTACTGCCTGCCAAATAAAATATAAAATCCTGATGTCCCTTTCACATACTCTACAGTTCGGCTAAACTGGATTTGTCTTTTTCTGCCCTCTGCTCTTTTTGTACATTGGCCCATGTTCCTGAAATGAACACTATTACATTTGATAAATCCTTATCACAGTTCCTGGTACATTGTAGGTGCTACATAAATGCTTCTGACTCCCCCCACACACACACACAATTAGCATAAATTTTGGCCTTGACATTTAGAAATTTGGGTGAAAAGGGATTTAACACTTTTCATACATGGCTTTTCTAGATTGTCTAGATGTCTAGCTAAGAAGATCACAGAACCTAAGGTTGCTCTTTCATTACAAAGACCCATCTCTGTCATCCTCTTCAGGCTGCACTGGCTGCAAAGTTCACTGTGGAGCTTCACATTCACAGGGCATGTTGGACACCATTAACTCTCTGGTACAAAGAGCACCACATCCACAGCTTTGAATGTATTTTATGGAATAATCATCTCTGTGGAAGAAGAGATTTTTCACCAGTAGCCTTTACAGAGAGGTTTAGCTTTATTTTTTCTGGTGAGATGTAATATTAAGCTGGGGCTTCTGAGCACCCCTGAAAAACTGATGTTCTGCTCATAGCTAATGTTTTGATGCTTATTGTTGGTAAAGAGAGAAAAGGTCCTTGAACAGAGGGCTTGTGATGTCCCAGAGGTCAGACTGCTGGTAGACTGAGTCAGGAGCTCCCTGAATAACCTGTGTGGCTAAGGCTAGTGACCTTACCTAGGCAGAGGTAATCTGCCAGAATAATATTGGAGTTAAGGAGATAATTGAGGGACCTCAATAGTCATAAAGAAAACAAGGTCTCATATCAGAACCAGTAGACATGGAATAGAAGCAGGTGATTTCTGAGTAAAATATAGGTGAGCAATGCATCAGCAAGATCCAAAGGGCAAAACAGGAAAAAATGCCAGGTATTCAAACACATTTGTCCAAAAAGATCTGTTTCCTGAAATTCTCATCATATACTAGGTCATTAATAAATGCTTCTTGATTGAATGAGCATGCCGGCTAAGCTCACCTCAGTTATTTTATTAAATGATCTTCTGCTGTGATCAGCTCCCAAGCATATGTGGAAAACAGCTGTAATTGCCCAGTGACATCACAGTAAATGTATTTAGAATAATTATGTTTTAGAGACAGCATTACTTAAGAGTCTATACCACTATGAGGAGGCCTAGATTGGGTTCTTCCTTGCTTAATGACCATACTCCACCAGCCTTCCTACTGTTAAAATTTATAGTATATAATTCAGTAAACTGTAATAATATAACAAGCATATTATCTCCCTTAATTTCCTCCTTTGCCACAAAAACATCCCATCCTCCTACTTTTTAAGTTCTAAAGTTTTCCATTATCTATGCAAACCAGATCAAAAGGGATCTACTGAGACCAGGGGAAGAAAAGGACCTCTTTAGACCTTAAAGCATTGGTCATTGACCCTTTCTCATAAATTCTGTAAGCAATAGAATTAAATATAAAGTTCCTGCTATGTCCAAGACACTTTCCTAAACATTCAGAATAACAGTTTTGATAGAGGCCCTCTTCTAAAGAGCCATTACAATCTAATGAGGAAGAGAAGGAAAAGTACCCAAAAAACTGTCAAAAGGGATGGTGAAATAAGTACAAAGAAGAGTCCCCTGGCTATGTGAAGTATGAAAAGGGAGGACCCATTTTTGCTTGAAGAAAAGACTTCATGAGTATGTTTTGCATGGTTGCACATATTTAACTTATATCAATTTGTTTGCCCTTTTAGTTAAGGTGAGGAAGGAGGAACAGAGATTTTGAAACTCAAAATTTTTTAAAGTGTCAAAACTTGCTTTTACATGTAATTGGGAGAAAATAAAATATTAATTAAACATCTTTTTTAAGAAGGAAAAGACTTCTTGAAAAAAGGGACATCTGAATTGGGAATTAAAGTAAAGAAGCGACTTCAGCAGATAAAGATGACAAAAAAGTCAATTCCTGATATGAGCCAAGGTGTGAGCAAAGCAGTGGTGATGAGTGAGAGCAGCAGGAGCAGCTGAAATGAATAATACATGGCTTGAGTAGAGAGTATGTGATACAGTAGGAAACTGTTAGTGAAGAGCCTTGAATTCCAGGATCTGCAATTGATATTTTATTTGGAAGGCAATGGGGAGCCACCAAGGGTTTTTAGATAGAATAGTGGCAGATGGTAATTGCATATAGGAAGATTACTCATGTGCCAATTTGAGGATAGATTAGAAAGACTGAAAGCAGAGGAATAAAATCAGGTCATTGCAGTGGGCTGAAGAAAATCTAAACAAATGCAAAAAATATTGCAAAGACATGAATTATAGAACTTGGCATTTGTCAGATTTGGAATAAGAAAGAGTTAAAGGGGCAGCTAGATGGTGCAGTGGATAGAGCACTGGTCCTGGAGTCAGGAGGACCAGGAGGATCCAGCCTCAGATACTTAACACTTCTAACTATGTGACCTGAGCAAATAATTTAACTCCAATTGCCTCTCCCCACCCCCAACCAAAAAAAAAAAACCCAAAACAAAAGATAATTCACTGGTCATAACAAACACTCTTTTTTTAATCATCCAAAAGTCAACTCTACACATGGATATTACCAGATGGTTAACATTAGAGTCAAGTTGTTTATTTTGAAACCAAAGGTAGAGTCAGTTAAAACAAGAACTCAAGCTGACTGTACTCAAAACATGAGCTACGTATTACAGCATTCAGAATTAAATTGAAGAAACTAGGAAAAACTGTCAGACCATATAAGTATGATGTATATCACATCTCTTCTAAATATGACGTAAAAGTGGTGAGTAGATTTAAAGGATTAGATCTAGTAGAGAGAGTATCTAAAGGACTATAAATAGAGGTTTGCAATATTATGCAGGAGACAGCAACAAAAACATCCCAAAGAAAAGGAAGGGCAAAAAACAAAATGGCTATCTACCAATAATTGAAGAAAGAAGGAAAACAAAGGGGAAAGTAGAAAGGGAAAAGATGTATCTAACAGAAGGCAGAATTCCAGAGGTTAGCAAGGAAAGGTTATGCATGCAAAGAAATAGAAAAAAACAATAGACTGGGAAAGTCAAGAATCTCTTCAAGAAAATTAGAGAAATCAAGGGATTGTTTTGTGCAAAATTGGCATTATGAAAGACAGAAATGGTAGGGATTTAACAGAAGTAGAAGAGCTTAATAAGAAGTGGCAAAAATATACAAAAGAAGATACAAGAGATATCTTAATATTACTGATAACCATGATGATTTGGTAATTGGTAACCATGATGGTTACCGATCTAAAGACAGAAATCTTGGAGAATAAAGTCAAGTGGACCTTAGGAAGCATTGCCACCAATTAGACTAGTAGAGATAACAGAATTTCAGCTGAACTATTTAAAATCCTAAAAGGAAATTATGTTAAAAGTGCTGCACTCATTATAGCAGCAAGTTGGAAAAACTCTGGTGACCACTGGATTGGGGAAAAAACAAATTAGTTTACATCCCGATCCTTAAGGCCAAAGAATGATTAAATTTACAAACAATTGTGCTCATGAAATGAGCACATGGTATATTTCATATACCAGCAAGATCATAGTTAAGATTCTGCAAATTAGGATTCAGGAATTGTAAACCAAGAATAACCAAATGAGCAAGCTGGTTTTCAGAGGTGAAGAAACTAGAGACCAAATTGCCAACATTTGCTGAAATACAAAGAAAGCAAGGAAGTGCCAGGAGAACATGTACTTCCGCTTTATTGACTGCACTAAAGCTTTTGGCTGTGTGGCTCAAATCAAAATATGGCAAGTCCTCAAAGAGATGAAAGTACCAGATAGCTTACTTGTCTCCTGAGGAACCTGTATTTGAACCAAGAATCAAACATGGAACAATTGATTGATTTAAGATTGGAAAAAGACTATGACAACTCTGTATGGTTTCACCTTAATTTATATGCAGAGGGCATCATGCAAGATGCTAGACTAGAATTAAGGTTGCTGGGAAAAATGAGTTATGCAGATGATGCTACTCTGATGACAAAAACGGAAGAAGAATTAAGAAGCCTCTTGATGAGTAAAAGAGGAAAGTAAAAATAACGTCAAAAAGCACTATGATCTTGGCAATTGGCCCCACCATTTCCTGGCAAATAGAGTTAGAAATGGAAGCAGTGTCAGATTTTATAGTCTTGGTCTCAAAAATCACTGCAAACAGAGACTACAGCTATGAAACTGAAAGACAATAGCTCCTTGTAAGGAAAACTATGGTAATACTAAAAACCAGAGACATCATCCTGCCAACAGAGTTCTGTATAGTCAAAGCTATGATTTTTCCAGTGGCTGTGAGAGCTGGAATATAAGGAAAGCTGAGTACCACAGGCTCATCACATTTGAATTGCAATGCCAGGGAAAACTTTTAAGAATAGCAAGGAAATGTATCAAATTAATTTTTAAAAAAGGAATTAATTCAGACTATTTACTGGAAGGTCAATACTGAAGGTCAAATACTTTTGTAATGAGAAGACAAGATTCACTAGAAAAGCCCCTGAAGTTGGGAAAGATTGGAGGTAAAAGGAAAAGGTTATGTCAGAGAATGAGATGGATAGTGTAATGGAAGCAATGAACATGAGCTTGGATAGGCTTTGGGAGGTAGTAAAGGGCAGAAAGGTCCATGGGGTCATAAAGAGTCAGACATGACTGAATGACTCAACAACAATAACAATGAAAGAACACCCAGTTCAGACTGGGGATTGTACCCCTGATTGCTAAAAAGGCATATCAGGACTCTTGTTACTTCATTAAGGAAGGCAAGGCAGTTGAACTTTGGCAATGATTCCAGCCAGCAATCCAAGAAAAGTGCTTGCTTTTTTTCTATAGTGATTTAGCCAGCACATAAAATCTTGGAGAAACAAGGCTCATCTGCTAATGTTTGACAACTGTCCGAAAGAAATGCTAATGAAAAGTTAATTGGTCTTGGAAGAAAGAGCCAAATTTGGAATCATTCTGTTGAAACTGTGCAGGTACAGGGGTCCAGTATCCTTGGTTGGCCATCCCTATGGGTCTGAATTTGGTTTCATTATGTTGCTTCATTAGCAAGCTCACTTAGAAGTGCTTTCAAATTGCCCAAAGTCTTTGTCATATAGAAAACACTAAGGGGCCTTGTTAATGGTGAATCTGTGCCATAAATTCAGTAAAATAAATTTTATCCTTGACAATGATTTCTAAGGCTTTTTTAAATGCCTTGGTCTTCTCACATCTATTTATTATTATTATCTTTTTTTTGTGAGGCAATTGGGATTAAGTGACTTGCCCAGAGTCACACATCTTGGAAGTGTTAAATGTCTGAAGCTAGATTTGAACTCAAGTTCTCCTGACTCCGGGGCTGGTGCTCTATCTACTATGCCATCTAGCTGCCCCCAATTTCTAAGTTTTTACCTCCTTCTTTGGTGTAAAAGAAGCCAGATTGGCTCCAGGGTCGCTATCTGTTTTGAGAAGTATATAACAACTTAGTCACAAGAGAAAGATGACATATTCTTGTTGAAATCAGGGCTTTTGGATTCTAGATTCTTGCTTTGATACTTTTCTATAACAACAGACCTAAGGGCCAGAACTTTGATTTAAATTATTGGCTTGGAAAATGAGAAGGAAAGGTACTTTGATACTTCTGATTTTGCTCTCAAAGGCAACTAGATATTAGAAGAAGAGGAGTAAAGTACAAAAGGAATGAAAGATAAAGGAAGTTTAATTGTTGGCTATTGTCACAGAAAGGAAACCAAGGCAATTGAGATGTGGGGTCAGCAAGTAGGATCTCTGGGTACTAGTACTTAAAGCATAATAAGTACATAATAGATTTTATTAGTAGTAATCTTTAGGACTTTAGGACTCCTCCAGCCTCTCTCCTACTATGAAAGTGTCTACAGGCAGAAGGTAAAAACAAACAGACTTACTTTTCCTGGCAAGTTGTTAAGAGTTTGACCCATTCTACTGTTGCTCATGCAGTTGGCTATCCATGAAGAGAGCAAGAGAAAGAAGCAAGTCAAATCTCTGTGCATGAGACCAGAATGACTTTAATGGCCTATTGATTCTGGGTGGATCAATACCAAGGATATGACTCTATTATCCTTTGTGTTTTGTGTCGTTGGGAAAAGACTCTAAAATGGGATTAGATTAGATAATGTCTAATATCATTTCTATCTCTAATGCTATGATACGATGACCATTAATAAGTTTTTCATCTGAATATCTTCTTCCCAAATAGAGGGTTTTCTTAAAACAAAGGGGTAATCCTTAAAATTCTTTTGAAGGAAAAAATTCTTTTGAAGAGAAAAAAAAAAAGTTCTTTATTTGCTTATACTACACTATAAGACTCCCAAGATCATTTTGGGCACAAGTAAATGCTGAAGTTTTGGGGTCATGATGACTCTGTGTTATAAGATCAATCCAAACCTTGCTCTTACAAACATTTTCTTTCTCTCTTGGCCGTTCTTATGTCAGAGGCAGTCAGGTTATAGAACCCTGATGTCAGAGATTGGGAATAAGATTCTTAAACCGAATAAGAAAGCTCCAATTCTCTAGCCACTTATGTACTTATTATTCTGAGGCCTTGGGCCTTAATGTCCAGAGCACCAACCACATGGGCTCAGAATAGATGGAATGTCTGTCATCCGTCATCTGACTGGTAATATATTAGGGCTGATTACTAATGTGATTCTTGCTACAAGTACCTTGAAGTCAGAGGGTTTAAAGTATGGCCTAGTCCAGGTAGGCTTTGCTGGGTTTGTGTCCATATTAGAGTAAATGGAAGCACAAACAAAATTCTCGAAGAATCAACAGGAGTTTCCTTGTGGTAAATAAAATCATTTAGGTATTACTTTTGATGACAAGGGATAAGTGGACTAATCACATATAGAGGACCTTTCTGACTATAATTCATATATAAAATTTCCAAATAGTATCACTTTTTAAATTTGGAGTTCCTGGGCAGTTTTTAAAAATTGAAAATTAGGAAGAGATCCCATAATCTTTGTATTCTTATGAGATACATTAAATCTATTATGACTTAGTTTACAGGATCATTGCAAAGAAAGTGTTTAAATCATAAAGGGTTATAGAATTACTACAATAATATAAATGAAAAAATAATAAAAATAAAATCAAATATCATGAAATTTAATGGCCCAACTTGATCCTGAGGAAGAGATGAGAAAACATACCTTCCTCTTTCATTGGAGTGATAACAAGCTATGGGACATTGTATGTTATATATGCTGTTTGACATGATCACTGTTATTTAAATTTGCTTAATTGTTTTTTTCTTTACTAAAAGGGAAAAACTTCCTTGAAATTATGGGGAAGAGTGCATACACACACAGAGAGTTTGTTTATTTATTTGTTGTTGTTCAGTCATTTTTTCCTGTCATGCCTGGCCCTCTGTGATCCTATTGAAAGTTTTCTTGGAAAATAGTGATTTGTCATTTCCTTTTTCAGCTCATTTTACAGATGAGGAAACTGAGGAGAACAGGTTGAAGTGACTTACCCAGAGCCTAGCATTCCATCTATTGTACTACCTAGCTCTATGTATGTATACATGCACACATATGTGAATGAATATATGAATGTATACATGTGTGTGTTCATGTATATATAGTATATTTTTAAAAAAATAAACTAAAAATAATTTTAAGGGAATCATGACAGCAGTGTTGTGAAATGAAATGATTGATTTTCCAAATCATGCCCTCAGTTCTACCACCCTAATTAACACCATTTAAAGTGTTAGAAATCCATTTAGAATTATCCTCCCTAGGGCCAGGGATATTTAGCTTCCCCTATGACAGGAGTAGGTGCTAGAGGTTTTCCTCCCATTCAGAGTGCATTGTTGTGTCCAGGAGAGCAGGATAAGGTTTAATTTGTATAAATATTTCCCTTGGTATAATGGAGGGAATATTGGATTTGGGGCCAAAGGATATAGGTTTGAACCTCAGTTCATACCTATGTGATCTTGGAGAAGACAATTTCCTTAACTCTAAAATGAGATTAGATTAGATGGCATCTAATACACTTCCATCTCTAATGCTATGATATGATGCCCATTCATCTGAATATCTTCTTCCAGAATGGAGGGTTTTCTTAAAACAAAGGAAGAATCCTTAAAATTCTTTTGAAGGGAAAAAATTCTTTTGAAGAGAAAAAAAAGAAAAAACTTCTTTTGAAGACAAAGGAAAAGCAAAAACTAACACAAAAGCATCGATACATGTCCTTTTCTGTACCAATGAAGGGTACTCCCTTGATGAAATCATATTTTCATGAAAAAATTGAATGCAAACCTTATTTTGTATTTCTGTTGCAGAGACTTAAAACTTGACAATGTGATGTTGGATTCTGAAGGCCACATCAAGATCGCTGACTTTGGCATGTGCAAGGAGAACATCTGGGATGGGGTGACCACCAAGACATTCTGTGGCACTCCAGACTACATTGCTCCTGAGGTAAGCAACCCCCCCCACTTACTGAATCATCATCTCTTCCACATTTGCTGAGGGCTATGGCTGAGGTGTGAAGGAACACATACCAAGCAGTCCCTAGTCTCTTTGTGGAGGAAATCCCTTACCTTCAGTGGAGTTTGTATATTGGGCATATCAACCGTGTGTTAGTAAAATCTCTGAATTTTCCCTAATATGGGAAAAGAATACCTGTCATACTTTGAGGTAAGAGAGAAACGGCAGTCATTGTAGAAAAAGGGGAGAAGGCTTATTTGTAAAACCTTCCCAAAGGCTCTGGAACATCTGGAAAGAGTGAATCATGGTGGTAGGCTCAGTTACATGGTAGTTTGAGCACTGGACTTGCAATAAGAAAAATTCTGATTTCAAATAATGTCTTACATAATAGCTCCTTGATCCTTGACAAATCAGTTAACATCTTTCAGCGTTCATTTCCTTCTCTGTAAAAATGGGTATATAATAGAATAAGAAAATAAAATATTAATAATATTTCTATTTCTCAGGATTCTTCAATATGTAAATCACTTTACAAGCCTTCAAATACAATATATTCAATTACTATTATCACTATCACATTAAAAATATTAATTTTTAGGAGTTTAGTTGAGACAGTAAATAGACAGAGATGTTAATCTTCAGGCAAGATGATAACTTGCCACCATGTGGAGTCAAGGGCTCCTTCTGGTAAGAGGGGACCTTGACTAAGCAAGTCAAGTGGTCATGCCTTGGTTACTTCATGGCCACACAGAGAGGCTATCTTTTTTTTTATTAAAACTTTTTATTTGCAAAACATATGTATGGGTAATTCTTCAACCTTGACCCTTACAAAGCTTTCTGAGAGAGGCTATCTTA
This sequence comes from Myrmecobius fasciatus, assembly GCA_023553655.1. Lineage (NCBI taxonomy): Eukaryota > Metazoa > Chordata > Mammalia > Dasyuromorphia > Myrmecobiidae > Myrmecobius > Myrmecobius fasciatus. The sequence goes on along the minus strand of JAJPUD010000571.1, from coordinate 176,591 downwards.
AGGTAAAATAAAACTGTGATTATCTGTAAGTTTGTTTTGTACTTGTTCCTGTGTTAACTTAATTGCTGGTCTTTTGAAACCCACTTCTATTCCTATAATTGTGACAGAAGGATATCAACTGGACATTGCAAGCTCTGATAGTCACAGTAGAGAAAGTATTTGGAGCTGCCTACTAGTACAAACTTAAAAGAAGCTTGTATTTATATGTTTTATCATATAAAGAGTAATTTGCATACATAATCTACTTGATCTTCATAATAACCCTGTGAAGTGGGTAAATGATGTATTTTTAACTGTTTTCCATACTGTGAAACATAATAATATAATTGTTTTACAAGTGAGGAAACCGAAATCCACATGGGTAAAAAGACTTGCTCAAAGAAACTCAGCCTATTAAAGACCATAAGCAAGTCTCAGATCCAAGTCTTTTAATTCCAAATTCATTGGTCTTTCCATAATTACCATGGTTTCTTCTTAATTCTACAGGCTTGCAATATGAAACAACCTTCCCTTTAGGCTCTAAGAACAGATAGCCACATAAATTAACTTAGCAGAGATACATGAGCCCATGCCCAACATACATCAAAGTTTGGGAAAGTAGGGATTTAAGCAAAACTTGAAATTGTGATCCAAGCATCAATAAGGTCCTTTTTCAAGCTGCTGCTGTCCATAGCCATCTGATGCTTCATAATTATGAAATTTGAATGTGTGGGATGAGCTAGTGAAACTTGACTGGGTGGCAATATGGTTTGTGGGCTGATAGGTATGTTGGACCTGCATCTGAGTCTGCCACAAGAAGTCTGACATTTTCTTCTTGTGACTAAGATTTAAATGAATCAAAATGGCTGTAGCACATTTTCCCTAGGATGTAGTAAACTGCAGGCAAGTTTTCCCAGTAACTCACCCAGTGGTAATTTGGTCCATTGACTGTTTTCTTTAGGGAAAACAAGAATCATTGATACTTAGGAAAGGACTAGAATGTAAATATTTTTTTCTTTGTGTATGTATATTGGGAAAACAGAAGGAGAATAAGAAGGTAAGGAAAGAGAAGTGGCTTTCATAGACCCTAGGGAAGAACATTGGTTAAAGTTTGAAAAATGGGCGTGGAATATCCTAGATTATAATTGAGGAAAGAATCCCTGCTTTCCAAGTTACCATTCTTTTGATTTCTAGGGATCATACTTAATCTAAACAACCTAGTGTCAAATATAGTGTATCTCATCTATAAATTCATGGACTCTGACTCTTAGAATCAGACAAACTTAGAATATTGAAATCCTAGAATCTTCATTCTGGAAGGGACCCTAGAAGTCACTTAATCCAACTAACTCACTGAATCCCATTTTTTTACCTTGATGGCGATCAATTAAGTCCCATGAAAATTTAACATTCCAATGCACATGAAAACACACACTATGAGTAGCCTCTTTTTTCATAGATATAACAATGCTTACTCAAGTTTCTTCATTTTTTTGGTGTTGATATTTCTCATAAACATGGAGTCATTGCATTATAAAATGTAATCATTTCAGCTCCTTAAATTTCACCTCTCCTGGTGAAACTGAAGCACCTGAAGATGAAAAGATCCGTAGGATACAAATTGCCTTTTTGGAGGTGTTGAATTAGTCATCACAATTCTAAACCTAGTTGTGATTTATGGTATCTGGGAACGTATTTGACATCCTATTAGTTCAGATGATGTATTTCATTCACTCTGGCCACTGTCTAGATTAAGATTGATAGGCCGTTGGCATTTGGCCATGAAGCTATGAAAGATTAATGCTCCTCTGAAATAGCCCAAACTCTTGGGTCTGCAGGTCATGGTAGGACTGTACTAGTTATAGATAAAAAAGGTAGCTTCATAGCAGGAGGGAGAGAACTCATTTTTTCTTAAAATGCAAAGTTGTCAAGCAGGGTCATGGACTAGGCCAATCATTGTTTATTTGTACACTCAGAAAAGGTCTAGAGCTTCTGGAACTTGCCCCAGAAATAGAGGAAGTAGACAATCAGGTTTGTAGTAGATGCCACAAAGTCCCTCTATACTCTGATTAATTTCCTAAGTGTAATGAAAAAAGAATAATCAGAAAACTGAGGTTCTTCTTACTGCTCTATCACTAATTATGTGACCTTGAACTATGGTTTCCTTATCTACATGATGAGGGGGTTGGCCTAGATCAAGGATTCTTAATCTTGAAGATGGCGAACTGCAGACAGCATTCTCTGTGAGCTCCTGAGACCTTCCCTCAGACCCAGACAAATTGAGCCTCTGAACTGGTTCTGAAGTGAGGGCTCCACCAAACACTTGGAGTACAACGCACTTCTATCAAATATCTACTTTGAAAGAACTTCTGAGGTCAGTTTTAGATGGGCAGGGGATCGAGCAACTCCCAGCACTCAGATGCCAACGCTCAGACTCCAGTGAGTAGCCAGGGTGCAAGTCCGGGGCTGGGAAGGACCAGAAGATTTTAGGCTGCCAGGAAGTCCCTGGGAGAGGCTTGGGCCACTTTGCCCTGCTTGCGGGCAGGTGTTTTGGCAGATCTTACTTTGGTAAAGGGTGGATTCAGAGCAGCTGAAAGCGTGATCCTAGTGCAGATCTACCCCAACCAGCCTCACACCTGGAAGTCAACTCAGCAGACTGCCCCAGGGCAAGTTGAAACTGCTGCAGATTTCCCTGCTGGTGACTGATACCTCAGCTCAAAACCATGAGCAAGAAGCAGAAGAAAGCTCTCACCATAGACAGCTTTTACAGAGAGAAAGAAGGGCAGACCCCAGATCCTGAGATTCTGAAAACAATCCCAGATGAAGCCACAAAGGCGGACATGAGCTGGTCCCGTTTTCAGAAGGCTTTCCTGGAAGACTGCATAAAGAATCTCAAAAGAGAGTTAGAAAAAAGAATGGGGAAATAAATTGAGAGCAGTGCAAGAAGGAAACATCGTTCTGCAACAGAAATGTGAAAAAATGGAAAATAAGACCGGTCAATTGGAAAAAGTCACCAACTCACTGGAAAATAAAAATAGTGAATTGGAAAAAGCCAACAATTCACTGAAAAACAAAATTAATTAATTGGAAAAAGTCACCAACTCACTGGAAAATAAAAATAGTGAATTGGACAAAGATAACAATTCACTGAAAAACAAAATTAGTGAATTGGAAAAAGATAACGATTTACTGAAAAATAAAATTGGCAAAATGGAAAAAGAATGCAATGAACCAAAAAATTCAATTGGCCAGTTACAAAATGAGCTAAAAAAGATAACTGAAGGAAAAATACCTTAAAAATTAAAATTGAACAAATTGAAATGAATGACTCAATAAGACTTCAAGAATCAGTCAAACAAAAACAAAAAAAAGAAAAAAATAGAAGAAAATATGAAATATCTCCTAGGAAAAACAACTGACTTGGAAAACAGATCCAGGAGAGACAATCATAGGATTATTGGACTCCCTGAAAGCCATGATGAAAAAAAGAACCTTGATGCTATCTTCCAGAAAATCATGAAAGAGAATTGCCCTGATGTTTTAGAATCAGAAGGCAAAGTTGGCATTGAAAGAATTCACCAATCACCTCCTGAAAGAGACCCCAAAATTAAAACCCCAAGGAATATCATGGCCAAATTTCAGGACTACCCACCTGAAAAAGATATTGCACCACCAAGGTGCACCAAGGAAAAGATATTGCAAGCAGCTAGAAAAAAAACAGTTCAAATACCGAGGAACTGTTATTAGATTCACACAGGATCTGTCATCTTCCACACTGAAGGATCGAAGGGCCTGGAATCAGATATTCTGAAAGGCCAAAGAACTTGGATTACAGCCGAGAATAAGCTATCCAGCTAGAATGAGCATTATCTTCCAGGGAAGAAGATGGTCATTCAATGATACAGGAGAATTTCACCTATTTCTAATGAAAAGACCAGACCTGAACAAAAAAATTTGACCTCCAAACACAGAACTCTAGAGAAGCATAAAAAGGTAAAAAAGGAAAGAACTCTTGAGAACTATATCTCTACTATGGGTATCCTTAAAGAATGGGGGTATAATTTGATTTTACTTTAATAATAATGTAAAAGAAATTAAAGGTGAAAGGGATATCATACTGTAAAAAAGGGGGGAGGAGGTAAAATAAAGTGAAAAAAAGGAGGTAAAATAAGGCAAAGTCTCATGAAGAGACATAGAAAATCTAAAATAATTGAGGGAAAGAAGGGAGGGTGATGAGTATTGTGTAAATCTTACTCTCATTAGATTGAGCTCTAAAAGAGTAGATCAGACACATTTGGTTTCAGGGAAAAACATGTCCCTCTTTATAAGGAAGTAGGAGGGAAAGGAGGAAAAGAAAGGGATAAACTAATGGAAGGATTAGGGGAAATGTGTAAAAAAGAGGGAAGGTTCTAAAGGGGGGAGGACTGTTAGAAGGAAGTGGTCATCAAAAACAAAATACTGGGGAGGGGGGAAGGGAGTAAGGGGAAAGGGAAGAGAAAAATATAACTTTGGGTAAATAAGATGGCAGGAAATATAGATATAATTATTTTAACTGTGAATGTGAATGGGATGAACTCTCCCATAAAACGGAAGCACATAGCGGACTGGATTAAAAGCCAGAATCCTACAATATGTTGTTTACAAGAAACACATCTAAAACATAGAGATACATACAGAGTGAAGGTAAAGGGCTGGAGCAGAATCTTTTATGCTTCAAGTGAACAAAAAAAAAAAAAAAAAAAGCAGGGGTAGCAATCCTTATCTCAGATCAAGTAAAAGCAAAAATAGATCTAATTAAAAGAGATAAAGAAGGAAACTATATTTTATTAAAGAGTACCATAGACAATGAAGCAGTATCAATACTAAACATATATGCACCAAGTGGTATAGCATCCACATTCTTAGAGGAGAAACTAACAGAGATGCAAGGAGAAATAGACAGTACAACTATACTAGTGGGGGATCTCAACCTTGCTCTCTCAGAATTAGATAAATCAAACCACAAAATAAATAAGAAAGAAGTTAGGGAGGTAAACAAAATGTTAGAAAAGTTAGGTATGATAGATCTCTGGAGGAAATTGAATGGTGATGGAAGGGAGTATACTTTTTTCTCAGGGGTTCATGGAACTTATATGAAAATTGATCATGTGTTAGGGCATAAAAACCCTAGAGACTCAACTAAAAATACTAGAAACAATTCACAGCTTTAGCAAAGTGGCAGGATTCAAAATTAATCCACATAAATCATCAGCATTTTTATAAATTACCAACAAAGTTCAGCAGCAAGAGATACAAAAAGAAATTCCATTCCAAATTGCAGATGATAGGATAAAATATTTGGGAATCTATCTGCCAAGGAAAAGTCAGAAACTATATGAACTAAACTACAAAACACTTTCCACACAAATAAAATCAGACCTAGTCAATTGGAAAAATATTAAGTGCTCATGGGTAGGCAGAGCGAACATAATAAAAATGACAATACTACCCAAACTAATCCACTTATTTAGTGCCATACCAATCAAACTCCCAAGAAATTATTTTACAGATCTAGAAAAAATATTAGCAAAGTTCATTTGGAAGAACAAAAGGTCAAGGATTTCAAGGGGATTAATGAAAAAAAGGCAGATGAAGGTGGCCTTGCTGTACCAGATCTAAAACTATATTATAAAGCAGCGGTCATCAAAACTGTTTGGTACTGGCTGAAAAATAGAACGGTCAATCAGTGGCATAGGATAGGATATCAGGACAATCTAGGTAATAACATTAGCAATTTAGTGTTTGATAAACCCAAAGACCCCAGCTTTTGGGATAAGTACTCACTATTCGGCAAAAACTGCTGGGAAAATTGGAAACTAGTGTGGAAGAAATTAAGGCTGGACCCACACCTAACATCGCATACTAAGATAAGATCTAAATGGGTTCATGATCTAGATATAAAGAGTGATATTGTAATCAAATTAGAGGAACATAGGATAGTTTACCTCTCAGACCTGTGGAGATGGAATAAATTTATGTCCAAAGAAGATCTGGAACTCTTAATTGAACACCAGATAGATAATTTTGATTATATTAAGTTAAAAAGTTTCTGTACAAACAAAACTAATGCAGACAAGACTAGGAGGGAAGCATCAAATTGGGAAATCATACATTTAAGGGTTCTGATAAAGGTCTCATTTCTAAGATATATAGAGAATTGTCTCATATTTATAAGAATTCAAGCCATTCTCCAATTGATAAATGGTTAAAGGATATGAACAGACAATTTTCAGATGAGGAAATTAAAACTATTTATAGTCATATGAAAAGTTGCTCCAAATCACTGATAGTTGATTTCCATTATATATTTAATGTGCACCTGTTTTGAAATAATTGATTTTCTTTTTATTTTTATCTATTTTGTTTTATGTTATTTATTTTGGGGCAGCTAAATAACACAGTGGTTAGACCTCTGATACTGGAGTTCATTTTCTCGAGTTCAAACACAGCCTCACACATTTATTAACTGTGTGATCCTGGGCAGGTCACTTAGCCCTTTTTACCTCAGTTTCCCCAATTGCAAAATGAGCTGGAGAAGGAAATGATAAACCACTCCAGAAAGATGATTGCTAAGAAGACCCCAAATGGGATCACAAAGAGTTAGACACAACTGAAAAATTACCAACTACAACAATAAATATTTTTCTCATGCAGATTAAATAGACCCCATGAAATCTACCTAGAAATCCCTAGTATTCCATGGACTACTGTTTAAGAATCCCTTCCATACTTGGAACAGGTTGTCCCATTTGTTTCCCACAACAATAATGTAAAAGTGGACCATTAAGTTGTTGTGAGAAAAATTGAAGCTCAGAGGATTTGATCAATCTTCTTCCAATGTTCATCCAGCTATTGTGATCTCTGTAGTTCCTCTTAGTTCTAACATTTTTTTTCTATAAATTTCTTTCCAGTTCAAATATAGCATCTCCCAAGTTCCAAGGTCTCTTTTCACTCTGATGTTCTGTGCTTTACAGCTCTAACATTCCCTGTTCTAAGATTCCTTCCAGTTCTAAAAATCTATGACTATGAACTTTAAAAAGCTGAATTTTTCCCAGATACATTATCCTATCTTTTAGTTATGAGTTTTTCAGCTCCCCATGGAGTCTCCTTTCCCCATCTCAAGTTATAGCCCACTAAAAACAAAACAAAACAAACAAACCCTTAGAATGGTATCCAGAGAGATTACCAGGGTTCATGCTAGCAAAGCTTTTATTTTAATTCTTTGAAGAGCTAGTACAGCTTTAGAGTGGATGGTTGATGGGAGCTATAAGCTCAGTAGGCAAAGCATCTCCATTATACACTAGCTAGCATACCTTGTATTCAAGGTCTAACTTTAACCCTCTTTCTGCCTAAACTTTTCAATTCATTTTTGGAAACTATTTTCCTCCCAATTATCCAACTCCAACTTTTTAAATGAAAGTCAAAGGAAAAATAGCCATCATTATCCAAAATATCAAAATTATATACAGTATGTGAGTAATGCACCTATTTTCTAAATTGAAATGACAACTCTGAGGTACTACTACACACCTGTCAGATTGGCTAAAATGACAGGAAAAGATAATGATGAATGTTGGAGGGGATGTGGGAAAATTGGGACACTAATACATTGTTGGTGGAACTGTGAACAGATCCAACCATTCTGGAGAGTAATTTGGAGCTATGCTCAAAAAGTTGTCAAACTGTGCATACCCTTTGACCCAGCAGTGTTTCTACTGGGCCTATATCCCAAAGAGATCTTAGAGGAGGGAAAGGGACCCACATGTGCAAGAATATTTGTGGCAGCCCTTTTTGTAGTGGCTAGAAACTGGAAACTGAAGAGATGCCCATCAATTGGAGAGTGGCTGAATAAATTATGGTATATGAATGTTATGGAATATTATTGCTCTGTAAGAAACGACCAGCAGGACGATTTCAGAGAGGCCTGGAGAGACTTGCATGAGCTGATGCTGAGTGAAACGAGCAGAACCAGGAGATCATCATACACAGCAACAACAGTATTAAATGATGATCAATTCTGATGGACATGGCTCTCTGCAACAAAGAATTGTCTCAAACCAGTTCCAATTGTTCACTGAAGAAAACCATATACACCCAGAGAGAGGGAAATGAAATATGGACCACAACGTAACATTTTCATGATCTCTATTGACATTTGCTTGCATTGTGTTACCTTTCTCTGATTCTTTTTTTCTTCTTGTAGATAGGATTTTTCTTGCATAACTTCTCAAGCATTTCAACATTATTAACATGTAGTGGACTTCCTGCCATCTAGGGAAGGGGAGGGGACTGGGGGTAAAATTTGTAATGGAAAGCTTTGTAAAGATCAATGCTGGGGAACTACCCATACATATGTTATACAAATAAAAAGCTTTAATAAATAAAAAAAAAGAAATATACTAATATCTTACCATATCCCTTAAATTCAAAGAGTTTCCTCCTAAACACTTATTTTATTAGAAAATCAAACACAGAGGGATTAGGATGGCTAAATTTTGGCAAAATTGTAGGCAGGAACTTTGCATTCAATGCCCAAGCTTGACCTCATGGGATCCAAAAATCAAAAGCAGAAGAACAACCAATTTGGACTGATTACTATTTATCAGATATGATCCCTGATTTCTTGATTTTGTGTCTGTGCCCATATGTAAGAAATGCCCTGCTACCCCCCATCTCAGACCTCTTGCTGACATATTGTCCAAGTCTCAGATCAGAGTCTTTTTCTTAAAACCATTTTTAATCCTTCCATCTGCCTCATTTGATCTCCTATTCTGCTTTGGTAGGGTAGCTAAGTGATGAATTAAGTAGTTAGTCAGGAGGACCTGAATTCAAACACATCTCTAAACACTTGCTAGCTGTGTGACCTTGGACAAATCACTTAACCCTGTTTGCCTCAGTTTCCTCATCTGCACAAAATGGACTGGAAAAGTAATGGCAAACCACTTCAATATTTTTGCTAAGAAAACCCCAAATGGGTTCATGAAGAATTGGACATGACAGAAATAACTCAATAACCACAATCTGCTCTTACATTCTTTTATGTCTTTTACTTATATAACATATACATCTCCCCACCAGATCATAAGCAACTTGAGGGCAAAGAACATGTCTTACTTATCCTTACTCTTCCCTGGAATCAAACCTTTGCATAAATTAAGTGCTTACAAATAAGATAATATAAAATGCTGGCTAAATATGAAACATTTTATAAAACACTATTATTGCTATTTTCATCATCATAGCTTACATTTATATCATGCTTTTAAGATGTGCAAAGCACTTTACAAATATCTAATTTGATCCTTGCAACAACTCTGGGAGATGGATGCTATTATTAATATCTATTATGTTGATGTTGAGTCATGTCTGACTCTTGGTGACCCTATTTGGAGTTTTCTTGACAAAAATACTGGAGTGGTTTGATATTTTCTTCTCTAGCTCATTTTACAGTTGAAAGAACTGAGGCAAATTGGGTTAAGTGACTTGCCCTGGGTTGCACAGCTGGTAGGTATCTAAGGCCATTTTTGAACTCATGGAGATGAATCTTTCTGACTCCAAGACAATCACTCTATCCACTGTGCCGTTGAGTTGCCCTCCAAAGTACTAAATAAAACATTAATTTATTATTTTTAATATGGTATTGCCAGTATGAAAATTTTCTAGGAAAGGCATGGCCAAGTAGACTGTAATACTGAAGTACTATATGTAAGGGAAAATATAACACATAAGAAAGTAAACAATTTACCAAAAAAAAAAGTACAATGAAATCTTTGTGGATGAAAATTCATCCTCATAAAAAAAAATGTTAACAGTACAAACATACTATATACAAGTTTCCCAGGATAATAGAAGGGTTTTTTAAAACCTAATTTATAGATGGATAGTTTATAGGATCATAGGATTATAAATTTTGAGCTTTAAGGGGCCTCAGAGGTCATTGATAGTTAAGATGACAGAATAAAGATTCAAATTTATCTTAACATCCTGGAATGCTTGTGGGGAAATGAGCTGTAACAAGAATAACATTCTCTTTCAAAGATATAAAATTCTGTATTTATGATTTTAAAAATAAATTATGTATGTGAAAACCAAGGGAGCTTTATCCTCTGATAAATAGTTGAAGGAAATAGGCATTTTTTAAGTTTAGAGAACTGAAGACTTGGGTGGGACATTACTGTTGTTATTCAGTCATGTATGAATCTTTGTGACCCCATTTGGGGTTTTCTTGGCAAAAATATTGCAGTGATTTGTCATTTCCTTCTCCAGCTTTTTGAGGTAGAAAACACCCTAATAATATTAGGATCTTCAGGTCAGTATCTCAGGTATGGCAAAAGAATTCGCAAACTCAGTTTGTCTCCAAGTTAAGGGGCAAATTCATTATGCTGTTACCAGCAAGCTAAGTTCCAGGAGAATTTAGCAAAGAACCAGAAACAAGAAGATTAATTTATAAGAAAAAGAAAGATCAGGTGATTCAAGTCACTGATATGCTAATTTTATGGCTTGGAAGTAGAATTGAGGAGTATTGAATTTTATGGCTTAGAAATGGAATTGTACACCCTTATTAAATTCTATGGCTTGGAGGTGGAGTTGCACCCCATTATTGAATTTATGGCTTAGAGGTGGTTGCATCCTATTATTAAATTCTATGTCTTAGGTATAGATTTTTACCCCATTATTGAGTTCTTTGGCTTATAGGTAGAGTTGTACCCCATTATTGAATTCTATGGCTTAGAGGTAGAGTTGTACCCCATTATTGAATTCTGTATCTTAGAGGTGGAGTTGTACCCCATTATTGAATGCTATTTCTAAGAGGTGGAGTTGTACCCCATTATTGAATTCTGTGTCTTAGAGGTGGAGTTGTACCCCATTATTGAATTATATGTCTTAGAGGTGGAGTTATATCCCATTATTGAATTCTGTGTTTTAGAGGCAAAGTTGTCCCCCAATATTGAATTCTGTCTTAGAGGTGGAGTTGTACCCCATTATTTAATTCTGTCTTAGAGGTGGAGTTGTATCCCATTATTTAATTCTGTGGCTCAGTTGTCTCAGAAACTTTGTTATTACTAACCAACAAACCAGCTAGAATTGTTGGTGGCACTCTCAAGGCTGGATAGCCTTAGGGTTATTGCAACATCCTCCTTAGGAGCTATAGCACATCAAGCTCATTGTACAGATGAGGAAACAGAGGTAAATAGGGTTAAATGGTTTGGCCAAGGTCGCACAGCTAACACAAGTCTGAAGCTAAAAGAACTCAGGAAGTCTTCTTGACTCCAGGCTTGGCATTCTGTCCACTGTGCCACCTGGGAAAGCTTATATATCCAAAGACTTTTCATGTAGATAGAGAAAATTTATTTTGTGTTATTCCAGAGGGACATCTTCATTAAGTATTAAGAATATTATGAGCTACCTTACTCCCTCAATGGAATGAGTTGTCTTACAAAATATTGAGCTTCCTATCAATGGAAATGTTCATCCAAAGAATAGCTTACTAGCTGTAATTGATGTTGAAGAGGGAATTGTTCTTCCTAGGAGGTTGGACTTAATGACTTTGAGCCTCTTCCTATAATAAAATTCTATGGTTACAATTCCTCCACATAGACATACGCATTTAATTCTATTTCACAAGCATTTATTATCTAAATAGCCCTTGGCAGACAAGTCATAAGCATTTATTTAGTGCTTAGTGTGTTCCAGGTCTCACATTGAGCCCTGGGGGTACAAAAACAAGCAAAAAGAAAGAGTCTCAGCCTTAGAGGAGCTTATATTCTAATGGAGGAATTCAGCACATAAAAGAAAGCTATATAGTTGTGGGAGAAAGGGGCTGAAAGGAAAATACCTTCTAGGGGGAATTGTGTCCTAATCTATAATAAAGTCAGAAGCATAGCTGGAAGGACTATGAAGTCTGGTCAGCCTGGGCTGGTCCCCAAAATGGGAGCCACTGGGAGCCAATGGGAGTGAGGGCCAGAGTAGCTGAGGGATAATTCAAAGTGAGAAGATCTGAAGTTCTTTGAAGATATTTAAGTCATGATGAGGAAGCCTAGAGAGACTCAGAAACATATTTGGGAGGGGAATTCCCTAAGATGAAATTCATTGGATTTTTTTTAAGTTTTTAATTGTATTTTATTTTTCTAAATACATGCAAAGATAGTTTTTAACATTCACCTTCTCAAAACTTTGAGTTTCAAATTTTTCTCCCTCTTTTCCCCCTTTCCCCTCCTCACAACAGCAAGCAATCCAATAAAGATTAAACATGGGCAATTCTTCGAAATATATTTTCACATTTATCATTCTGCACAAGAAAAATGAGATCAAAAGTGGAAAAAACATGAGAAGGGGGAGAAAACACAAGCAAATAAACAACAAAAAGGTGAAAATACTGTACTTTGATCCATATTCAGTCTCCATAGTTCTCTCTGGTTGTGGATGACCTTCTGTTGAAGTATAAGGGGACTGCAAAAGGTTGGTGTCACAGACCAATATTGTGAGGTATCTCAAAAAAAAATTGCAGGCTTGAACCCATCTTCAAGTCAAGGGCCAAAGTTTACTCTAATTATAACATCAATCGAATTGGGCTAAGTTCCAAAAGGATTTAGCAAAGAATCAGGAGCAAGAAGATAAATTTATGGGAAAAGACAAAGAGACCAGAGCTTCATGTTACTTATTTGCTAATTTTATGTCCCAAAGGTAGAACTGAGGAGTGGTCTGGTATGCACCTCACCATTTGTCACAGAAATCCTATCACTGACAAAAAGATTGTTAATCTGGCAGTCAGCAAACTTTCCAGAACTATATTATAGTATCCCTAAAACTAGGAGACTTTAGGATCATTGACACACAGATTATTAGAACAATAGCACTCCTAAAGTCTGGGGGCCACAGGATTTCTGCTATATTTCTCCTAGAAGTTTTACCTTATCATTTCCATCACAGCTCTATTGAAATTGGCTTGAATGACTGAGGTGAAATTCTTGAAGGAATGGATCACTAGACTTAAAACAGTCTGGGAGTTCATTCTCTGATTTCTCCCCTTCTTTAAAGAAGACCCCCTCTCTAAATCAGAGGGCTTCAGGAGAAATAAATGAATGTTAAAGATATCTTTACATGTCATTGGAAAATATAAAATTGTATTTTTTAAAAATATTTAACCACAGCTCATTATGGGACATGAATAGGACCAATACAAATCAAAGAGTTAGGTACAAAATAAATTAAGAGTTGCATTTGTGTAATGCTTTAAGGTTTGCAAAAGGCTTTATGCTTGATCTCATAGTCTTTAATCTTGCAAGGTGAGTCATACTACCCTTTCCTGTACCACCCACTTTAAACAAAACTGAAAATCATAGTGGATAGATGATTTTATCATGATCACACAATGAATTTGTGTCAGAGGCAGGATTTGAATCAGTTTTTTCTGGCTCCAAGTCTAAGTCTCTTTCCAGTATTCTCACTTTTCTGTCTCTAACTCCCAGAAGACCATGTCTTTACTATAGTATAATGTTCAGTATCCCAAGTTTACCAATATTCCTTAATTACCAACATTTTCATCACAGTGTAGTGTTTTCTTTGTTTTTATTCAGTGAGACCATGTTTTTTATTTGAGAATGAGAAAGTGAAAATGGAAAAATTGGTTGACTTTACAGAAATTCATTTCATAGTCAATTTTTACTGGAAAGAACCTTTTTCGGGGCAAAAGCAAATAATGCCAGTTTATTAAATGTTAGACAAATGTTTGAGAACATGGGCATTCATTTCAACAAATATTTAGTAAGCACCTACTATTTGTGCTAGAACTGGGGATTCAAAGATAAAATGAAAGAATTCCTGCTTTTAAAAAACTTCCAGTTGGGATGGAGTATGTACATGAGTAAATACAGAGTAATGAGAAATTATTTCAGAAGAGGAAGAGTATTAACGATGGAGCAATGAGGAAAGACCCCTTTTTGGAAGTGGATACCTGAACTGTGCTTGGAAGGAAGCTAGAAATTCTACAGGATATAGATGGGATGGAGAAGAAGAGGAAGGGAGTGCTGCTAGGATATATGGATGGATCCATTTGTACACAAAACATGAAATGGGCTCCATTTTTGCCATGTTGCCAATAGGTCAATTTTACTAGAATGTGTATTGTTCAAGGGGAGAAATGGGAAATAAAACAATACAGGTAGGTGTAGCCAAATTACGTGTCAGATTTTACATGTCAGACACTTAAAGGGACAGCTAAGTAGAATTTTTGAGGTTGTGAGAGACCCAAAAGTTTGGGGTCATAGACTGGTGTCATGAAGTATCTCAAAGGAATTTACAGGCTTTAACTCATTTCCTGGTCAAGGGGCAAAGTTTATTGTAATTGTAATGCCATTATAAGCGATCTAAATTCCAAGACAATTTAGCAAAGAAACAGAAGCAAAGAGACACATTTATCTAGTTCTTCATGTTATAGATATGCTAATTTTATAGCCCAGAGGTAGGATCAAGGAATGGTCTCAGGAATTTGATTCTCATTGACCAACAGATTATCTATCTATCAAGTCAGATTGTTATTCTTAGTCTGGGTGTGGGAGTTCCCTGAGGTAGACTCCAAAGTCAGAAGATTTAGAATTACTGATTTATTGTTGGAACAGAAGACCCCTAAGGTCAGAGGACCTCAAAATCATTACTGTCTCCCCTAGAAGCTATAGTACATCAGAACCATGGATAGACATCGCACATGAGTTCAAAACTGGCCTCCAGCATTTACAAGCTGCGTGATCCTGGCAAGTCATTTAACCCTGTTTATCTCAGTTTCCTCATCTATTAAATAAGCAAGCTACTCCAGTATTTTTTTTCCAAGAAAACTACAAATAAGGTTACAAAGAGTCAGAGATGATAGAAACAACTGGACAACCACAAGTGTCAGGCTGATAAATTTGTATTATATGAAGCAGTAGGAAGCAATTGAAGAATTTGGAATTGGAGGAGGAGGTCTGTGTTTTAGTGATCTGATCAGATCTGCATTTTAGCAATATTATTTATTAATTTTGTCGGTAGAATTTGTTTTTTTCTTCTTGTCCCTTTAAAATTCTATTTCCTTTTGAGGTTATGATTTATGTAACTCCACTTCTTCCTTTGTAAAAAAGAATATGCCATACCTGATACAGCAAATGAAAGAAGAGCTTTGGCTGGTACCTTTTCCCCTTTCAACAATTCAGCTCTATGTAAATCCATTCAACTGATTTAATTCAGTTCAGTAAATGTTTAGGTACTTGCTTTGTGCAGGCATTGTGCATGCTCGGCATTTGGGAATAAGACAAAAAAAATTATATAGCTTCTGTTCCCTTGTAATTTGGTAGAGGAGATAAGGTCCTATACAAATTTTATGGGGTTCAGATCTGAGATTTCATTGGAAGCTTTCTCTACCAATGCAAATCAGAAACTCTTTTTGTGATTTAATAGTTTTCTAGCCTTGCCACAGAGTCTAAACGGTTATGACTACTGAGAAATGAGGGAACTTGGTCACAGTATGTGTAATAGCAGGGCTTTAGCTCATGGCTTCATGACTCTGTAGCTAACTTTCTATCCACTGCAGCATATTATCTCTCATAAATTATAACATACAAATTGCCATGATCCATTTAGAGTGTGATCAGGACATAAGGGGAATATAATGTGCTAGGAGAGATTTGAGTATGATCAGATTATTTCTAACACAGAGAATCAGGGAAAATATCATAGTATTGAGGTTGAAAAGGACCCCAAAAGGTTGGAGGTCACAGACCATTATCTCAAAAGGATTTACAGGCTTGAACCCCTATCCAAATCAAGGGGCAAAGTTTATTATAATTATAATGCCAATTCTAAATTCCAAAAGAATTTAGCAAAGAAACAGAAGCAAAGAAATAAATTTATCTAGTTCACCATGTTATTGATATGCTAATTTTATGATTTAGAGGTAGAACTGAAGAGTGGTCTCAAGAATTTGGTTATCACTAATCAAATGACAGTAATGTTTATAGGACTACTTTAAGGCCAAAACCCTAAATCATTGCTAATATATCTTCCCTAACGTTTAAGAGAAGAAATTTTAATCTATTCCTAGGCCAGAGGAGTTTTATAGTCATTGACAGAACAATAGCATTCTTAGATCAAAGGGTCTCAGGATCAGATTCCAAAACCAGAAGACTTAGAATAACTGACACATTGTTAGACCCCCTAAGGTCAGGGGATTTTAAAATTATTGTGGTCTTCCCTGGAAGCTATATTACATCTCTAGCACCTGAAATTGGTCTTGAAGAGAGGGAAGGCTTTTAACAGGTAGATTTTAACAGGAGAGAATAGGACAAGATTAGGGTCTAAGGATCTTTGCCACGTGTCCAGATTTCCTTACCTTGCTTGAGTTTAAGGAAGAGGGAAAGACCTAATAAACTCATATTCTCCTTTCAAAACTGCCAACACAGTTTTGGCATGTGGCGTTATAAAAGGGTCTGGGTATCTTTAAAGATGTACATGAATTAAATATACTAGGTCCAGGTCTTTGTCATTAATAAATTTAGCTTGTGGTATTGTCCAGAGAGAAACGGAAATCTGCTCATAATCCCGATGGCACATTTTGTTTTTTTCCAGATAATTGCCTATCAGCCTTACGGGAAGTCAGTGGATTGGTGGGCATTTGGAGTGCTGCTGTATGAAATGTTGGCTGGCCAGGTAATTGAATTTTAAGTGACTCACATAGGACTTGCATTCTTCCTGGACTGTGTATGTCATCATGTGCTAATAGGCATCCAGTCAAAGGTTGTTTATATTTAGCCTTGGATCATAACTGCCCTTTTATCTCCTTAGCCATACGGCCCAGTTTACTCTCTACCTGCTTAGAACTAACAGGATGATCCAAGGAGGAAAAGATACATTACTTAGGATAAGCCAATATTCCCAAATGAAGGGCAGTTATATGGAAGGTGATGCTTTAGATCCTATGTTACACTTTGGACTTGCTGAGCTAAGTCAATTTCTTGGGGATTCTGGCTCCCTCTTGGAATCAATTTAAGGGGCCTTGTACGAAGTTCAATAACTTTCTCCTTTACTGTTTTTGAAAATAGTAATCTGACCTCTAACCTAAATTCAAGGTAACAAGCATCCTGTTTTTTAAAGTCTCTGAGCCAGCATGGCTTTCTAAGTTCAAAAATTTGCCTCTCACAGGAGACCCTGAGTTCAAATCTGGTCTCAGATACTTAACATTTCCTAGCTGTGTGACCTTGGGCACGTCACTTAACCCCAATTGCCTCAGGAAAAAAAATTGCCTCCCTTCTTCCTTTATTGCCTTTCCCTTTTCTGTTGCGGCTGCTACTTTAATTGGACATTGAGTTCTGCCATTCTCTCCTTGTCTGCTTCACATCTACAGGACTGGATCTTCTAGAATTTATTATTATATTATTAATACATAATAATCCAAGATAAGGTTATTAGAAGTATGTATAAAGTAACTCTGTTACCTTCAGCCCTTATCAGAGAATGGATTTCTCTAAAAAGAAATAAATGGAACTATTTTGTTTTTATATCATTTTCATTTCCCAATATTTCTTTCTCCCCTCCAATATCCACTGAACTACTGCTCATAGCAAAGAAGGGGGAAAAACAGTTCAGCCAAACTAACCTACTCACTAGAACTTTTGCAAAGCTCTGTTCACATAGTATTCCACCTCTGAAAAAAAGGAAGTGAGATTTGTTTTCTCATTGTATATTTTAGGACCAAGTTTGGTCATTATAAAGATGGTAGAAAAATATAATTTTCTAACCCAGAATATTTTCCCTCATCTTAATTTTTCCTCCACAAATCTGGAGTTTTCTTACCTGGTTATTCTAAATCTAGTTCATCTGCTTGGTCTATAGAACTGGGTTGATTCTCTGCCCACCATGATGCCCCTTGATTACTAGTGATCATTTGTTGCTCCACTCACCTTTCTGTTTAATAGCTCATTATTTAGCTTTCTTCCCCTACCTAAAGGAAAACCAAGACAATAGAAAGGGGTATAGTCAATATACCAGTCACCTTAACAACTGGAATAATTCCATTAGGTCAACCCCAGAATCCCCAGAGAAAAATCTTTCCTTGCTAATTCTTTGTTCCTCTTCTGTCCCAGGCTCCTTTTGAAGGAGAAGATGAAGATGAGCTTTTCCAGTCCATCATGGAGCACAACGTGGCCTACCCCAAGTCCATGTCAAAAGAAGCTGTGGCCATCTGCAAAGGGGTAAGGGAATATTTGAATTTGGAACAACTCTGTCTGCATGTGAGGGATGGTGAAAGTGGAAGGAACAGAGTCACTGCTATATCGCATACATGATACAATTCAAAGAGTATTTGGAATCAGAGGGACTGAGTTCAAATCCTGACTGTATCACGTGCTACCCATGTGACTTGGAATAAGTTCTTTAATCTCTGTGAGCCGCAGTTTTTCTCCTGCAAAGTGAATAGGTTGGACTAGAGTCACTTTGGTGACTTCCACTTCGAAATTGATGATAATCCTATAAACATATAACCCTTTCTATAAAAGATCCTCTCAGTTTGGGACAAGTTCTGGCTTATAAAGAAGTCATTTGTAATTATGGGGTAACAGATTCTGCGCTAGAACTCTGTATCCACCATGTTCAAACTCCTATAGGCATGAAGCGCGCTGAGCCAGCTCCCAGGTTCTCCCAGGAATTCTGTGGGGAGACTAAGCCACGGAGAAGGCATTTGGTCGGGACCCCTTCAGGTTCCTCTTGTCCATAGGCTAGAATACTTGGGCTGTGCAAGGGTTAAAAATAGGAGCTTGGGGGGGGGAGAGAGAGAGAAAGAGGGAGCAAGCTTGAGTATGTGTGTGTGCACATGCGTCTGAGAGCAGGGAGGCGGAGCCTGAGCAGAAATGTGCGGAAGGGGCGGAGCCAAGGCGAGAGAGGGGGCGGAGCAACCAGAGTTTAGTTGACGCTGGAGGGGCTTCGAGACTCAGTATCTGCCCGTTAGCCGTTGGGAGCGCAGGTATGGCCAGTGCCTTGAAGAAGCCAAACCTGGGCTCTGCTGCCCCCCCAAGAAAGAAACTGGGGCCCAAACCTGAGCTTGCAGAGGAACAGAAGCAAGAAATTAGAGAGGCATTTGATCTCTTTGATACCGATGGAACCGGGACGGTGGATGTTAAGGAGCTCAAGGTGGCCTTGAGAGCTCTGGGCTTTGAACCCAAGAAAGAAGAGATCAAAAAAATAATCACGGAAATTGACAAGGAGGGGACGGGGAAAATCAGTTTCAATGACTTCTTGGCTGTGATGACTCAAAAAATGGCTGAGAAGGATACCAAAGAAGACATTCTGAAGGCATTCAGACTCTTCGACGATGATGAAACTGGAAAAATCTCCTTCAAGAACTTAAAACGTGTGGCCCGAGAGCTAGGGGAAAACCTCACGGATGAGGAACTACAAGAAATGATTGACGAAGCTGATCGAGATGGTGATGGAGAAGTCAACGAACAAGAGTTCCTGCGGATCATGAAAAAGAACAATCTGTATTGAGGTCAACATCTCTTCCCCTTTTGCAGGCACATACAAATAATTTTTACTGGTTATAAAGGTGCCTTGTTTTCATTTTCTGAGGCATCTCTATAGTACATAGAGGCTGATTTTCCTCCTCCATTAATTTATCTAGATGATTATATCCGCAAATGCCCAATTCAATTGTATATTTTCTAAAGAATTTTAAAAACATAGTTCTAGGTAAAACACCTTGTCAATGGATTTTCCAATTCAGAGCCCACTTTAAGGATGGGGGCCTAAAAGTCCCTTTCCCCCCACCTTTTTTCATTCATTATTATTACACCACACCTCAAAGCAAAATTCAAGTGTCATAGCCAACTGAAGTGGAAACAAAGATCATCTCCTTTAAGGTGCCAGTTCCCTTATCATCTTGCTTCCATCATCTCTTGCACCTAGCATGCTCAGTTGTATGATACAGCAGAACCATGTGATTGGCTTATGGGCCACCATTCCAAGCCATTGTTTCCCTCCCTCTTCCATCCATCCCTTTAATTTTCATTGACTTAGTTCTTTTAAGAAGAAACTTAACAACTTGTTTGGTGGGTCTGGGAATATACTTACATACCTTTTGTCTTGTGGAGGGTTTGGAATGTTCCATGGCATTATCCTCACCAGTCATTGCTGGGATAGCTGCATCTAGACACACCTTATATCATTCTGACAAATGTTCTTGCTCTTTCCTAGGCCAGGCCACCAAATGAAAAAAGCAAAATGTAGTGTTAGTCTTGTAAATAGCATAGATTGTCTTAATTCTAACATTTAAAAAACACACATATAAATTTTCTTAGTTCATAAGCTTTAAGGGCTTAGTTGCTTTGAAAATTGGGGTGGATGGGGCAGGTCATGTTTCATGTATTTAGCAAAGCTGTTTTTTCCTTTTTCCCACTGGCTGTCATTATCTTCATTAGAAACCTAATGTAACTGTGGCCATTTTCCACTGATTTTGTCATAAGTTCCTCTTTACTAATTAGTTCCAAGAATTTTTTGTTCTTATTAGTCCTTGACTTTCTCCTCTGATATATGGATATAGACCACTGAGTAACCCACATGGATAGTTTTAACACACTGCTTTGTAACTCCCAGTGGTCTGTTGTTCTGTGTTGATGCTTTTTATTTTCTCTGTTGTGAATAAAGTCTTTCTTGTTTTAAAAAAAATATGAGATTGATCCCTTTCCACAGGAGATGCCCTAGATTGGACAAAGGGACTCCACTCCAATGGCTCAAGATAACATGGTACCCAGGCACTATGGAACAAAAAAGTGGCCAAGCTTTCCCACCAAACTCTTGTCTTAGAATCCTAGAGGGAAAGTCAAGCATCCACCAACGCTTTTAAGTCCCAGCTCACTAGTACTGGTTCTAGGGCTGTTTGTCAGATCTGTAGCACAGTGTCTAGCATTCATTCTAGACCATTTCAGAAAAGGGTAATATAGAAGAAAAGTCTGCTTACTTTAAAATCTCTATGTAAAATTGAAGCCCAGAGTCATAGGCAGCACATTATTATTATATTGAGTACCCCTGGAGGCCATAATTTTCAGGAATGGATAAGTGGCTCACAGAATATCCTAGAAGATGATCCTTCACATTTAAATCATAATGTATAGGACGGTCCAACCACAAGACAGTAACTGACACAATTCTGTTATCAATTACCTGTGGTTTTGGCTCATTTTTTTAACCTCTCTTGGTCTGTTTCCTCTTCTATAAAATGAGGCTTTTAGACAAGGATGATCTCCGAGTTCCTTTCCAGATATCAATGCTAAAATTTTATATTTTGGGGGCAGAACCAAGATAGTGGCAAGAAGGCAGGGAATTGCCCAAATTCTATTCAATTTCCCTAGGAACAGATTATGGGGCAATAGAACCTACAAAAAGACAGAATGAAATAATTTTCCAGCTTAAGATAATTTATAAGGACTTCATAAAAGTCTGTCTCACTTGGGTAAAAGGATTGCACAGCCTAGCACAGGCATGGTGTAGGCAAGCCAGGAGATTATTCTTGGCTACAGCACAGATCAGCAAATGAAATCTCTCCGTCCTGGCTCAGCAATATGTGACACAACAGGACAGTGGTGGAGACTCCAGCCCCAGCTCAGAAGACAAAATTGTCAGCCCTGAAAACCAGGTAATAACAGGTGTGGCTAGGCTGGGCTATCTCAGCACAGTGAGCAAATTGCCAGCATCTGAAGCCAAAATTCAACACTAATGATGCTGCCTGTGTCTCCCCAGCACAAGACATTTGGGACAATAACTCCTCCTATACACCAGGAGCTTAAAAGTCATGAAATGGGCACACATAAAAAAGCAAAACAAAACAAAACAAAACAAAAAAAAACAAAAACAAAAACAAACAAACAAACAAACAAAAAAAAACCCTTGACCATAGAAAGCTACTTTGGTAACCTGGAAGATCAGAACATCAACTCAGACGACAAAATACCTTTATGTGAAACCTCAGAGTGGGATATGAATTAGTCTCAAATCCAAAAAGCCGCCTTAGAAAGACTCAAAAATTATTTTAAAAGATGAGGTAAAAGAAAAAATAGGAAAGGAAATGAAAGATATTCAGGAGACATCAGTTTGGAAAAGGAAGGACAAAAATTGAAGAAAATTGTTATTTAAAAAACACAATGAGCAAAATGGGAAGGAAAATTCACTGACAAAAAAAACCTCTAAAAAGTAGAGTTAGCAAAATGAAAAAGGAGGTATAAAAACCCTAAAAATGAGAATGGGGCAAATGGAAGCTAATGACTCTGAGACATCAAGAATCAGTCAAAAAAGAATGAGAAAATAGAAGAAAATGTAAAATAACTCAGGGGAAAAAAACTGATGTGGAAAATAGATCCAGAAAAGATAATTTATGTATTACTGAACTATCTGAAAGCTATGATCAAAAAAAAAAGTCAAGACAGCATCTTTGAAGGAAAAACTACTCTGATATCCTAAAACTAGAGGATAAAATAGCCATTGAAATAATCCACCACCTCCTAAAAGAGATCACAAAATGAAAACTTCAAGGAATATTGTAGCCAAATTCTAGAATTATCAGGTCAAGGAGAAAATATTGCAAGCAGCCAAAAAAAAAGAGAATTTGAATATTAAGGAGCCACCATCAGGATTATCCAGAGCCTAGCAGCTTGATTTTTCCAGAAGATAGAGGAGCTTGGACTACAACCAAGAATCAATTGTCCAGCAAAAATGAGCATAATCTTTCAGAGAAAAAGATGAACATTCAGTAAAAATAGAAATTTCCAATCATTTCCGATGAAAACACCAGAACTCAACAGAAAATTGTCTTCAAATATGATTTTGTTTTTGTGAGCCAAGACCCAATATACCAAGGATTCACACATGTGCATTTACCTACATAGACACATACACACACATAATCCTTGAGTAGTACCACTTGGGGACCACAGATTCCTAAGAGATTTCAGATAAATTTCAGAGGGTCTATAAAGTGGGATAAAAAAATATATTTTTATGTCAATATAATTGGTTTCCTTTGTAATCCAGTGGATTTTGTTTTATGTTTTTAATAACATTATTCTAAAATGGGTCCCTATCCTAACCAACATGTCAAAGGGGTACATGGCCTAATGTTAAGAATCTGTCCTGGAGGGAGTTTCTAGAGAGAAGTGGTTAATTTTTTTTAAGTACATAAAAGCAGATAAGAATATAGTTGGGTCTACCAAGTA
Source organism: Myrmecobius fasciatus (assembly GCA_023553655.1). Classification (NCBI taxonomy): domain Eukaryota; kingdom Metazoa; phylum Chordata; class Mammalia; order Dasyuromorphia; family Myrmecobiidae; genus Myrmecobius; species Myrmecobius fasciatus. The sequence continues at coordinate 153,348 of JAJPUD010000571.1, read as the reverse complement.
CCATGAATTGTGCTGCCAGCCATATTTAAGAAGACTTTCTTGGTTCCTTCCTGTTCTTACTCTGACTTCATAGCCACACAGTTACAAAATTTGCATCAGCCTTGAAATGTAATCCTTTCTGCTTCCTTTAATACCCTAGTTACTGCAGATTTGGGTAGAAATGCTGGTGCAGATTGAAACCAGTTACTCACTGTAGTCCCAGAATAGGTGGAAGAATCATAGGACATTTCCTATATACAGTCCCATCTGTATCCTTTAGTGCCCACATTCCAATACTTTCTTGTCATGCTAATATTAACCTGATCTAATGAGCCTCCACAAGTCTACAGAAATACTTTTCTCCAAACTGATCTGAAATTAAGCACAAGTTTTATCCAGAGTACCTCCTGCTATATGTGATATACACATAGTAGGTACTTAATAACTGAATTGTGTTGAAGCTTATTTCCACTAATTCTTTTATTCCAGAATTGGTTACAATTGGTCTTTCCCTGTTCCCTTTCCTACCCCATGCCTCCTCCTAAAGTCCCATAATGAGCTTTGTGTTGATACAGTACCAGATGTCCCATCTCCAATTCTCCAGAGCCTTGGTTTGATGTTACTTCTCTTGCCGTATGGAGCCTGCTTGTTCTGAGTGGGGCTAGCCCCCCTCTCCATGTCCTCAGAGTGACTTGCTCAGACTCACTCAAGGAGTTTATGAAAGATGAAGATCCCTTTTTCAAGCTTTTTTTTTCCTCCAGCTCCTTTCTATGCCAGTGCCAGTGGTGAGTTGGCTTAATATAGGAAGGATAAGAAATGCCCCCTGAGCTCTGTCAGATAAGTTGGGTATAACAAATGCTTCTGTGAAAATTAACTCTCAATGCAAATCAAGGTGAACAGGTAAACAGAAAATTGATTGTTGAAGTTTCTACAGGGAAGTTCCATTTAATTGCTTCCCTGTGGGTCAGGAAAACATGGTATCCAGGCAATGTGAAGCCATCAAGTGGCCAAGTTCCCTCACCAAGTACTGACCTTAGAATCCTAGGGATAAAGTCTAGCATTCACTCATGTTTACTAAGCATCCCCACAGGGTATGGATACACTTAGGAGAGTGGGTCCTTCAAAAAAGAATAGAAAGTCCAGTTTTCTTACTAGAAGGTCTTTATTCCCTAATGGTCCAAATAACACCAGGCAGAGCACAGGAATAGTTATCACTTATATAAAACCCAGGACAGCCTCTCCCTCCCAGCCCTATCCTGTTAGACATTTTAAGCCAAGGATGTCTAGAGAAAAATCACATTTATCTTATTGTTACATAGCCTTATGTTCAGCGTTAATGTTTTAAAAGTCTCTGTTCTGTGGAAAAGGGCAAATTCCCAGTAAAAGTGGACAATGTATGTCAGAGGCCAAGCAGCAGAATTTTCCAGGGAGATGCAGTTTAGTTTTTAATCAGTTAGTGATAACATTTTGTGCTTATGTGTGAGTTCAAAAGCCAAAAAGCTGCAGAAAAGTGTAGAATCAGACTTGAAACTCACCAGTCCTTAGAATAGGGGAACAGGCCTAGGCTAATTTTATGACTAATAGGTAATATTATATATTATATATTATAATAGGTAAACATCTGTATGGTAGAAGTTGAATTCAGGATATGTCTGTGATCCCCAAAATGTCTCATCTCCCTGCCACAAAATCAAAAATTTTCTACCATTAGAAACTTATACTTTTGCTTCTGTCCCTTTGGTCAGTTAAATTCAATAAACATTTATTAAGTTCCTACTATGTGCATGATATAGTGATCACAATTGAGTATGCAAATGCAAAACCCACCATTGTCCTAACTCTTAAAGAAACTTAAAATTTAGTGGAAGGGTTTATGGCTTATACATAAATAATTATGATGCAAGACTGGATGAGACAAGCAAAGGAAATATGTAGATAGTGAAGTTGAGGAGAAAGAAATCTCTTTCAATTGGGGGATATAGCTAGAAAGTTGCATCTTAAAAGGAAGAAAACATTTTTTTTTAAAGCAAGGATGTAGGGGCAGCTAGGTGGCGCAGTGGATAGAGCACCAGCCCTGAAGTCAGGAGGACCTGAGTTGAAATCTAGTCTCAAACACTTAACATGCCCTAGCTGTGTGTGACCCTGGGCAAGTCACTTAACCTCAATTGCCTCAGCAAACAAACAAACAACAACAACAAAAAAGCAGGTATGTGAAGGAGAATGCATTCCAGGGATAGAGACAGTCCTGGAGAATGTTTGGAAGCCTGAGAAGGCAGGTTGAGATTAAAAGAATAGCTATTGAATAAGATACTATAAAGAACATAAAAAGCAGCAATATGGAATCAGGCTACAAAAGTTAATTGGAATTATTGATAAATTTTATAGGGCCTTGTATGAATACAATCAATAAAATACAATGCCCGGGTTGTATTTTATTGTGGAGTCAATAGAGAGTCACTTAAAAGTTTTTGAGCCAAGGCAGTGACATGATCGACCTTGGTCACTAAGAAAGCTAGTTGGATGATGGTGAAGAATACCTTGCATGTAAATTTCTTTTTTCCTCCTTTTTTCTCCACTCCTCACCAGAGCTGGCTGCCATTTATATGTAAAAATTGTTCTTTACAAGGTTCTACTTATCAGTCTTTTTTTTTTTTTCTGAATGAAGATAATGTCTTCATGTGTCCTTTGTACTTAATTTAGATATTTGTAATAATCATTTAAAAGGAATAGCAAGTTGAACATAATGTATTTGAAGTTTCATGTATAATCATCTTTATTATGTTATAGAAATGCTTGTTTTATTACATGAATTGGAAGAGAGAGAGACAGAGACAGAGAAGAGAAGAGGAAAGAGAGAAGAGAGAGAGAAAGAGAGACAGACAGACAAGAGAAGAGGAAAGAGAGGAGAGAGAAAAAGAGAGGGGGGGGGAGGGAGGAAGCAGGATAGCTAGTTAAAAACTATTGTAGTAGTGCAGACAATAGAAGGTGAGGACCTGAACTCAGATATTAGGTAGTGTGTATGGAAAGGAGACAGATGTGAGAGATGATGTAGATAGAACTGAAAGGATTTTACAACTGCTTAGATAGAAATAAAGGGAAGTCAGAAATAATAACAGCTGATATTTGCATAGTACTTTTAAGATTGCAAGGCATTGACAGACATTTTCATTTGCTATCCCTGGGAAGTATGAATTGTAGGTATTATTCCTCTTTTACTGATGAATTAATGGAGGTTCAGGTTAAATGGCTTATTCATGACCATGCAGATTCCAGTCCAGGTCTCTGTTGACTCCTTGGGTAGCACCCACAAAAATACTATTGATGTGACTTACTCTCTTCCCTTGCCAGGAAGAAACTATTATCAGATAATTCTGTTATCAGATAATTCCCAGTCTATCTAGAAAGGAACTCTTTAGCAACCCCCATTGTCTATCTTCCAATCTCTGGGTGTCTTCATACAACCTTTTGAGATATTGATTAGTATATCTTTAGAGACCTAGTCTGCCACCTGGCTCCTTGACCTCTTCCTCTGAGTTCCTGCCTTCTCTGATCTCACTGAGAAAAACCTACAAGGGTAAATTTCCCTATAAAAGATCTACTTAAATTTGGAGCTATGCTCAAAAAGTTATCAAACTGTGCATACCCTTTGACCCAGCAGTGTTTCTATTGGGCCTATATCCCAAAGATATCTTAGAGGAGGGAAAGGGCCCCACATGGGCAAGAATGTTTGTAGCAGCCTTTTTTGTAGTGGCTAGAAACTGGAACCTGAAGGGATGCCCTTCAATTGGAAAGTGGCTGAATAAATTATGGTATATGAATGTTATGGAATATTATTGTTCTGTAAGAAACGACCAGCAGGATGATTTCAGAGAGGCCTGGAGAGACTTGCATGAACTGATGCTGAGTGAAACGAGCAGAACCAGGAGATCATCATACACAGCAACAACAATATTACATGATGATCAATTCTGATGGACATGGCTCTCTGCAACAAAGAATTGTCTCAAACCAGTTCCACTTGTTCACTGAAGAAAACCATATACACCCAGAGAGAGGGATATGAAATATGGACCACAACGTAACATTTTCATGCTCTCTATTGATGTTTGCTTGCATTGTGTTGCCTTTCTCTGATTTTCTTTTTTTTTCTTGTAGATAGGATTTTTCTTGCACAACTTGTCAAGTATTTCAACATTATTAACATGTAGTGGACTTCCTGCCATCTAGGGGAGGGGAGGGGACTGGGGGTAAAATTTGTAATGGAAAGCTTTGTAAAGATTAATGCTGGGGAACTACCCATACATATGTTATACAAATAAAAAGCTTTAATAAAAAAAAAAGATCTGCTTATGATGAAGATCTTTGCTAAGTTCTCTTTAGACTTAAGTCCACTATGAGATAACTCTCTCTTCCTCATAGTGCCTTCCTTCTAATGGTGCCTTTCTCCTTACTCTAGCTAACTGGTTAGTCTTAACTATCTGCTCTCCCATCTCTGTTTCATATTTACTATTTCTGGTGTCTATTTCATCTTTCATTTTAATTCTTTCCCTAAATAAATATTACTTTTGCCAACAAGAATGGTCATTATGAATTGGTCACATGTTTATTTCTAACTAGGTATTGCTATCCAGACCACATCACTATGATACTTTCTAAGAGGATTCCAAAGTTTTCAGCCTGGGGGCCCGGGAAAATAGCAGTATCACTGGTAAAATAATGGAAAAGTTAATAAGAAAGATAAAGTTTTCTGATGGAAATGTTAAGTTCACTTTAGGGCATTGGTATTTATTAAGAGACTGTTATGAACAAAACATTTACTCCTAGGAATGTTGATGCACTGACCTATCAGTCATTACTACTTTAGTGTGATTTATCTTATCTTGGTTTCCTTTTTTTATTTGTAGGAATATTTGGTTCTTAGAGCATTGTAGCAAAAGAGAAGGTCATTGGAGCAAAAAAGGGAAGCCCTGGAACTGTGAGGGACTGCATGAGGTCACTGAAGGAAATATTTTTTGGAAGGGAAAGGGCTTATCAGGAAATAGAAATATGCTGAATCACAGAATACTGAAAGTAGAAGAAACCTTAGATCATTTAATTCAGCCCACCCATTTTCCATTGGGGAAACTGAGGCTTAGTTAGGCTAAACTAGCTTGCTCAAGATGGTCACACAGGTAAGAAATAACATAGCCAAGCTTCTAAATTCAAGACCTGAAAATAAGTTTGGTTTTTTTTAAAATACATTTTGCTGTGAGAGGTAGGAAACTAAAAGCAAACATTGCCAACTCCCCCATTTTGCCCCTGGCCAGGCCAGTCTGCTGAAGGGCTCTAGTTTTAAATGGGTCATGGAGAAGTTAATTTTTTTCCAGGTCAACTAGCAGTCAATTTTATCTACAGAAAACACTTATGATGAGGTGTGAACATATTCCTTTAGAAATTACTACATTCTAAGTGAACTGAACCATCTTTATTTCATTGTGATGGGGAGGGGGCCAAGTGGGGTAGCTTGGGGTTTAAGTGGGAAGTAGGTCAGATATTTATTATTTTTTTAAAAGGCTTTAAATGAAGAAGAAGAGATAGTTAATAGTACAGCAGAACACATTGTTATTCACCATGAGCCCTGGGGAATAACTCTGGTGAGTGATTAGCAATGGGAGCAGTGATTACATCTAGCTGTCTGCATCATTTCTGTCACATCTGTCTGGACCTGAAGGCTGTGTATGGGCAGAGATGAGAACATGATGGAAACAGCTGTTGGATGTTGCGAGGATGACTTCTCTCTCTTTGCTAGAAGTACCCTAGCATGAAGAAAGATTGAACCCTGCCTCTAAAGTCTATTCTCCATGTAAAATTCAGTAAAAGTAAAAGTCAGATCAAATCATTGTTATAAAAAATGGAAGCTAATATGGTCATTAATAGAATGGAGTTCATCAGAACTTTGAAGATCAACTCATAGAATTTCAGGTTGTCTAAATGAGCTTATCTTTGAAGAAAAGTCCTATCTATAATATCTCAGACAAATAATTAACCAACTTCTTCTTGAATACTTCCAGTGATAAGGAGATCACTATCTGACACATAGTGATTAATAAATACTTATTGACTGATTCAAAAAGCATTTTATTCTATTTTAGGGTAGTTTTCATGATCAGGAATTTCTTCCTTATATTGAACCAATATCTGCCCACCTTAAAAACCAATTGGATCTGTGAGGCTAAGAAAACTCAAGCTTTGTATTCAAAACCCAGTCCTAATAATTCATAATGATTGTATATCAGAGTTGAAAGATATCTCTTTAGGCTATCTAGTCTTATCCTGTGTAGCTAAATAGAATATGTCTAAACTTCTTCCATATGGAAATCTTTTAAATATTTGAAAACAACTGCTACATCCCTTCCCCACCCTCTGAGTCTTCTCCCCAGGCTAAACATCTCCAAATTCTTTCAGCCAATTCTCATATGACATAATTTTAAAACTTGTCACTGGTCACCCTCTTTGAATACGTTACAGTGTGTCAATGTCTGTATTAAAATATGTTGCCCCAAACTGGACTCAGGACTCCAAATGGAGTCTGGCTAAGGCAATGTATGGCAAAAACTCTCAGTTTCTTACTTGAGACAACATGTGTCTACTAATACATCTAAGATGTCCTGTTTCCATGCCATGATGTTCACTTATATTGAACTTTTTAGTACACCATCCTCCAACTCCTATTCGTCTTCATCTTTTTCTGAAGAATTCTTGTCTAGCCACATCCTTCTCATTCTGTTTTTATTCCTTTGATTTGCTGTACTCAGAGGCAGACCTGCACATTCATCCTTCTCTGGAAATCTTTTACTGTTTTAAGATAATAATGATATCTGATTTTTATATAGAAATTTAAAATTTACAAAGCACTCTACATGGCTCATCTCTTGGAAGTGAGAAAGTAAAAGATTTCACTGAGAAGAGAAGGGAACTGTCAAAATGAGAATCAGAAAAGACTAAAGTAGAGAAAGTAATCCAAACCATCATATTAATGGTCCTCACAATGAGACCACATTGGCCTGAAAAAGGGAAAAGGCATCTCTAAAAACATTTCACTAATACCAGAGTGTGATGAAGTATGAGGATAAACATAAACTGTTTGCTCCACATTAAAATCTGCCACCTTACTTTTCTGGCTTCAAGTCCCAACTAAAATCCCACCTTTTATAGGAATCTTTTCTCAATCCTTCTTAATTCTAGCATTTCTCCATTGATCGATATTTATCCTTTATGCAACTTGTTGGTACATGGTTGTTTGCATAGTCTCCCCCCGTGAAACTGTGAGCTCCTCCAGAGTAAGGACTTTCTTTTCCTTTTTTTTCTATCCCCAATTCTTAGAATAGTACTTGATACCTAGAAATGCTTATTTAATGGCTCAAAACTCAACCCTTCCAACCCTTTTCATAATTATTGGATAATTAGACTTGAAAAACATCTATCAAATCCTCTCAAAATGATCACCTGACCTTCTCTAGAAAATTTCTAGTGAAAGTGAACTTACTACCTCTTGAGACAACCCATTTTACTTTGAGATAGTTGTAGGTGCTAGAAAGTTTTTCCTTCTGTTACGGCCAAACTTGCAGGTCTTCCTAGTTCTATTTCTCCAGCAATCCAGAATCCTTAGATCTTCCTATTCTATACAATGGACTTTGAAATACTTGAAGTCAGCTTGCTTATCTTTCCCTCTGCCCTCAAGTTTTCTCAGGACTAAACACCCTTAGTTCCTTTAAAACTAGTTATGTGGAATGAGTATTACCATCATGGACAGCATCCTCAGAATGGACTCCAGTTTGTCAGTATCTTTACAATATAATACAAGACATATTCTGTCCTTACCTCTCACCACTTTCCAGTATAAATCCTCTGCCCCACGCAGGTCAGAACTCTTTATCATTCTCCATAGGTTTGTGGAATTGTGTTAAGATTACTTTAATGATAAAAATTATTGGAGGTACTTGAATTTAAAATGGTAATTTTAATTAAACACACATCCTTACCCCCACTATTTGCTTATATTTTTCCCAGTCTCTCAGCTTCCAGAATTCCTTTAAGCCCCAATTTAAGAATCTCCTTCTAAGATCACAGCACTTAGAACTAAATGAGACCTTATCTAGTTCAGAGTTCAAGCCCCTCTTTTGACAGATGAGGAAAATAAGGCTAGAGAGGGGAAAATATTTGTTGACGGAAACACAGGTTGTAAATAGAAAAACTAGAATTCAAACCCAAACCTTCTGACTCCACCTTTAGTTTATTTTCATTTTTTTCTCCCTTCCAACTCTTCTTCCCTCCCTCCCTTTCTTTTTTTTCCTCCCTCCCTCCCTCCCTTCCTTCCTTCTTCCTTTCTTTTTCTTTCTTCCTTTCACCTGCCTTCCTGCCTTCCTTCCTTTCCTTTCCTTCTTTTCTTCTTGGGATCTTTATGTACTATTTAGTGGACCCTGCTTCTATTTGAATTTGATACCCCTGGTGTAGGTGATAATCTGAAATCGCTTCTGGTTCTAAATCTATATGGTTCTATGAGTCTATGAAATATTTTAGCATCAATACATTGTCTTCCATGTTGTAATTTTTCATGTATGCATATGTTTGTCTTGTCTCTCCAGCAAGATTATAAATTGCACATGCAAAGGTACATTTATCATTGCTCTACCACTCAAATAAAAACCAAACTTGTTTTCTATAACATACATACTTAAAACAAATTTTCTGCCTGAAGTCAGTAAAAACACCCCATTGGTTTTAGCAGGTCTTAGTTTTCAAAAACAGATGGTGCCTTCATGGTAATGAGAATGAAAGCAAATATAGGTCAAATCTTCTGACAGCACCTTCAAGAGATCATTTCCATTCTTTAGTCTTCTTAGAATCTGATGTAGCATAGATTGAACAAAATAGATCCTTCAGGAATACCTGAGTAAAAATCCTGCCTCAGACTAACCTCTGCTTCTGTTTCCTTACCTATAAAATGGGATAATAATAATACTTACCCACTAGTGTCAGTGTGAGGAAAAAATGAGATAATATTTGTAAATCAAGTTGCAGACCTTAAAGCACAAGTACAGGGGAGATAGGGGGCCCAGTGGAGAAAGCACTGGCCTTGGAATGAGGAACATTCATCTTCATGAATTCAAACTGGCCTCAGACTTTTACTAGCTTTGTGACTCTGGGCAAGTCACTTAACTCTGTTTACTTCAGTTTCCTGTAAAAGAAGTTGGAGAAGGAAATGGCAGGTACCACTCCAGTATCTTTGCCAAGACTGAAAATGCCTGAACAACAAAGCACTGTGTAAATGTTAGCAATTTTTGTTGTTTCTCTCTTAAACTAAAGGGATTAATTGCCAGCATAGATAATTATAATATGAATATTGCATTATATTAGCTCAGGACATTCAGCCCTTCTATTCAAACTTATATTCCTGGCCATGCAAAATACTCATTTGGAGGCCATACTTACCTAGGGCCAGTAACATGGTGCTGAAAGAGGGTAGCAGAATAAGTGCAAGGGAGATGGGATTGTTCCAGCAGCAAGCTTTGTTTCCTTCATAATTTTCTCAATTTTCATTAGAGACGAGAGTGTTTTTTTTGAAAAAGTAGTGACCTGGATTCAAATCTAATGGTTAGTGCCACCTATGGCAAGTCAGTTATCTCATCTGTTAAGTAGGGATAAAAATATTTTGACTTTTTATATCATACTGTTGTTGTAAGGACAATGCTTTGTAAAACTTAAAGCATTTTAAAAAGGTAGGAGGGGGAAGGTTTTTTTCCTTACATTAAACTGAAATCTGTCTCTGCAGCAACCACTAATTGGTCCTAATTAATTCTGTAAACATTTCATTCTCCCTTCTGAAATCACAAAGAACAAACATAATCCTTCTTAAATTTATTAACCCTTCAAATTCTTGAAAGTAACATAAAATATCTGTTTCCTTAACTGATTCTCATATTTCCCAGATCCTTCAATTTTGTCTCCTCTAAACAAAATTCTTTTTCTCACTTTATCTCTTAAAGTGTGATACACCCTGTATTGTATACTGTTCTCTGGATGAAGACATGGATTTGCTTCTCCAACAATTTGCCTTACAGAGTGCAGCTTAGAATTATCTCCCCCACCTCTGCCATGTTCTAGATCCTATGTCTCTATCTGGTAAACCTAATAGCACTAGTTGTTTTAAAAGAGAGACATGTTTATGTCTTACTTTTGGCCCATGTTGATCTTATAGCAGGGATATGCTGATAAATATTTAACAACCAGCTATGGGCATAGGGGTAGTGCACATATGACACTATTTTTTAAACTTTTTTTCATACCTTTATTGATATTCTATTTTTTTTGACTTTTTTATTAAGGTTTTTTATTTTCAAAACATATGCATGAATAATTTTCAACATTAACCCTTGCAAAACCTTGTATTCCAAATTTTATCCCTCCCTTACCCCTACCCTTCCCTAGATGGCAAGTAATCCAATATATGCAATTCTTCTATAAATATTTCCACAAATATCATGTTGTACAAGAAATATCAGATCAAAAGGAAAAAAAAATGAGAAAGAAAACTAAGTGAGAGCACTCAATTCCCACAGTCCTCTCTCTGGGTGTAGATTGTGAGAACTGAGTGCGGATCACAACATAGCATTCTCACTCTTTTTGTTGTTGTTTGCTTGCATTTTATTTTCTTTCTCATTTTTTTTCTTTTTGATTTGATTTTTTCTTGTGCAACAAGATAATTGTATAAATATGTATGCATATATTGGATTTAACATATATTTTTACCATGTTTAACATATACTGTATTATTTGCCATCTAGGGGAGGGTGTGGGAGGAAGGGAAAAATTGGAACACAAGGTTTTGTAAGGGTTAATGTTGAAAAATTATCCATGCATATGTTCTGAAAATATAAAGCTTTAATAAAAAATAAATAAATAAGTGGAAAGACTATTTATTGGAACTTGCCTGAATCATTTCATTGCTGAAAAGACAGCAACATGACACATTTTGAAGTTTAATCTACTTTAGTAACATTTTCTCCATCACTTTCTTAAGTCTAGGCAATAAGCACAACAATAAATCAAGCTCTGATTTATAACATTTGCTGATTTTCCAGGTATAAATGCTCACGTCAAATTTAATAATCAGTTCTTATGAACTAGTAAGATATCACTCCAGTTCAACCCTGCCTTAGTCTAATAATACCTATAGGTATTTTTCATGTGATTTATTATTAAGCCCAATTTCCTTCATTTTTTTTAATCCTACTGTAGATTTTTTAGGATCTAAATGATTTCTATTTATCTGTTACAGTTCAGACTATTGATTTCAATTCATCATTCTTGGTCATAGAAAACTCTTTGTATCCTTATTCTGGCATTCATGGCAGTGAGTTTCCACACAGTTCTGTGTAGCCTGAAAATTTGACATTTAGATTTTTTTTGTCTAAACTGTTATATCAAGGTTGAATAGATTAGAGCTAAAGATACTTGTCATTCCCGAAGAGAGCTCCTTCTCCCCTGGTTAGGATAGTACTTTAGCACTGGAAATAGTTTTCCAACCAGCCATGAGTCCACCTAAGTGCCATCCTTCTATTGCCTTCCTCAGAAGGATAAAGGGCCATGCAGAAATCCCAATATTTGTAGCATACCCAAAACTCAAATCTAGAAACTCCACAAAAAAAGAGAAATGAAGTTAGCTCTTATGATCTATTTTATCCTATTTCTCTCCTTTCAACAACCCAGTTTTTTGTACAAGTGGGGTGACACCTGCTGCCTTACCATGGTTCCTTTCAAAAGCCTAGCAATATGCCTTCCCTCCTCGTCATTGTCCTGAAACTGCTCACAAAGGTCACTAGTGATCTCTTTTTTGCTAGCTTCATGACCTTTTTAAAATTAATTTTCATAGCATTTAAAACTTTTAACAGCTCCCTTTTTGAAATCTCCCCCCCCCACTTTCTTGGTTTCTGCAACATCATGTGTATAATTTCTGCTTCTCTTCCCACATTTCTGTTTATTTGCTCCTTCACCCTCTCTTTTTCTTTCTCTCTCCATCTTCCTCTTTCTTTGTTATTCTTCCTTTATCCCTCTCATTTTCCCTGCTTCTCTTCCTCTTCCTTTCCTCCTCCATTTTTTCTTCTCTCTCCTCTTGTCTCCTACTCTCTATCCTCTTCTCCTGTCTTTTCCTTTTCTTCCCCTCCCCTCTCTCTCTCTTCCTCTTTCTTTTTCTCTTTCTCTACTTTCTTTTTTAGTTTGCCTTCCTTTTTTCCAATTGTGGACTTATGCTAGTCCTCAGAATCTAAAACTCAGTTCTTTTAATAACAATAACTGCCAATAAAGTGATTTAAGATTAACAGAATAATTTACGTGAATTACTTCATTTGAACTTCACAACAACCCTAGGAGACAGATATTATGAATATAATTGTCCCCATTTAATAGATGAGAAAACTGAGATTGATTTGTCCATAATAACATATCTGGTAAGAGTCATAGGAGGGGTTTATGCTTCAAAAATCTGATCTGTTCTCATGTCTATAGTTATTTCCTTCCCTCCCTACTGAACAGTATTTTTTCTCAGTTAATATATAGTTTTCAATATTCATTTATTATAAGATTCTGAGTTCCAAATTTTTTCCCTCTTTCCCTTTCCCCCTCACCAAAATGACAAGCAATCTGATGAATTGTTGTGCAATATAATTATATTAAACATATTTCCACATTAGTCATATTATGAAAGAAGAACCAGAACAAAAGGGAAAAACCTCGAGAAAGAAGAAACAAAAAAAGATGAAAATAGTATGCTTCAATCTGCATTTAGATTTTATAGTTCTTTCTCTAGGCATAGATAGCATTTTCTATCATGAGTCTTTTGGAGTCTTCTTAGATCATTATATTTCTGAGAAGAGCTAAATCTATTATAGTTAATCATTGCACACTGTTGCTGTTATTGTATACAATGTTCTCTTGGTTCTGCTCACTTCATTCATCATCTGTTTATGTAAGTTTTTTCCAGGTTTTTCTGAATCAGTTTGCTGATTGTTTCTTATAGAATAATAATATTTCATTACATTCATATGCTATGGTTTGTTCAACCATTCCCAATTGACGAGCACCCCTCAATTTCCAGCTTTTGCCACCACAAAAGAACTGCTATTAACATTTTTGTATGTGCAGGTTCTTTTCTTTTTTTATGATTTCTTTGAGATACAGGCTATAGATCCAAATATTGCTGGATTCCACTGCTTTTTAAGCATGGTTCCAAATTTTTCTCCAGAACATTCATCTATAATGGATGGATCAGTTCACAACTCCACCAATAATGCATTAGTGTTCCAATTTTCCACATCCTTGCTTAATTTATTTTTTTGTCTACAGGTAGGTCTAAGTATTAAATTTCCATCCTGGTTTTTTTCCATAATTTGTAGTCCTATATTCCATCAGACATTTTTTGTCTGGTCATCAGCACCATCTCACAGAAGGACCAAAACATCTTACCCAAGATAGTTGTCTCTCCCATCACAACTGTTCTTCTAGGCTTATAATCTTATCTTAGTGTTTCTTCTTTTGCATTACCTCTGACATCCATCTCTAATTCAGATACATGTGTTCGTGACCCATATGTACATGTGTGTGTGATAGCTCCATCGCTGGCTAGCTGAGAAACATTGGTAATGAGTTATTAGTGCAGTCTTCTAAGTCTCAGGTACTTTATTTCTAAATCATAACAACATTGACACTACCTATCCCACTGGGTTGTTAGGAAGCCCAAATGAAATAAGGGATGTGAAACACTTTGTAAACTGTCAAGAACTCTGGAAATGTCAGCAAGAATAAAGATGAAAGTGTTTCATCAGGATGCAAGGAGAGAAATGTTGCTGGGTATGATGGTCTCTCTCACAGCTGGGTCCCAGGGAGCTTATGAAGGCCATTCTAGCAAATACGCGCTGAGAGTGTTTCATCAAGAGTTGAGGGGAGGGAGAAAAAAGAAATGACTGAGACAGTGGCAGAAAGGGCTGTTAACTGTGAAATTTGAAAAAGGAGCAAGGGAGGATATTAGAAACCAGAGCCACTGGCATAGCTAAATATTAATAATAAGACTCTGCTTGAATCCTGCAGCAAAGGCTGACAGAGCTGATGAGATTCCTTCATTCAGCAGCTATGTATTGAGGACCTACTCTGGGCATAGCCTTCTGGTCAGTCCTGTGAAGGAAATGAATTTGGTAAGATATGATCTCAGCTCCAAGGAGAGCTTACTGTAGAGCAAGGAAGATTTAGCATCTATACAGAGAGCCAGAACATGAGCTAGAATGTCACTGTGCCTGACGAGAGGAAGCTTTTTAAATCCATAATTTACCAGAATCATAGAACTCATGTTAGAAGAATCCTTAGAGGTCATTATGTACAAAAGCTGGATTTTTCAAATGAGGAAACTGAGAACTAAAAAAAAAAATGAAGTTATTTACTCAAGAACATATAGTCAGTAATGGAAAGAAAAAGGATTGCCAAATTCAGTTCTCTTTTCTTTGGACTCCATTGCCTTGTCTTGTGGAAAGAAGAAAGAGAGGAGAGGGAAGAAGGAAGTACGGTAGGAAAGAGGAGAAAAGGGAAAAGGAAAGAAGGAAGGAAGAAAAGGAAAAAAGGAAAAGAAAGTGGTAAGGAAAGTAGGAAGGAAGGAAAGGAGAAAACTTAAGCATTTCTATTCTAGTATCATACTAAGTGCTTTACCAATGTCATCTCAGTTGATCTTGACTACAGCTCTGGGAGGTAAATGCTATTATTTTACAGTTGAGGAAACTGAGGCAAAGAGAAATTTGTGATTTGCACCATGGTAGCTCAGAATAGGAGCAAATCACTTTTGGCTGAGGTCAGACATAAAATAGCACATGAAGAACAGAGATTTGGACTTGGTGGTTCTAAGCTTTCTTTCATTCTTTCAGACTGTATAATTCTAGGGATGCCATAACAGTGTGGGAGATTACTATGGAGAGAATTTAGATGTGATGAAACATCCTGAAGCAGGGAGGTGGGGAAAACATTTCATTGGATTAAGTAAGACTAGACTTTCTGCTTAAGTAAGCCATGATTCTTTCCAGATTCTCCAAAGCAGGGGTTCTTAACCTGTGTTCCATGATTAGATTTCAGAATGTTCATGAAGGTAAATGGGAAAAGTACAACTTTATTTCATTTTAAAATTGGTTTCCTTTATAATCCTACATATTTTGATTTATGCATTTCAAAATATTAATCCAAGAAGGCGCCCATAGGCTGCACCAGACCTCCAAAGAGATCCATAACACAAATATTAAAGCTCTGAAGATATGGGGTATCCAATTCACTGCTCATATATGTGAGGTCACACTGCTAATGTGATAAGCATCCCCAGAGTCAAAGAATGAATGGGGAAAGAAGTCAGAAAGAAAGCAAATAAATCAAAAATATTTCCTTTGTTCCTGTCCCTGGACTATCTCCTGAAGTGCCACATGACCCAAATAAGAAATTGCAGCCTTTTTTGTAGTGGCAAGAAATTGTAAACTGAGTAAATGCCCATCAATTGGAGAATGACTGAATAAGTTATGGTATATGAAGGCAATGGAATATTATTATTCTATAAGAAATAATCATCAGGATGATTTCAGAAAGTCCTGGAGAGATTTACATGAACTGATGCTGAATGAAATGAGCAGAACCAGGAAAGAGAGCATTGTACATGGCACAGTAAGATTATACAATGATCAATTCTGATGGATGTAACTCTTCTCAACAATGAGATGATTCAGGACAGTTCCAATGATCTTGTGATGAAGAAAGCCATCTATACCCAGAGAGAGGACTATGGGAACTGAGTGTGGTCCACAACATAACATTCTCACTCTTTTTTGTTGTTGCTTTCTTGAATTTTATTTTCTTTCTCAATTTTCTTCCTTTTTGATCACATTTTTCTTGTGCAGCAAAATAATTGTATAAATACATATGCTTATATTTGATTTACATATATTTTATTATGTTTAACATATATTGGATTACTTTTAGGGGAGGCAATGAGGGGAAAGGGGGAAAATTGGAGCACAAGATTTGCAAAGGTCAATGTTAAAAAAATTATTCTTGCATATGTTTTTTTTATTTATTAAAGCTTTTTATTTGTATAACATATGTATGGGTAGTTCCCCAACATTGATCTTTACAAAGCTTTCCATTACAAATTTTATCCCCAGTCCCCTCCCCTCCCCTAGATGGCAGGAAGTCCACTACATGTTAATAATGTTGAAATGCTTGACAAGTTATGCAAGAAAAATCCTATCTACAAGAAAAAAATAAAAGAATCAGAGAAAGGCAACACAATGCAAGTAAATGTCAATAGAGATCATGGAAATGTTACGTTGTGGTCCATATTTCATTTCCCTCTCTCTGGGTGTATATGGTTTTCTTCAGTGAACAATTGGGACTGGTTTGAGACAATTCTTTGTTGCAGAGAGCCATGTCCATCAGAACTGATCATCATGTAATACTGTTGTTGCTGTGTATGATGATCTCCTGGTTCTGCTCGTTTCACTCAGCATCAGTTCACTTGCATATGTTTTGAAAATAAAAAGCTTCAGTTAAAAAAAAAAGATTGCAGAGCATGATGGCAGAAGAGGTATTGCTCTAGCATCAAACTATTTGTTATCAATGTTACCAAGATTCTTTTTTTTTTTTTACCACAAAACAAAAAACAGTAACAATAACAACAAAAAACTCTCTTGTGCTGTGAAATGAGCAACACTTAGTGGATAAATCTGAGTTCAGATCCCCCTTCAGATACTTACCAAGTCCCATAATCTCTCCTTTTCTCAACTGTAAAATTAGGGGGTTGTATTTGATGACTTCAAAAGTGCCTTCTACTTGTGAATCTTTAATCTTTTGAAATCTCTGGGGTTTAAAGCCAGTTCTCAACTTGTTAATTAAGAGACATGAAATGTAATAGTGAAATGTAATTAGAGACCACAGTTTTCTCTTTAAATTAAAAAATAAAATCATTTCTGGGTATTTCAAGGCAAATGAAAAAATTAGAAATGGTTATTGAGAGAAAAGATTGGCCGATTTCTCAGTTGGCTCTGATGAGAAGAGAACTCTGGACTGACACTGAGAAGGCCAGACTTAACATTTCCTCAACTTATTTTGTGATCTTGGTCAAGTTCATAATTCTCATTTTTTCTCTACAAAATGAGAGGCCATATGTATCATCAAATAATCAAACATTTATTAAACTTTCACTGTGTTTTAAGTACCATGATAAGAACTGGGAACATAAAAAAATGGAAACATTTCCTACCCCTGAGGAGCCCACATTACAGTATAGGAGATAATATATGCAGCATAAAAAAATTAGGTGACATAATGGATAAAGTAATGGACCTGGGATCAGAAAGACCTGGGTTAAAATCCAGCCCCAGACACTTAATAGTTTTGTGACCTTAGGCAAGTTGCTTGATGGCTCTCAGCCTCAATTTCTTCATCTCTTAAATGGGGATAATAGTAGTAGAAATAAAAAAAAAAATATCTACCTCTTTGTGGTGTTGTGAGGATAATGTGAAATGACATTTGTAATATGCTTTGCAAACAATGAAAAACCATGTAAGTCCTAGCTACTATTATTGTTTTAAGTAATTTTATTTATTTTAACATTATTTTTAAAATTTTGCTCTGAAGATATGGGGTTGTTTTAAGTAATTTTATTTATTTTAATGTTCTTTTTAAAATTTTAAGTTTCAAATTCTTCACCCTCTCCCTCCCCCCACAAAGAAGGCAAGCAATGTGATGTTAATATACATGTGAAATCATATGAAACACATTTCCCTATTAGCCATGTGGCAAAAAGAAAAGCAAGAGAAAAAAGGAGAGTGAAAAAATATGCTTAGAATTCATAAGTTCTCTCTCTGGAGGTGGATAGCATTTTTCAACATGAGTCCTTCAGAATTGTCTCAGATCATTGTATTGATCAGAGTAGCTAAGCCTTTCATACTATCACATCACGATTATCATTACAATATTGCTATCACTGTATATAATGTTCTCTCAGTTTTGCTCACTTCACTTTGCTTCAGTTCATGTAAGTCTTCCCAGATATTTCCGAAACCATCCTGCTCATCCTTTCTTATAGCACAGTAGAATCCCATCACAATCATGTATCACAGCTTGTTCAGCCATTCCCCAACCTTTCTAATTCTTTGTCAACACAAAGAGAGTAGCCATGAGTATTTTTTTGTACATATGAGGTCCTTTCACCTTTTTCTTTGATCTCTTTGGGATACAGACCTGCTAGTTATTACTTTTTACATCTCTAGATATATACAGAACATATATTAAGAAGATACATATAAAATGTAACCTTGAAGGGGAAGCCAATACCACCCAGAGGAATCAGGGACCTCATGTAGAAGATGCTTAATAATATAACTAATATAGAAATTTGTTTTGCATGAATGCACATGTGTAACCTATATCAAATTGCTTATTGTTTCAGAGAAGGAAGAGATAAGAGAGAAAAGGAGAACATTTTGAACTCAATTTTTTTTCAAAATGAATGTTTAAAATTGTCTTTATGGGTAATTGAGGGGAAACAAATTATTTAAAATAAAAAAGTGTAAATCTATACATGTGTTTAAATTAATTTAAAATAAAGAAGTGTACTCTTAGTATCTTCATGAGAGGCATAATAATAAACTTAATTATTTCTTGACTGAAAAAAGGAGATGCTTAAGCTATGGCTTGAAGAGAGCAAATGATTCCCAGAGCCAGAGATGAGTGAGCAGGAAGACTGTTCCAAGCATGAGAGATGATAAACATGAAGGCATAGAGATGGGAGCTTGCCTCATTTGTGAAAAACAGTAAATAGCTTTGACTGAATCACAGAATGTGAGAAGGGGAAAATTGTCTAAGAAGTCTGGAAAGGTACAATGGGGCCAGGCTCTGAAAAAGCTTGAAATGTCTAGCAAAGAAGTTTATATTTGCTCCATAAGGTAATAGGTAACTATAGTTTATTGAGGAATAGTTTAACATAATTAGACTGGGTTTTAGGAAAATCACTTTAACTATATGAGTGGAATGAGGAGAGACCTGAGGCAAAGAAACCCATTAGGAGCCTATTTCAGTAATCCAGGTGAGAGGTGATGAGGGCCTAAGCTTAGAATAGTTATATGAATAGATAACAGTAATACAAATAATGATAACCAGCATTTATCTAGTACTCCTCATATATCTGAGACTCTGCTATGTGTTTTACAGATAGTATCTCATTAGATCCTCACAACAATCCATTTTATTTTACATTTTACATTTGAGGAAACTGAGGCAAACAGTTTTAAGTGACTCACCCAGGATCACACAGCTAATGTCTGAGGTACAGCTTAAATTCAAGTCTTTCTGATTCCAGAACTGGTGTTTTGTTCACCACTTAATTTAACTGATTGGAATAGAGGAAAAAGTGCATTTGCAAAAGATTGATGTAAGAGTGTCAAGACTCAGCAACTGCTTAGATATATGGCATAAGTGAGAGTGAGGAGTCAAGTGAATATGGGGGACTGGAAAGATGGTGGTACCCTTCACAATAAGAGACAAATGCAGGAAAGGGAAAGTTTAGGGAGGAAAGATAAGAGATGCTATTTTGGACTTGTTGAGTTTGATATACCTATAGGGTATGCAATTCACAATATCCAAATTTTTTTGGATATAGGATGGGTTATAGAAATCAGGTGAAATCAATTGAAAGACTATAGACAAAGAGAAGTATCCAGGAGAGTTGGGGGGTGGGATGCTGCACCTATAGGGACTTAGAGCTCTATTAACAATATAGTCTTGAAAGAGATCTTCAAGTCCATTTAATACCCCTTTATGTTATTTACACCACTGAAGCTAAAAGAGAGTAACCCCTTGGCTTGCCCTAGATCATACAGAGAGTAACAGAGCTGGGTCTTGAATACAGACTATCTTGCTCGAAACTTGGCATTCTTTTCCCAATAAAATCTGTATGTGGAATGTTCTCTAAGGTTCTTTTTTTCCCCTCCAAGCTAACATATGGTTTAATATCCGTAGGAAGTGGGAGAGCTTTTCATTTTACCTGCCAGAATAAAAAGGAATGGTCTTTGATGTTAAAACTTTTATGAAGACTAATATCAGGGCAAGTACATAAACTGTGCTAGAAAATTCACACACATTCAAACAGCCACATATCTAAAATACCAACCTCTCCCTCATTTTTTATGTTCTATTATGTTTTTATTCATTTTGTAAAATATTTCCCAATTACATTTTAATAGCCAAACTCAGGAGCTTTTTGGTCTGCCTTTTGACACCTCTGATCTACAAAATGGAAAACCACATGTATAGATTATGTATAGAATAAGACATTTAATAATATGGTACTTAATAATAATTTAACAATTCATTTCTGTAGTCCAATGTTTTATAAATGACAATGACAAATTGCTTCTATTTTTTTATTTTTTTCCATTTTTAGTCAATTAACAATCTAGAGCAGGTGCTCTAACCTGCTTTTTTAAAAAAAGTTCTTATTTTTTAACATTTTTAACATCTCTGGTTCTTTCTAGTTAAAATATTCTAGTACTGGTGGGAGCCAATTGTAATGCCTGGTACATAGCAGACATTTTAATGCCCATTGATTGCTGACTTAATGGTTGTTTACAAGAATGCCATCACCAAAATCCTCTTCTATCACTCCCTTCATTGAAGCCCTAGGGACTTAAGAAGACCATGTAGAGAACAAGTGTTAGCCAGTTCTTTCAAAGTAGAATGGCTTCAGATATGTATCTGATGATGGATTTTGTTTCCATCATCTGAGGACTTGATTAGTTGCATGGCTGAGGATGGCTACCCGATGATGACTATTTTTGACCAGAAAAATATAATTCATGAAGACCATCTGTTAAGGCATTTAAAAATTGTGATCTGTGTCAATGAAGGGAGTAAGATTATACACTGATGGAGAGTACTCTAGGAAGGTTGAGACAATAGTCAATTAGAATGTAATCATGAGTAAAATTAGTTAGGAAAGATTAAGGATAAATGAAGCAATGTTCTTAGCATCCATATTGTAAGAAAAGAATATTGAAAAAAATTAGAAATCAATACCTGGATTTTGTTTTCTTTCTAATCTTATCATCCTTCTTTCCTATTTAAGCCATTTCCCATTTTGCTGAGATTTTTATCCCCTGTGTCTAATGCCATGACCTTCTAGCATGGCTGGGTTAGAAGAAGGCATGGAAGACTGCCCTCCTGACCATACAGGGATAGAGAGTGGAAACTCAATAAATGGCATTAAAGAAAATAAACAGAATTTGAGGAAGACATGTTGAATTAAACAGCTGACTCCCTTTACCTCCCTCTTCATATGAAGTTTCCTGGCCTGAAAATCTCCTATGGCAAGTGGTTTTCCAAAGGACCTTAAGGCTTCCCAATAATATCTTTGTGTTTCATTGTTTTGTAGATACTTAACTGGTGTGATAAATGTCTACTTAGGCAGTTAGTGGCTCAATGGACAGAGTGCTGGTCTTGGAGTCTGGGAGTCCTGAACTCAAATACTACCTTAGACATGTGCTTGCTTTATGAGCCTGTGCAAATTACTTAATCTCTTTCAGCCTCATTTTCTTTATCTGTAAAATAGAGTTAATAATACCAGCTACCTCAGAGAGACAATGTAAAGATCAAATAGGATAATTCACATTAAATGCTTTGCAAAACTTTTTAAGTGCTACATAAAAGGTAATTATCATCATCATCTTCACTATCATTAATACTTACTCTGTTTCTAACTCAGACCCTACATTCCCTGCCTGGGTATTTAACAATTAGCCTACATGTTCATATAGGCCCTTGAGTAGAACATCACATCTGTTCTTTGGTCTCACCTTTAAATATCTATTCCCTAATATCTACATGCTGCTTAGTGCATTCCTCGTTGCACATCCCTGGGTTCCCTGCAGATCACCTGCCTAATCCTTGGTTGACTTTCCTTGAGCTACACCTGCTAAATTAATGACTGTCAAAATTTAGAAATGAGTAAGCTATTCTGCCCACAGTGATTTATTCTTCCTGTGGGTCCATGGCAAGGTTAATTTGTCTTAATAAGGAGTGCATCACAACTGCTCCCATGAATACTCTCATTAGCATCTTCTACAAATGGAGTCATCCACAATCATTAAGTATTGTTGGCTTGCATGAGACAGTCATAGATCTTGCAAGCAAACACACTTTGAAGCTGCAAGGAAAGGACACTATCTGCCAAGTCCTGAACCTGGTCAAAGGTGCTTTCTTTAAGTGACCTCTGATATCACACTCACTGTTTTATAGTGTTAGCAAACTTTCTGGAAGCCACCACCAACTACTCTCTCAAGCTACCTTCTCTGAATTTTCCAGATCCCCAGACCTAAGAAGAGACTCTTCTTCCATTCTATCTTATTCACTGGAATAGGCTCTTAAGAGAGAATTTGATAAAGATATGAAAAAGCACTTTAAAAAGTCATATCAGAGGCATAAGATAATCGTTTCTGAAATAATTTTCTGGGTTTTGACTCATTTAACTTTGGTATTTCTATCTTTCATCTTTGGTGTTCCCTTTCTCCTCTCTCTTTCCTCATCTCTCTCTTTTTCCTTCCTTCTCTTCCTTTTGGCTCTTACTTTTCATTGTAGAACACACAAATGGGTCATTTGCTGCTAAAAAGTTCCAATCTCCTTTCTCATAGGACAACTAAATAACTCCAAATTCAATTCTAGTTTTCAATGATTGCTTTCCATACAGGCTTTGAATAGGGGAAACTTGAAGGAAATGCTCCATATTATAAAATATAACACAATATAATACAATATGATGCCTTATCGCCCAACCTCATCCCACCCTACCCTATCCTACCCATCGCATCGGAGGCTGGATCTTTGAGCTCACTGTGGCTATGAATACTCTCTTCAGCAGTGCCTCTGTGTCCTGTGTGGCCATTGTCTGTGTCCTCCTGTAACTTTTCTAGCAGAGATGCTGGAATCTTTCCTTGGGATCCCTTGACAAGATATAGGTACCATAGCTCACACTGGGCTTTTTCTCTTATCCCTGTTTTATATAACCCATGAAAAAACAATGCATTGCAGAACACATTTACTAAGTGCTTACTGTATTCAAAAGGCATGACACCATGAGGAAGAGAATGTACCAAAAATGTTCCTTTCCCTCAAGGAGTTTATAATTTAGTCTTTATCTTCACCCATATTTCCCAATCTTCAGCCTGGAACAGATATTTATAGGGCTACAAAATATTTAGTATTAAAAATCCTTGCTTCACATATGCTAGACATTCTTAAACTAACATTGCTGTGCCTTTCTCCTTCTCACACACAGATTTCTCTGCCCCCATCCCACCCTTTCAGCTACTTCTCTGAGGCTCTGAAGGGCATAGCAACCCGAGATCTCATGAATTTAATTCCTTCAAAAGCCAGACTTTCTACCCCCTGGACACAAAAGAAAAATAACCACTTCAGGAGAGTCAATGTAGTATTTGCAGACACTTTACACATCTGGTTTTCTAAGGTTGTCTTATTTTTCCCCTTGGGTATTCCACCTGCTAATTGAGTAAGCTGCCACTATATGGTCAGTGATATATTGACTATGGCTTAGTGGTCAGAGGAGACAGGATCTTAGAGCTTGAAAAAGCTTTTAAAGGCTAAATAGTCGACCTCTATCAATTTATATGTAAAAGATAAAGTAACTTCCTAGGGTCATACACCTACTCTTGATTCCTGAAACCCAGTTTTCCAATTCCCAGTCCAGTGCTTTTTCCTACCATACACTGATTGCTAGCTTCCAAATAGCTAGGTTTCCCATAAGTGTGAACAGAATCAAAGATTATGATTATTTTCCATTAAATTGGGGCTTTTCTTTAACAACTGGGCTTTGTGCTGTTGTTCAGTTATTTTTCAGTCACATTTAACTCTTTGTTATCCCATTTCAGGCTTTCTTGGTGAAGATATTGAAGTAGTTTGCCATTTCCTTCTCTGGCTTATTTTACAGAGGAAGAAACTTAGGCAAATTGGGTTAAGTGACTTGCCTAGGATCACACAGCTAGTAAACTAGATGAATCTTGACTCTAGGCCCAGCATTCTATCCACAGGCTGCCTCTATGCCCTTTTGTTAAATATTAAGGAACATTAGAATAATAGGGCTGCTAAGTGGTACATTGGATAAAGTGCTGGGACTGGAATCAGGAAAACTCACCTTCCTGAGTTCAAATCTGACCTCAGACATTTACTAGCTGTGTAACCATAGAAAAGTCACTTAACTTTGCCTCAGTTTCCTCATCTGTAAAATGAGCTAGAGAAGGAAATGGCAAACCACTCTAGTATCTCTGCCAAGAAAACCCCAAATGGGATCATGAAGAGTCAGACACAATTAAAAAACAATTAAACAACAATTAGAATAATATATTAAAAGAGCTGATTAAAAAGTTTAGAGCAAAATTTAAAGGAATATAATAGAATGTGTAGATTAATGTTGCTCACTAACCTCATTCACTTTTTAATCTAACCCTGGTTTTATCTCAGACTGGAGCAGGCCCCAATTTATTAATTGATCCTGAGTTTCTTGAAAGTATACCCATTAGGAGTTTTCCTATAGTTTCATTGAGTATCACTGCCCTTGTAACTCTTCTCCAGCTTGATGACCTTACTTAATGTAGTTTGAGTGATGTTCAGGATTCCAATTTGCAGTACAAGGAAGGGAAGAGCACCCCAAGACAGATTATAGCAAAGATGGGAATCAGAAGTAAAGAAATCAATGAATTGGAGGGGAAATATAATCAGAGGAGCAGTCAGGAAGGACTGAAACGTGTCAGATTCCACCAAAGCCCCGAATGTAAGGGCACATCAAAACTGGTAAAGTTTGGTAGATTTTCCTAAGCAGGATGAGACATTGAGGAGAGACAGAAGAAAGCTGGACCTGGTGTGCTGTCCACATTCAGGACTAATGCTGATTTATACTAGTGGTGAATGCCTGGGGAATTTATAGTTAATTGATGTTCAGACTCCATTACCTTACTTCAATTGATTCAGAGGATTTGAGCTTCTAGGAACTTCTTTCTTTGGTATAGGAGTTGAAATTACTGAGATATTCATACTGTTTTAGTGAAAGGATCTTATCTTTGACTATTTTCTACTAATTAGTTGGCATTTACATAGTGATTTAAAGTTTGCAAAGCATCTTATATTTTCTCATTTGATCATTACAACAACTATGGAATATGGATGCTATTTTTTTATTAAAGCTTTTTATTTGTATAACATATGTATGGGTAGTTCCCCAGCATTGATCTTTACAAAGCTTTCCATTACAAATTTTACCCCCAGTCCCCTCCCCTCCCCTAGATGGCAGGAAGTCCATTACATGTTAATAATATTGAAATACTTGACAAGTTGTGCAAGAAAAATCCTATCTACAAGAAAAAAAAAAGAAAATCAGAGAAAGGAAACACAATGTGAGCAAACCTCAATAGAGATCATGAAAATGTTATGTTGTGGTCCGCATTTCACATCCCTCTCTCTGGGTGTATATGGTCTTCTTCAGTGAACAATTGGAACTGGTTTGAGACAATTCTTTGTTGCAGAGAGCCATGTCCATCAGAATTGATCATCATGTAATACTGTTGTTGCTGTGTATAATGATCTCCTGGTTCCGCTCGTTTCACTCAGCATCAGTTCATGCAAGTCTCTCCAGGCCTCTGAAATCATTGCTGGTCGTTTCTTACAGAACAATAATATTCCATGACATTCATATACCATAATTTATTCAGCCACTCTCCAATTGATGGGCATCCATTCAGTTTCCAGTTTCTAGCCACTACAAAAAGGGCTGCCACAAACATTTTTTGCACAAGTGGGGCCCTTTCCTTCCTTTATGATATCTTTGGGATATAAGCCCAATAGAAATGCTGCTGGGTCAAAGGGTATGCACAGTTTGATAACTTTTGGGGCATAGTTCCAAATTGCTCTCCAGAATGGTTGGATCCGTTCACAGTTCCACCAACAATGTATCAGTGTCCCAGTTTTCCCACATCCCCTCCAACATTCATCGTTATCTTTATGGATGCTATCTTTAATCCCCATTTGCAAAAGAGGGAATTTAGACAAATGAAGGTTAACTGTCTAATGTCAGGGTCATACACCTAGTAAATATCTGAGGCAGAATTTGAATTTTGGTTTTCCTGATTTCAGATCCAGTGTTTTATCCCCTGAACCACCTAGCTTTCCAAAGAAAACTGTAAGCCACAGTCATTGAATTCCTGACCAACTCTCTAAGTATGCAGGGTCTCTAAATCCCTTCTTTTTCACAGCTATAAGGGAAAAATATAGATAAGATGGCCATTTGGACCAAAAATTTGGAACCACAACTCCAACTTCATTGTTCTTGTCAATCAGAAGAGAGCTGTGTTCTATACTTAATTATCACATCCAAACATATCCTTGCGTATTCAGATAAAGGCAAGAGTAATACAGCATACCATTTTTTAAAAATTGCACAAAGTAGGGAGTTTTATGTCTGAAAGCAGAAGCAGAGACAGCAATGGATAACCAGTGTTCAAAACTGAAGATCAATAACCAGAATCAAAGAGAAGAGCCACTATGAAACAATGAATGAACAAAGCATTTATTAAAGACATACTATGTTCAAAGTGTTGCGCTAAATGCTAGAGATACAATGAAAGAAGTCCTTACTCTCATGGAGCTCACATTTTAATAGGGGAGTGTCAAAATGTTTTGGAGATAGCCTGTTTCCCAGAGCTAAGGCCGAGCATGTCGACTATGTCCTGAGCTTGACATTACAATAATCCTTTGCATTCAAGGTGTATCACCTTCTGGCAGAATGCATTGCTTGGACCAGCACCAGGTATTCACTGAGGGATTTGGATCCCCCTATTTCCCAGGACCATTCATCATGTGTTCATAATTCCTTTTCCTTATTACAGACAGGTCTTGTATTCCTTTTCCCATCACAGAACTCTGGTTCTGTGCCCTTGTAGGGTGGACATGACCCCCAATACAAGACAATGCTGTTCTCACAGAGTCTGTGGATAAAGTAATTCAAAGTCTAAAAATAATTATCTCATAATCCAGTCCATAACCCACCTGCCTTTGGTCCAGTATGTTAAGCCCTCCTTCAGGGGAGGGATTTCTTTTTGCAAATGTCATTTTCCTCCCTCTGAAATTAATTAAGCTTTTGTTGTGTCCTGACCCTCCTGTCTTTAGCGTTCTCTCTTTCTATTCCGGCCACCCAAAGGTTAGAGGCTGGTTCCAGTTCGGTTGACACTAATTGGTAATAAAAGTGAATTTGACATGGAATAAGGCCAATGGACCTTCCAATACCTGTGGGAGGTAGACCACTGGAGATTTATTTCTCTAAAGTCTGACCCTCCCTTGTCTAGTGAGTCCATTGCCCTTTCCTGCTCAAATTCTCCAACTCATCCTTGATTGAACTTGGCAATTTTTAATCTGGATGTTGTAATACAATGAATCAAGCTTTTAAAAGGATGTGATAAAAATTGGACATTTGAAAACTTAAATATTTAATGAAGTATAGTTATAAACAGGCAATACTAATACTATTGCTAATATTTATTATAATAGCTGTTTTTCATTTGAAAATTTTAGTTATTTTAAATATGTATTAGATGGTTTAAAGATACATCTTCAACATGTTAACGATGAATCAACTATCAGGTATTTAATGTAGGCCTGAAACTCCAGAATATGGGTAGTTTTAATTTATAAGTAAAGGATTAATGAAATGTTAACTGTTAGGAAAACATCAGGAAAGATATTTAAGCCCTAGGTAAAGATAAAATTTCCTGGTACTGTAATTTGTTTTGAGCTTTGATTACCAGGATAGTTAGAAAATGGCATGTGTGGCTGGCAGTCTCAGGATTGCTAATGTAGATGTTTGTGCCTGAGAAAGGTTGTGGAGATGACCTAAGACACACATGGTAGATTCCTCATGATTCTATTTTCCCATTGTACTATTTCCCTGCTGAAAAGGAAAATTCTCCACCTGGTTAATCTTAAGTAGTAGCTTTAAAATTTTGTTACTTCATGATTGGCTATCAGCTATAACTCCTGCCTGGAATCAAACAGAACTAAGAGACTTTTTTTCCTATTATTATGATATAACTATGTCCATATTTTTTTCTTTTTTTAGCAAAATTCTGTAATCAACAAGTTTTGTAATTACAACACTAAAGCTATTAAATAATAGATTGATCCTGGAATATCACTGAGAATGAATATAATAGTATTAAAGTATAAACATCTTATAATTTAAATATATTTATAATTTAGGGATGACATCCTCCAAAAGGGGGAATAACTAGATGAGGCAAAAAGGCAAAGATGTAATATAAAAGTTTTTTAAGTAAGTGGAATAGTGAATTTTGAGGAAATCAACATTTTACTAGACTGATACAGCATGAACACATATAAGTAAAGACAAAGTCATTTGAAAAAAGAATCAATAACCAAGGTATTAGGGAAGGCATCACAAAGTAGATGACACCTGAACTGAACTAGCAAGAAAGATAAGAATAATAAGTGCCAGAGACAAAAGTTTAGAAGAGAGCGTATTCTAGGCATAGATTTATGGTTTAGGAAAATTTATAGAGAGAGGAAATGAAATGTCAGGTTCAGAGGACAGCTAGTAATCCAATTTGCCTGGAACAGAGAATGTGGAAAGGGAAATAATATGAAATGAGGCTGGAAACATTAGCTGGAAGTAGATTGTAAAAGGGCCTTAAATGCCTGGCTAAGGAGCTTATCCTAGGGAGCCACTGAAGGTATTAAAGTAGATGAGTGACATTGTCAGCTTAGAAAGTTTCTTTTTACGGCCATAATAGTAGACTGGAAAAGAGAGAGACTAAGCAGAGAGACCAATTAAAATATTTCAAGCAAGAAGTGGTAAAGGCCTACACTAAGGTGACAACTGTGTGGAGAAAAGGATGAATAAGAAACATGTTATGGAGAAAATATTGATAGGATTTGATCAATGATAGGGAAAATGCAGGAGAGAAAAAAGCATTTAATCCAGAGATTAACCATTTTTGTGTCATCTTTAACTTTGGCAGTCTAATGAAGCCTATGGACTCCTCAAAAATGTTTTTAAATGCATGAAATAAGATTTATAAAATTACAAAGGAAACCAATTTTATTGAAATAAAGATGTAATTTTTCCTCATCCAAGTTCATTGACCCCCTGAAATATACTATAAACCAGGTTAAGAACCCATGGTTTAAACTGATTGTAAGCTTATAAATATGGGGCTTGGGAGGATGGCAGTGCCTTCAACATAAACCAGAAATTTTTGGAAAAAGAGAAGGTTTAAAGGGAAAATCAAATCATGAGTTCTGCTTTGGAAATATTGAATTTGAGAAGCCAATAAGGACATCAATGTGGAAATATTCAGAAAACAGTTATTGATGCAGGACTGGAGATTTAAAGCAGAGTAGGTCTTATGTATAGATGTGTGTCATCTGCATGGAGATAATAATTGAACCCTTGATAGCAGGAGAAAGTATGTCATTACTATTTTTATAAGTATGTTATTTCTGCTTAATAAAATAACAATTGTTCTATTTATCAGTTTTCATGACAGTTCTGGACATCTCTCTCTCTCTTTCTCTCTCTCTTTTTCTATCTATATCTATATCTATATATATGCTCTGAGCAGTATTTCTATTTAGTAGGAATCAAAAGGGAAATGATTCCCCATATTGTTGGCAAAGGATATGCTCTCCCATCCAGTCATAAGCAGGTGGGTGAGCTTCCAGCAGGGATATATAGCAAGATAAGAGTAAATATGCAGTTGTATGGAGTAACCATGTGAAGAGCAATGGGGATCCCTATTTTCTTAAATTAAATATGTGAATCATGTACATAGAGATGGTATATTTACAGCCCTTGTCTTTTCCTTGACCTTCAATCCTTACTCACCAACTGCTTAGTGGACATTCTAAATGGTACATTCTGTAGAAATATCAAATTCACTCAAAATAGCTAATTTTCTTATTCATTTTCCAAACTTCTCTGTTTCTGTTAGAGATATCAAGCATCTTACCTATCTCCCAAATTTGCAACTTTGACATTTGACATTGCAAATTTGACTATTTCTCATTCTCCCACATTTTACGTATCCAATTAGTTGCCAAATTTTATAACTACTCACATGGTAATAATGCTAATTTAAGCACTCATACTATCTCTTGCCTAGACTACTGAATTGGCCTCCTAATTGGTCTTTCTGCCCCAAGTCTTTTTCTTACTCCAAGTCATTCTCCACAAAGATCCAAAAATGATTTTATTTAAATAAAAGACTGACCATGTCAATGGTCCATACCTCCATAAACCTCAATACCTCCCTATTACCTCTAAAGTAAAATATATACTCTACTGGACTTTTTAAAGTTCTTCACAACCTGACCCTTACCCAATTTTCCACTTTCTGGTGTGTTGCTTTCCTTTCCATATTCTATTGTCCATACTCTACTATTCCTCAAATATGGTATTCCTTCTCCTGTTTTCATGCCTGTCATTCCCCATTCTTGGAAAGAACTCCCTCTTCATCTCTGCCCTATAGAATCCTTTATTTCCTTCAAGACTCTTAATCAAGAAGCTTCTCCTACTAGAAGCCTTTCTGATCTACTGGAAGCCTGTATCTCCAACTACTAGTTTCCTTTCTGCCATAACTACTTATTTTTTTTTTTTACATTAGTGTTTCTGCTGTTTATACTTATGGGTATCTGTGTTGTATTTCCCAATTATTTTAAGTTCCCAGAAAGCAGGACAGGTTCCTTTTTATCCTTGTATTCTTAATACCTAGCATATAATAGACATCTAATAAATGACTGTTGATCTCTTGATTCCTTGTCAAAAAAGCATTAACAGCTAGGGATATTCTAGACCTGTGGTAGAGGCAGTTCTGACACTGGTGATCTGCTGATTCAGTCACTTCCCTTGGAATTTCTGGGGCAAGATCTTGCTACTTAATGACAATGAAAGATTGACAAAATGAGAAATTTATACTAGCTCAGACTGACTCAAGTCATAATGAGAAGCACTTTGCAGATGTGAGATGTCAGCATGTCCCTAGAAGTAGGGAGCATTTATATGAATGTGTCTTTCTGGATATAAACCTTATTCTACCCTAAAAAGGCAGAAATCTCAGGTTAGTGGATACATTAGTACTTGAGGGAGAAGAAAGGAAACCAAGCAAGAGGGATCAGATCGTAGAGGCCTGGTCATGACTCTACTTCCCAAATATATATATATATATATATTTATTTATATATATTTATATATATATTTATATATATATATGTATGTATATGTATGTATATATGTATATATATATGTATGTATATATGTGTGTATATATGTATATACATATATACATATATATAAAATTTTTTCTGGTTATACACGTAAATTAATTTTTAAACACATTTTTATGAATTTCTTTGGAAGAGTAAAATTAGAATAAAATGGAAAAACCACAAGAGAAAAAGAAACAAAAGAAAAAGGGAAAAAAGTGAACATAGCTTGTGTTGATTTACATTGTCTCCATGGTTCTTCTCTATCTGAATGCAGATGGCATTTTCTATCCAGAATTTATTGGGATTGCCTTGAATCAATGAACTGCTGAGAAGAACCAAGACTACCATAGTTGATCATTGCACATTCTTGCTGTTACTGTGTACATTGCTCTCCTGGTTCTGCTTGTTTCTTTTAGCATCAGTTTGTGTAAATCTTCCCAAGCCTTTCCAAAATCAGTTTGTTCATCATTTCTTATAAAACAATAATTTTCCATTACTTTCACATAACATAACTTATTCCACCATTCCCCAACAGATGGGCATCTGCTCACTTTCTAATTCTTTACCACCACAAAAAGACATTTTTGTACATGTGTGTTCGTTTCTTTCCTTGATGATTTCCTTGTGATATAGACCCAGTAATGACACTGCTGGGTCAAACAGTATGCACAGTTTTATAGCTGCTTGGGCATAGTTCCAAATTGTTCTCCAGAATGGTTGGATCAGTTCACAACTCCACCAACAATGCATTAGCATCCCAGTTTTCTGAAATCCCCTCCAACATTTATCATTATCTTTTCCTATCATTTTAGTCAATCTGAGAGATAAGAGATGGTTCTTCAGAGGTGTTTTAATTTGCATTTCTCTAATCAGTAGTGATTTAGACTTTTCATATGACTATAGGTAGCTAAAATTTCATCATCTGTCATCACTTATCAATTGGAAAATGACTTATATTTTTGCAAATTTGACACAGTTCTTTAAGTATTTTAGAAATGAGGCCTTTATCAAAAACCTTGGATGTAAAAATTTTTTCCCAACTTTATACCTCTCTTTTAATCTTGTTTTTGTTAGTTTTGTTTATGCAAAAAAATTTAATTTAATATAATCTGTTATTATCCATTTTGCATTTCATAATGTTGGCTAGCTCTTATTTGATCATAAATTTTCCCTTCTCCAAAGATCTGATAGATAAACTATCCCTTGCTCTCTTAATTTGCATATCGTATCACCCTTTGTACCCAAATCATGTACCCCCTTTTTTTTTTTTGCTTTTTGCTGAGGCAATTGGGGTTAAGTGACTTGCCCAGGGTCACACAGCTAGGACATGTTAAGTGTTGAAGACCAGATTTGAACTTATGCTCCTGACTTCAGGGCTGGTACTCTATCCACTGCACCACCTAGTTGTCCCTCATATACCCATTTTGACTTTATTTTGGTATGGGGTGTGAAGTGTAGGTCTATATAGTGTTTATGAAATATCATTTTCCTGTTTTCCCAGAAATTTTTTTTCTGAAATTGTGAATTCTTATTCCCCTTTTGGGGAATTATCAAATATTAGATTACTGTGTCATATGTATCTAACCCATTCCACTAATCTACCACTCTATTTCTTAGTCAGTACCAAATGGTTTTAATACCTGCTGCTTTAAAATATAATTTTAGATTTGATACTACTAGGCCACCATCCTTTGTATTTTATTTTCATTAATTCCCTTGATATTTTTGATCTTTTGTCTTTCCAGTTGAATTTTGTTATTATTTTTTCTAGCTCTATAACATAATTTTTGCTACTTTGGTATGTCACTGAACAAGTAAATTAATTTAGGTAGAATTGTCATTTTTATTATATTACTTGGCCTAGGCATAAGAAATTAATATTTTTCCAGTTATTTAGATCTAACTTTATTTGTGTGAAAAGTATTTTGTAATTGTGTTCATATAGTTCCTGAGTTTGTCTTGGCAGGTAGATCCAAATATTTTATTTTGTCTACAGTTATTTTAAATGGAATTTATCTTTCTATCTCTACCTCTGGGCTTTGTCAGTAACATATAGGAACGCTGATGATTTATATAAGTTTATTTTATATCCTTCAATTTTGCTAAAGCTGTGAATTGTTTCAAGTAGATTTTTGGATGATTTTCTAGGATTCTCTAAGTATCATCTGAAAAGAGTGATAGTTTTATTTCCTCATTGCCTATTCTAATTCTTTTAATTTCTTTTTTCTTTTCTTATTGCTAAAGCCAACATTTCTAGCACAATATTGAATAACAATGGTGATGATGGGTATCCTTGTTTCACCCCTGATCTTATTGGGAATGTGTCCAGCTTCCTCCCATTACAAACAATGCTTGCTGATGGTTTTAGATAGATGCTGCTTATCATTTTAAGGAAAACTCCCTTTATTCCTATGCTCTCTAGTGCTTTTAATAGGAATGGGTGCTGTATTTTGTCAAAAGTTTTTTCTGCATCTATTGTGACAATCATATGATTTCTGCTAGTTTTGTTATTGATGTGGTCAATTATGACAATAGTTTTTCTGGTATTGAATCAGCCCTGCAGTCTTGGTCTAAATTCTACTTGGTCATAGTATATTATCTTGCTGATAAGTTGTTGCAATCTCTTTACTAATATTTTGTTTAAAATGTTTGCATCAATACTCATTAGGGAGATTCATCTGTAATTTTCTTTCTCTGTTTTGGCTCTTCCTGATTTAGGTAATCAGCACCATATTTGTGTTATAGAAGGTATTTGGCAGGACTCCTTCATCTCTTTTTCCAAATATTTTCTATCGTGTTAGAATTAATTGTTCTTTAAATGTTTGGTAGAATTCACTTGTAAATCCATCTGGCCCTGGAGATATTTTCTTAGGGAATTCATTGATGGCTTGTTCAATTTCTTTTACTAAAATGGGACTATTTAAATAATTTATTTCCTCTTTTAATCTGGGCAATTTATATTTTTTGTAAATATTCATCCATTTTGATTAGATTGTCAGATTTGCTGGCATGCAGTTGGACAAAATAGCTCTTAATTATTGTCCTAATTTCTTTTTCATTGGTGATAAGTTCACTCTTTTCATTTTTAATGCTGATAATCCCAAATATATTTCTAATAGTATATTTATGAAGTTATTCTCTTCTCCTCTCAAAACTCAACACAGGGAAAAGAGCAGTTCCTTAATTGTATCTATGCAGTATCTATCCATCTATCTCTCTTTTTACTTCTCTAACTTTCTATTTATCTAATATCTATTATCTATCTAACATCTCTCTATTTTTTGAGAAAGAGGGAGATGTATATCCATCTCAACATTTAAGAATACTTTTAACATGCAGATAGGAGGAAGAACTAAATCTGTGATTGCATTGGTTAAGAGCAGGGCTTCTTAAACTTTTTCCATTTGAGACTCCTTGTCTCCCAAGAAATTTTTACATCTATATGAATCAAACACTTACTGAAAATAAATCAAGCTTTTGGGACCCCCACATTCAGTTACAAGACTCCACAAACTACAGTTGAAGAAGCTGGGAGTATAGAGAACTCCCAGGTCAGGAAGCTCTTTTTATTACTGCAGATTAGTATCTTCTCTGCACTTTATAGTATTAAAGATTTGCCTGGGGCACTGAGTAATTGTGAACTTGCCTAAGGATCATGAAGCTTATATGTGTCAAAGATGCCTCCTGAACCCATATCTTCTTGGCTCTCCATCCATTCCACTATGATGCCTCTTGTGAATATGAAATTCTAATATTGTGTCTGATACACAATTTCCTGAGTTTCACTTTGTGACTAGTCATGATTGCACAATCTAATATTATTCTTTTTTTCACATTCTCCATTCTGAAGTATGTGAGAGTCATGGTTCATAATTTGAAAGAACTCGAAGAGATTCTTTTATAGTCACAAAATAATTTATTTATGCTATAGCTGATGGACCAACTGTAAGAGAGTCTGGCAATTAAAGGAAGTTTGGAAGAGTTTTTATATACTGAAATTTGTGGCTTAGCTAGCAGACTAATAGCCTACATGGGGAGAACAAAGTACAGCTAACCGAAGAGTCAGGATGTCTTTTCATACAGGTAAGGAGACAGGATGTCTTTTAGCAAGACAGGATGGGATTTTTGCAGGGAACAAATAAGAAGCAACAGATAAGATTCCTTATCCACATTCCTTAACTAGATATGCAGTTTTGAGCAGACCCTCAGCTCTGACCCATCAATTCCACCCAAACTAGATTACTTTTTGTTAGCTGTAGGAACATACTGTATACTTCACAAAACGACACACAGAATTTCAGAGATGAAAGAGGCTAGTCTACTTATACTTGGAAAAAAAGCTTCATATAGTATACTTAACAAGTCATTTATCTAACCTTTGTTTAAGACTTTCAGTGTGTTCCTAGGTTCCAGGCAACCCATTTTATTTTTCTATCTCTGAATCTCAGTTCATGTTGTTCCTTATGCCTGAAATGCCCTTCTACTTCTCCACCTATTGAATTCCTATGTACTTTATGCAGCACAATCTCCTCCAGAAAAGCCTTCTCTGACTCTACTTTTCAGAAATGACTATTTTAGCCAAGTATAGTGGTACTGATTGAGACTCATGGAATGCATAAACTTGAGAATTCTGAGATGTGGTAGGGCTGAAACCATCCAAATTCATACTAAATCTGACAGCAGTATGGAGAAACCCTGACAGCAAGAGGCCTCCAGGTTGCCTCTGATGAGGCAAAATGGTCCAGGTCCAAAGCAAAGCTGCATAAAACTTCTGTACCAATCTGCATTGGAATCCAGCCCATGAGTGGCCACTAGACTTTCAGCATGATTAAGGCAGAGAGGCCTCATCTCATCATCCTTCTTGTCACTACGAGAGTCTTCTTCATTGTTATTGCCATCATTATCACCATCACCATCATCATGATTGTCATCATGTCTCCCTTAAGACTCATTTGTCCCTCTTATACTCATTTAACATTCCTGTAGGATAAATTGTAAATTCCTTAGCCTGACTCCTACTTATTATCTCCCCATTTACCAAATTTACATTTATTTTGCAACCAAAACATTACCTGATCTTGATACTCTTTATCTCCCACTTTGCTGAACTCACAGAATCTGCTCCCTGTGCCTGAAATGACCTCCTTCATCTGAAGCTTTCCCAATCCTTCCAGTGTTCTCTCCCCTACTTAAATTTTCTTTGTAGATAAATCCTTATTTACCTTTATGTCCTTTACTCCTAGTAAGCTCTCAAGGTCAGGATCTCTAGTTCAAAGATACAATGATGTCAGATTGATTACTAAGTAATTTAAACAATAAACCAGAGAAATCTCAGTGGAATTGAGCCTGGTGTATGTTCCAGGGGAAAAAAGAGCTATGTGTGTTTTGATTATTTAATGAGCTTTAAAAAGTAATTATTGCATCAGCCCTGAAGTCAGGAGGACCTGAGTTCAAATCTGGTCTCAGACACTTAACATTTCCTAGCTGTGTGACCCTGGGCAAATCACTTAACCCCAATTGCCTCAGCAAACAAAAAACAAAAAAAAAAAAAAAGAAGAAAGAAGGAAATTATTGGTGACCAATGTTTGCTCTGATATTTTGGCAGCTTCTTAAGGGAAGCAGCCTTTTGTAGGAGAGAATCCCAAACTGGGAGACAAGATTCCAAGCTTGGTTCTTACCTACTCTGACTGAGCCACTCCCTTTTTCTGAATTTCCTCATATGAAAAATAGGCCAGAGGGAAACCACTAG
The DNA here is from genome assembly GCA_023553655.1 of Myrmecobius fasciatus. Classification (NCBI taxonomy): domain Eukaryota; kingdom Metazoa; phylum Chordata; class Mammalia; order Dasyuromorphia; family Myrmecobiidae; genus Myrmecobius; species Myrmecobius fasciatus. The sequence goes on along the minus strand of JAJPUD010000571.1, from coordinate 116,231 downwards.
ATCTTCTCCCTTTGTGTCTTTGAGCATCTAGCTCAGTGCTTTATATACAGTTGGTACATAATAAATGCCTGTTATTTACTATTTTCTATTTCCTCATTAGTCTTTTATATCCCCTTTGACTGTCTTCTTCCTCACCACTATTTTTTTTAACAGTTTAACACTCACTGTTAAAATAAGGTTGACAACAATTAGATGATTCAGGCCAGTTCCAATGGTCTTGTGATGGAGAGAACCATCTGTAACCACAAAAAGGACTGAGGGAATTGAGTATAGATCACAATATAGTATTTTCACTTTTCTGTCATTTGCTTGCATTTTTTTCCCTTTTTGATCTGATATTTCTTGTGTTGCACAATAATTATAGAAATATATATAGAAGAATTGCACATATATTGAATTACTTGCTATCTAGAGGAGGGGGGAGGGGAAGGGAGGGAAAAAATTTAGAACACAAGGTTTTGCAAGGGTGAATGTTTAAAATTATCCATGCATATGTTTTGGAAATAAAAAGCTTTAATAAAAAATTAATTAAATTAAGATTGACAGCACACATTTAATATGATAAAATGTTGTTATATATTATAATGTAACATTTTAAATAGTGCTTAATGCTTTACTAAGAGCATTCCTCATAGCAACTCTAAGAAGTAGGTAATACATCAGCTCCATTTTTCAGATGGAGACACAGAGGCTCAAAAAGGTTAAATTGACTTGCTCTATAAAGGTCATTTATGTAAATAAAATGTAAATTATGTAAATAATGAGTGGCAATTTGGGGATTGAAGCCTAGATTTTTCTCATTCATTGCCTAATGCTCCTTTTACTATGATAGTTGAATCTCACAACTGCCCCCAAATTTATTGAAGACTTGAGATCAAATAAATTTCACACCATTTTAGACTGATTTTTAAAAAGAATGCTGTTTTGTTTGTGTCTCAGAGCTGCTATTCATCTTGTTTTTTTGCACTAGCTCAAAGATACAAAGATGTCAGGTTGATAACTAAGTAATTTAAACAGCAAACCAGAGAAATCTCAGTGGAATTGAGCCTGGTGTGTGATCCAGGGGAAAAAAAGAGCTATGTGTGTTTTGACTATTTAATGAGCTTTAAAAAGTAATTACTGGTGACCAGTGTTTGCTCTAATATTTTGGCAGCTTATTAAAGGAACCGCCTCATGTAGGAGAGAGAGAGTCTCAGACTGGGAGACAGGATGCCAGGCTTGGTTCTTAACTACTCTGATTGAGCCACTCCCTTGTCTGGTCCCCTATTTCCTCATATGAAAAAATGGGCAAGGGGGAAACCACTAGATCTGTGAAAATTGGGTAAGATATTGGAAGGTATCTTAGAGCTAATCATCTATGAAAAGTGGGGGAGAGGAAGCAAATCTAGTGGCTCCTTCTCCCCATTTTTCATAGATGATGCACTCTAAGAAGACTTCCAACTCCAGCATTCTACAGTGATTTTATTATGTAACAGACTCAACTAGATGGATTTTGCGGATATGAAATATGAAGAATTTAAAGCTATTTTCATAAATTGTACCTGGAAGTTCACAGAATTTGTTCCTAGAAGAAATGATTGTTTCAGTATTCCAACATATAAAAGCCAAAGCAGCCCAATATTTATTAAGTGCTTTCTAGATCCAAGGCACTTGGCAGCATAGCACTGTGACAAAACTAGAGTTTACCTTGCAATTAGAAAGACTTGATGGAAGTCATGTTTCTACTCTGATACATACTGAGTGTGTGATCCTAGATAAGTCACTTAACTTCTCCATACCATAGGAAATTGTCTAATACTCTTAAGTTGGAAAACAGGTATGGATCTGAATTGGTAGAAGAAGCTCTCTCATCAGGAATTCTCTCCATCAAGGAAGCCAGAGATCTTTTCCAAAGTTAAAATATCCAAGTCACTGATTGAACACTGGTAATACAAAATGAAAAACAAGTCCTGCCCTCTAGGAACTTACATTTGACTAGCTTGGTTTTATTTGACAGACTTCTCCCTGAGATAAAGTTTCATTAGACATTGATGCTGATGAGAGACAGACAGAAGCTGGCAAGAGCACTCTGGATGAAAGATGGATGGGGAGATGGCAAATCTTTTAAATTCTTTAATTCATTTGTTTCATTAATTCAACTGAGAAATGGTGTTGCAGTGTAGTGTTTCCATTTCTGAAACTGGTTGAATAAAATATTTCTCTTTCTTCTTAAGCTGATGACCAAGCACCCAGGTAAACGTCTGGGATGTGGACCTGAAGGTGAACGAGATATTAAGGAACATGCATTTTTCCGGTATATTGACTGGGAGAAACTTGAACGCAAGGAGATTCAGCCCCCATACAAGCCAAAGGCTGTAAGTCAACAGTTTCCATTTTTTCCCCTCTCTCTCTTTTCTTCCCCTGAAGAAATTTTTCACTTTTCTCTCTCTTCTTTTCCATCCCCCTTCCCTCTTCTCTCCTTTGTTTCTTCCTTCTTTTTCTTTTCCTCTGACATATTCTCTCTTTCTCTTTAAGAGTATGTATGCTCTTGGCACTGTGTGAGATACAGCCATGCTGTATATTTATGTACTTCTTCATGTGTCTACACAGAGCTACATACCAAAACATATGGATACTGTAAAATACACACATGCCATCAGATTTAGAACTCTTAACTCCACCCATGGACCATCTGCCCTTTGTAGTTATAAGAAATGCACTAGGGCTAGTGAGCTTGATTTTATGGTTATAATTATAACGAGTGGTTTAGGTGAAAATTTTTGGAGAATGGTTGGTTCTTCATCAAGCCAAATAGTCCCGCTGCCCTTGTGGGCTGTGATGAAGAATCTCATTTCACCTGGGTTCTTTCCATTGGTTTGATTATGTCACTTTTTCTTCATACTGGTGTTGAAAAGGTCACATTGTTTATCTCAACCATATTTAAATTTAATTCGGAAACATGCCCACTGTCTGAGTCAGTAATTCACGGTAATTCTCTGATCCACTTTCTGCCCAAGGTGAAACACAGGACAAATCAGAGTTGGAATAGTTTATGAAAGTTAGTCAGCCCCCTTAAGGGTCTTGACTATGGGACTAGCCTTGGCAATTTTTCTTTTATAATTTAAGAACTTAAGTTATACATTCTTTAAGGGGTGTGTGTGTGTGTGTGTGTGAGTGTGTGTGCACATGTGGTTGTGTTCTTGTATACTTATAAGTTTTTCCATTTGTGCCCTAGAGGGTTTGTCTTATCTAAGGAGCCAACAGTGAAGAACTATTAGTCCTCTGGTTAATTAAAGTTTTGTTTATGCTTCACTTAGGAAGGTTAGTTCTTAGAGGCCACACATCATAGAGTTTCAAAATTGGAAGGAAGAGATTTTAGAACTCATCAAGTGTACTATAATTCTACAATAAAAAGGCTGCTGAAATCTACAGAGGATCTGTCCAAAGTCATATAGCTAGTCAGAGGCAAAACTGGTGTTAGAACCTACCTCTCTTGACTTCCCCTAATATTTTTAGTTTAAAAAGTATTCTGTGACTTAATTAGTAATTTTGTTGAATAGAAATGACTTGATCTTAAGGTGTGCTTTACCATAGAATTATGTGTCAAAGAAACTTGGGAAACCTAAGAGTAGGCTAGTCATTCAGTGAAGGATTATAATCATGACAACTGTAATTTAAATATCTCTATTAACAGGAAGCTCACTACTTTGAAAAGTAGTCTGTTACATTGATGGATTGGTAGATACTCAGTCTCATGTATATTGAATTCAAATCTCAAACCTTGTATATCTTGATGACACATAGAATATCTATTTCTTCTGCATGACAATGTTTCAAATGCCTACTCTAACTAGAAAAAAAATCCCTAAGTCTCTCAAATATTTCTAATATAGCAAAATTTCAAAACTCTAAGAATTTCTCAATGGCTAACATGGGTATGCCTGAGAAAATAGGGAAGGATCCAGAAAGTCTCAGAGCACAGCTGCTGCTGTTTTTATGATGTAGCCATCATTGCTTAGCACTTTGTAAAAGATATTTGTCTCTAAGACCTCAGATAGTTTATAATACAGCCCAATGCCCATGAGTTTTCTTAGTGAAACACATTGGAGCACAGAAATATAAATGAATGGAAAGCCTCCCAAGCTCCCCAGATAACTCAAGTTCTTCCATAACCTGGCATACCTGGCTCATTTTCTTTCCCTGCTATCAATACCCATCATTTAACAACCAAGTGTGAGGATCAATTTAAAGAATACCAGCTTAGGGACCTGGACTTTGTCTCCAAGTCTTACTGGCTAAGAGGCAATCTAAATGAGGAAAAGAAGATAAGGTCTTTTATTAGAGCTTTTGGAAGCAGCTGGCACCTCCCCACCTCCACTGCTTCGTTTCCTTGTTTCTTGGACCAAAGGAATTGATACTTTTCATCAATTTTAAAGAGTCCCAAGAAAAGAAATAATTTTCCAAATCTTTTCTGCCCATAGCAAAGTGGAACGTGTCTGTTACTTTCCCCAACCTTCCATTAATACAAACTAAAATTTTGCTCATATTTTTAGTAGTTGTAGCATCCTTTTAGTTCCTATTGATCTCTGGCTGAGTGAAAAACACAAAACTTTCTCCACCACATGATGGTCTCAAGCCAGACATCCCTAATCCTATTTTTGTAACTTGATTTTTCACTAAATGAAGAACTTTACGTTTATTTTTAGTGTAATGCAAGCTGTGAGTGATACATTCATTTCAAGATCCAACTATGCTATTATCAAAGCCATATTTCTCCATTGTACCAAAAAAATCATAAGGGGCTTTGTTGAATGCCTTGTTGAAGTTAATTAACTGACTGATTTAACAACTGTAATAAATGCAAAAGGGCTTAGTTCAAACCAATTATCATTGTGTAAAACATTCTCAAAGATCTGTAATCTCCTTAGGGTGGATGTTTGTTCCTTATGCCAGTGCAGATGACAACTTGATCATCTGGGGTAAAGTTTCTCTGAACTTGGTAGCTCAACTGGTCCTCAAAGGAGACATCTGTCTCGACTCCAAACCTTCCCAGCTTGATACTTGCTGGGCATCATCCCTGAAATACCAGCCATGTAAATAGGACTCTGGTCAATTAAAATGATATTTAGTCTCCTCTCCTGCCTCTCCACATTCCAGATGACTGGTCTTACAACAGAAGGTGCCAGATCTGAAATTAGGAGACCTTGTCAGCTCCAAGACTTTGGGGAAATAGCTTCTTACCTGGCTAGGTATACAATTCATAAATGGATGACGTTGGGTCTTAGTGATTTCTAAGGACTTATTAAAACTATAATAAACACACTTAGGTCATGGGTTGTGGAAGTTGGGAGTGGAGTGATTGAGATTTGTGCTGTAGGATAAAGACCCCTGTATGACCGAGTGACATTGTGCCAGCATGAAAAGTTGCCCTCATCTCCTGCCTGGGGCATGTTGTTTGTTGTGCTTTTAAACTGGGTAAATATGGAGTATTCCGAGGCACTGATGTAACTGCTTCTGACAGCCAAGTCCCTAAAGGAGAGTCAAGTTGCTCACTCTGATGCACTATCTTTGGGTCCTTGATGAAGTGCTACCTGGAGGAAGGTGGGAAAAGTATTTCCACACTGTGATATCCACTTAAAATTACTTATGGGAAAACTTGACATGAAGCCTGAGTATAGAAAGTGAGCTCATTGGTGAGGAAAGCTTGGGTGCTGAGATGGGAATGGGGGTGCTTCTATTTGAGAAGAGAATATCAAGCTTCTGAGCAAGGTGAGTGGACATCCAAGCCCACAACCAGCCCTCAGTGTGAAAAGGGGGGATAGTCTCCCCAAAGAACGGTTCTTAAGAGAAATGTCTTGCTCGTTGAATTTGGAAATGGCACTCAACCCCAGTGACTACTCATTCTGCAGGAGACAGTGGACTGAGAGAGAGCAACAGTAGCATCTGAGTACCACTCAAATGAAAAAAAGAGCTTTATAAGCTTAAGTTTTGTGAAACCCTTTACAAATATCTTATTTGAACTTCACAGCAGTGTGAGATAAATCTGGGTGCGTAGTTTGGGGCCAGACTTTAGAGTGCCTCTTATGTAAGACTAATAAATTGATATGTAGTTTAGTCTATGGATAATGGAGGGAGTCTCTTAAGATTTTTTACTCTGCAAGTGACCTAGTCAAACCCTGTCCTTTATAGCATGAAGATTATTCTGATAGAATCTAGAAAATATAGTAGACAGCAAAAAGCCTAGAAATAGAGCACTACATTAAAAAGCTATCTCCAACAGTTCAAGGAAATGATGTGATAAGGATCTGAGGTATTCCTCTCTGTCATTTGTCATAGGAGCATAGGATCTGGATCTGGGGGAGACCTTGGACATTTTCTAGTGCAATTCTTTCATTTTGTGAATGAAGAACCGAGGCTAGTTTGGACTTAAATCATTAGATCACTTAACTACTCAAATCATAGCCTCTTTAGCCTTAGCAGACAGTCATCATGAATTTTTTGGTCCAAAAATATCATCATCTAGCATCCAACTTTCTGGTTATGAGCATCTCTGAAATGGATAAGGATGGTACACAAATTTGTAACTTGTCACTGGACCCATACTCAGAGCCCTTCTAGCTTGGCAAGCTGTTTCACACTACAGACATAAACTTTGAGAAGTCAAGGTCATCTTCATTCTACCACAAGCCACTGGAGGAAGACTTCAGGGGAGGTATAACAGATACTACCACATAAACATCACCCATATTCTCCTCTGCCTCTTACAAGCCATGTGACCTTTTCCTTCCTTAATATAAATTTCCCATGTGGGAACACTTTCAGCTCTGTCATTTTACTGAGATATGGTACAGCTCTGATATTTATTTGATTCTAAGGCCCTCCCATGTAGGCAACAAGGCAGATCATTCAGACTGCTAGCTGGCTTCATGTCCTGCTATTAACACATATAAGCTGTTTGACCCTAAGCAAGTCATTTTACCACTTATTCCTTCAGGCAGTCCTCCTATAAGTCAAAGAGTAGTTGGGGCTCCTGGTGGATGGTTTCTTCACCAAGGGACCAATTAAATCACAAATACACCCATACCCTCTGGCCTTTCTTCTGCCACGTTTGTCCTCTTATGTACCTGTGGTATACTCCATCAGTTTTCAGTGGCTTATGGCAAAGTGTGTGCACAAGGATGCATGTTACATAAAGGATATTAAAAAGAATAAATTCATCTGTCAGGACTTATTGATTCATGGATGCTATTAAACCAAGTGTTGTAATAGAAAAATCAAGTAACAATAACAGGATAATATTCAAAGAGCAATAAAGCATGCTATTATTGTATGCTCAGGAAAATAATTTCAAAAAGGGATTCTAAAGGTTGTTTCAGCCTTATCCATTCCAGAAGCAAATGGCTCCTCAGAGGTCTTTGTTTGAAATTGTGCAGAGATATAGCATAATTGTAGTGTTGTTGAGCAAACTCCTCAGGGGGACCCAAGATCCATGGCCATGAGAGGGATACAAGGACCATAATCAGAAAAGGGTCATTATCTTTGGACAGATATCTGAACTGGTCTTCAAAGAATGCCAGAGCTCAATGGGATAGAAGAACCCAGAAGGGAATAGCAAACTTCACAACCAAAAAACTAAACATGACAGAAATGTAAATTAGAATTTTATCATATAATAGTTTCTTTGGGATCACAGAACATAAAAATGTTATAGCTAAACACAGAACATAGAATTTCAGAGGTGGCAAGGCACCTAGGCACTGTGCTAGGTTCTAAAATACAAAGATAGAAAAACAAAGCAGCTCTTGCCCCTCAAGGTATTTATATCTCATTCAAGAGAGAAAACATGACTTAATAAGCATGAAAAAATTAAAGCCAGAGAATGCACTAACAACTGAGACAGGTTATAGAGGGAGAGGGAAACAGGAGAAAACTTCATAAAGGAAGCGGGGGATAAGTTGAGCTTTGAAAGGAAAAAGGTTTCAAAGAAGCAAAGGTGGTGTTAGCATGCATCCAGGCATAAAGAATGACTTGTGGGAATGCTTAGAAATGAGAAATGGATTATCAGATTTGGGGAGCAACTCCAGAGTAGATAGAATGTAAAATTTGTTTTTTTGGTGGTTTTTTTTAAGGCTAATATAAACTGAGACTGAAAAGGTGGCTGGAACCCAAATTGTGGGAAATCTTGGGTGGCAAACTAAAAAGTCTGAGAAACAGCATGCTGTAGCATGGATTAAGGACTGGGCTTGGAGTCAAGAAGTTCTGGATTCAAGTCCTGCCTTAACATACATTGAGTCGGCAATCTTAGACAACTGTTCAGTGCTTCCTGGAAATCCTCCTAAGGCCATAAACTCAGAACCATTGCTTTTGCCTATATGCACCAGCAGAGAGAATTACCTCCCTACTCCTATCTCCCAGAAGTTCACTATACCAATAAAATCCCAGGTTCAAATTTTTTTAAAAGGAGTGTGGCAATAGGGTATGAAAAAACAGATATCACAAAATAGGATGCCACAAAATGAGCAGTATAGCAACATGGATCAGTCTGTACTCTTTCAGAATATTTTGGCACCTGAGTCAACAATGTATTGGAAAAAAAAAAAAGAGATCAGAAGCAAGGAGACCAATTAAGAAATGATAGCTCAGGTATGGAGTGATAACATTGTGAACGAGATTGTTGACTATGTGAGTGGAGAAGAGATAATAGCTACCAAGAGATTTTGTGGAGATTGAATCAGAAAAACTTGACAACTGGTAGGATATGGAGGAGAAAAGAAAGTGAGATATCAAGGATGATACCTTAAGAAACCTGGTGGCTTCAATGGAAATAAAGAAGTTTGGAGAAGAGATAGGTTAAGATAGGAAGATAAGAAGTTCCATTTTTGATATGCTGATTATAGAGATGGCTACAGACATTTGAGGAGTGAGAAATCATCTCTGAATATGTAGATTTAGGAGTCACCTGCATAGAGGAAATAATTGAATTCATGGGAATGGATAATACCTCATAGAGAGTGTAAAGAAAAAAAAATGAATAGCCAGTCAGAAACAAGAGATGAATGATGATCCAGAAGAAGTAATTGAGGAATGGTCAGGCAAAATGGAGTAGAACCAGAAGAGAGAACAGTATCAGAAATCAAAGGAAGAGAGAATGTCCCAAAAGGGGGGATGGTCCACAGTATTAAAAGAAGAGAGGTCAAGAATGATGAGGTCTGATGAAGTTAGTTATAACAGTTAAGAGGTTGCTGTTAATCTTGGAGAAAACAATTATTAGTCAAATGGTGGGCTGATAAGTCAGATTACAAGAGACTGAGAAAAGTGTGACTTGTGAGGGAAGGGAAGAGTGTCATTTCTAAGAGTTTGATAATGAAAAGTAAATTATATAGACCAAAACATGAAAGAATAGTGGAGTCAAATGAAAACTTTTAAGAGTAGTATAAAACTGGAGCTTGTTTGTAAGCTTCAGGGAAAAAACCAATATAGAGTGACTTTTTCCAGAAGCTTCTTTGTATGATGCTCAGCAACTTTATGTACAAAAGGAGAAGAAAGATGAGAGGGATAATCTAAGTTTAAGGGTTAGCAAGGCATAAACCGTGGTAGGACAAAGAGATAAGGGAGTCGAAAGTAAAATACTGAATCTGTCAATTGTGAGATCAAGATTGGTGAAAGGAAAGTGACTAGAGAAAACTTGAGAGAAAAAGATGAAGAAACTAAAGGTTGCAATGAGAATAAAGCATAGATTTTGGAGTAATAAGGCAGAGGAAGAGAGTGAGAAGGGCAGAACATTATATCATAGAGGGGAAATCAAGATGTCAGAAATACAATTGGAAGTGACTCAGAGGTCAGCAGAGAGATTAGGGAAGGATGTGTAGATTTGAGATTCATCATCATGAAGCTGGTAATTAAATCCATGGGAAATGATGAGATTACTAATGAAGCTGTATAAAGGCAAAAGAGAAGAGCACTCAGAGTAGAAGCCCAGGGTAGTTAGAAGGTATGACCTGGTTGAAGATCCAACTAAAGAAACTGAGAAGGTGAGATCTGATGGGTAAGAAATCCAGGAGAGAGTGATCTTCCAAAAACTTAGAAGAGAATAATCAACTGTGCCAAAAGCTACAAAGAGATCAAGAGGATTGAGAAAAGATCATTGAGATCATTTACCACTTTGGAGAAAGCAGGGCTAGTGGAATAATAAGGTCAGAAGCCAGAAGGGGTTAGTGAGTAAGAGGAGTGAAAATGGAGGCAGATAGTAGATAGTCTTTTATAGAAATTTGGATACAGAGCAAAAGAGATATAAGGTGATAGGTAGCAGGGATGGAAAGATAAAGTAAGGATAAGAAGAATAAGAGAATGGATAAGACATGGACATGTTTATAGGCGATGGGGAAGGAGTCAATAGAGACTGAAGATATATAACAAGAAATGTGAGAAGGGGCAATCTGTTGGAGAAGACAGCATGGAGGAGTTGGAATCACTTGTGCAGGTGGATTCCTCTGAGACAGTGGTGAAGAAAATAATAGCAGAAGGTATCTGAGTGACATGAGATGCAGAAGGAGGAAAAGAGGGAGCACGTGGCAAAATGACCTCACTTTTTCCCCACAAAATACGAGCCAAGGTTTTGGCCCATGGGAAGTTTCAAGCAGACGAAAAGGTTAAGTCACTTCCAAGGGTCACACAACTAATTAGTAAGTTCCAAAGTAAAATTCACACTCAGATCTCCCTAATTCCAAATTTCACAGTTTATCCACTATGCCACCCAATTGCCCTAATCACCAGGGTTAAGGAAGCAGGAGTTGTAAATTTGTTACTCAGTTAACAATTAGTTGTTAACATCGTTCTAGGATTCTACAATATAAGAAGGTGATATTAGTATAATGTTAGCAAACACTGGTGAATTAAAGAGAGAGAAAAACATTGTAGAAAACGGGCCAGAATTCTGAATCCCCAGGGACTGGACTGAATTGAATGTTATCAATTCAGTAGTTAAATTCCAACATGATATTAGATGAAGCTCATAAAGTGTTAGAGCTGTAAAGGACTTTAGAATATAAAATGTTCAAACTGGAAAGGGCCTCAGAAAATGGAACATAGTACGTACGAACCAGTATGAAAATTAGAGCTCATTTAATCCTATTCCATTATTTTATAAGGAAGAAATTGGAGCCCAGAGAGTAGAAATAACTAGACTCAGATCACACCAAGATGGCAACATAGAGAAAACAGAGGGAATAAGAGGGTCATTGTTATTCTTGACTATGTCCAACATCCCTAAATCCTTTGGGAAGCTTCTTTTTTCATACATAAATTCCATTTGTGTCTTGTCTTTTATCTTCTGTTTTGGTTTTCTTTTCTTCTCAGATTTCAGGTTTTGAAAACCTTCATCCAAAGAATTATATACTAGTCATCCTTCATCTGAAGGGCTAAGATCTGTCCAAAATGTTTTCTGAAGACACTTCTCACTCTATGCAATGTGCCCTTGCATCCTGATGAATGTCCTTTTCAATCTGAGGCCCTGAAATGGGAAGCGAGCTTTATCGATTCTCTTCTAATGGTTTGCCTTGGGAAATCTTTCAGTAACAGTCAAGGGAGAGCAATCCGTGCAACTGAATCAGTTCAGGTTTCTGGTGCCTGCAGGTTTTGCTCAGAAAATACATTGCCCTCTCAAATCCACAGTAATGAATCCACGTGGGAGCTACCAGGGTCAGTGCTTCTCCTCCAGCAGACCCAAGTATGAGTTGAGGATTGGAGAGAATGGATAGTCAGGCAAGGAAGAGGACTCCTAAAGAATATATCCAAAAGTAGTCACCTAGTGCCAAAAGGGACAAAAGAACAAACTCCAGTCCACTTTGGTCAGACTATATTTGAGAACATGTCCAATTTTAGGAGCTGCATTTTAGGGGCAAATTTTGACAATCTGCAGACCTCTAGAAAAGAATGAATGGACTAGTGAGAGGGATTAAAGTTGTTTCTTTGGAGAATTGATTGACTAGGTAGATAGGAAGGAAGGAAGGAAGGAAGGAAAACAGAGAGAAAGAAAAAGAAAAATATGTAGATAGATAAAAAGAAAGAGTTAGAAAAATAGAAAAAAAAAGAGATAGGAAGAAAGAAAGAATAAAAGAGAAAGAAATAAAGGTAGATAGAAAGAAAGAAAGAGAAAAAGAGAAAAGTAGGTAGAAAGGAAGAAAGATGGAAAGAAAGATACAGAAAGAAAAAAGAAAAGTAGGTAGAAAGAAAGATATAGATAGGAAAAAAGAAAGAAAAAGAAATATAAATGAAAGAGAGATAGAAAGAGAAAGAAGGGAAGAAGGGAAGAAAGAAAAAGATAGGTAGATAGAAAGAGAGAAACAAAAAGATAGATGGAAAGAAAGAAGGAAAGATAGATAAATAGATATCCTGGAGAAGAGAAGGCTTGAGATGGGAAGGGTCACTGTCCTTAGATATTTGGAGGAAGGCCATTTGTCTGAAGATCTGGATGAATGGGTAGAAGTTTTAGGAAGGCATATTTGATATCAGTAGAAATTAGCATGCTGTAATATTTAGAGCTGTCCAGCAACAGAATGCACTTACTTTATGAGATAGAATTCCCTGTGATTGGAGAGTTTCAAGGAATTCTAGATGACTAGTCATTGTGAGTGCTGTACAGAGATTTCTGTTCTAGCTAAGGGTTGGACCAGATAATCTTTAAAGTCATTTCTTCCTCTGAGATTGTATGATCCTGTGCAATCAGGTTTTGTCTGGAAAGAGTGATAAAGATTCAGTACAGGTCTGAAGGCTGTAGAAGATAAATTGCAAGAGAAGGTGGCTGTTTGCTGATAAAGGAGATGCTGTCCCTGGAGCAAGTATAGGCTGACAGTGAAAGAAAAAGGATTTTGTTGGAGAATAACCTTCATGAATATTTTTGCTTGGGACCCTGATGGCAGCTGAGTAATGTTGGAACTGGGGTCAGGAAGGCCTGAGTTCAAATCCTGACTCATATCTTTATCAACTATGTCTCTTGTCTTCTTTCAGACTAAGTTTCCTCATCTATACATTTGGGATAAACTTCACAGGGGTTTTCTGAGAGTAAAATATTTGTATGGGAAGCTAGATGACACCATAGATAGAGCACCACCCCTGGAGTCAGGAGGACCTGAGTTCAAATCCAGCCTCAGAAATCTAGCATTACTAATTGTGTGACCCTGGGCAAGTTACTTAACCCCATTTGCCTCCCCCTTGCAAAAAAAAAAGGACAGAGAATAAAATATTTGAAGGCATTTCACAAATCTTAAAGCACTATATAAATTTCAGTTGTTATTAAGTTCATACTCCTGTTATGAGAATCATATTCCAAAGTTTTAGCTCTTCAAGTATGTTGGTTTATTAGTTTAAAACTAACATAACAAGAGTTGGTGAAAATGACACTGGATTGGTAGTCAGGTGACCTGAGTTTTAACTTTAGCTCTGTAATTAATTTTGTATGATCCTAGGAAAGTAATTTCCTCTCTTTCCTCAGTTTCCTCACTGGTTTAAAAAAAAAAGAGAGAGGGCTTTGACTAGATAATAATTTAGACTTTTTTCAGTTCTGACATCCTGGGGTCTATGCTTTAACATTCCTTTCACTTCTGATATTCTGCATTATTTGTGCTGAGACCAAGCTTCAATGCCTTGTGACTATCAGCTTTTATTTAAACCTCCTGTATATACCACCAGTCTCTTCAGATTGACTTAAAAGAGCTAATGGGTACAAGGCACTTGGTCTTAATAAAGTATTGTGCAATATCAGTTCTTATTGTTTGCTGATTTTTTTTTCTAAGTCTAAAAAAAATAATTTAAAAACTAAGTGATAAAGGGGGAAAAAAGTCTTTTCAATACTGAGGTCTAAAAGCAGACCATACACAGAAAATTAGGTTAGGTACTTAAGCTGATTTCTGAAATCTTGGGGGAAGTTCAGCAAAAAGGTGTGAAATGGCTATCAAAATTAAAACCACACTTCTATTGTTGTTGGAATTGTTCAGTCATTTTCAGTCATATTGGACATTTTGCTATCTCATCTGTGCTTTTCTTGGCAAAGATACTGGAGTGATTTGCCATTTCCAGCTCATTTTACAGATGAGAAAACTGAGGTAAGCAGTATCACATAGCTGATAATTATCTGAGGTTACATTTAAATTCAGAAATATCAGTCTTCCTGACCCCAGACCCTGCACTTTATCCACTGTGCCACCTGGCTGCCACCCAAAACCATTCTAGATCAATTCAATATAAGTAAGCAACAAGAATTCATATCAACTCAGAGAGTTGAAGAACTATGGGGGAAGAGGAAAGAAGTAGTGAGTCATAACAATACTGAACTTGGAGTCCAGAAGAGCTGAGTTCAAATCTTACCTTTTAACTTTTATGGGTAAAGTCTCCTTGAGACTTGGTTGCCTCAATTTCTGCATTTTCATTGACTTGTTTTCCATGCTTGAAATTCCTTCCTTGCATCTATCTCCTGGTTTTACCAGTTTCCTTCATTTCTTTGCCTTTCTTTTCATCCCCCATACCCAGCACAGTGCCTTTCACATTAGCAGGCATTTAATGAATGCTCATTGACTGACTGTGCCAAACAGGATTTTATGCAACTCAGATGAGAAAAAGTGCATAAAACACTTTGAAGACCTGAAGATGCTTTGTAAATGTTCTCATCTCCAGCTCCTAGAATTCTTTTTCTCCTTCCAGATTTAGCTTATGTGCCACAAAGTGCTTGAAACTTTTCCCAATAATAATAACTAGCCTTTATATGTTTTAAGATTTATTAAGCATTTTACAATTGTAGTCTTACAACAATCACCCTGGGAGGTAGATGCTATTATTATTTCCCTTTCACAGATGAGGCAACTGAAGCAGACAAAGGTTAAGGAATTTGCCTGTGATCACCTAACTCGTATGTCTGAGACAGAATTTGAATTCAGGTCTTCCTGATTCCACATTCAGTGCTGTATCCAGTCCATCACTCAATGATTTCCTCCACAGCTGTTCATTTCCCCCTCCCATTGCTATGTAATTATTTTGCCTATATCTCTATATTTTGTCAGTTTTTTGAGGGAAAGAACTATTGTACAGTGTCTGGCACACAACAGGGACCAAAGAAATTCATGTTGATTGATATTATTTTGCCCCATAGGAGACTGAAGTCTAGCTAAGGAGACAAGATATAGATCTAGGAAAATAGACATCTTTGAATTCCTCAGGCATTTTCCCAGTGTTTCTCACAATGATTAATAGCCTACATATCTCTCTGAACAATATTCTCCCTGCCTGAAAATGGCAGCAGGGCTACTATTGGGTCCTGGAAACTTCATAGTTAGGAAAGCTTAGCATAGCCTAGTGAAAAGATCTTTGACTTCAGAATCTGAAGACCTGTACTCCACTACAATCCTATTGACCACTCTTAACTAGTTAGAACTTTACTCCTCTGAGCTTCTGGGTGTGGGGGGGGGAGGGAGAGAGAATATGTTATTTTTCTCATCTGGAAATTTAATACACTATTTCTTTTAAAGAAATGTGAAGAAAACACTTTGCAAGTCATAGAGCTCTGTAGAAATCCAAATTATAAGGGCAGCTAGGTTGTGCA